>CAHIKZ030000021.1:1337500-1357500 GCA_903632075.3 Acanthosepion pharaonis
AGCTATGGGTAAATAGCAGGACAGTCCTCATTATATAGACTTGAATGGCAACTGGTCTATTACAGAAAGAAATGTCAACCTACTGCGGAAAAAAAACTCTGTCTCGTCAGTCATGTATTGAAAGATACATGATCGCTTAAGTGTGTATACGCATGGTACATAACTGACTAGTTTGGTGGCAAGTTTTCATCATTTTCCAATCAAAATGTTGAGATTTAACCGTAAGTTCTATACAAAATGTTTCTTCTCTCGCACCCCTTGATTTTGAAACTCTTTTCTGTTTTCTTGCTTTCCAGTCAACGTTGATTGTGGAAAAATTAAATGCAATTTCAATCCTTTTATTCTTTTTCCTTAATTCCTGTTCTCTTTTCTGAATAATATTTTCTTTCACCCACACTCATTATCCTCCCGAAATAAGTACGCTGTTATGCCTAATTGACATTATTACCTTGCCTATAACCTGAACTAACCATAGTAAATATTTTTAATATCCGATATATGAAGAGAAATGAACTTTTACCTATTTATAAATTATTAGTAAATATTAAATCAGTGCAAAACTTCATGACTGATTAGAAAATTAAATTCAAAATTTTACATACTTTCAAAATAAGTTTCATTCGTTCAATACATAGTCGTCCTTATCTTAACAACTGTCTCCATTGTTTTCTTAACTGTCTCCATTGTTTTAACAACTGTCGCCTATCGTTCTACAAGTTCATTAGTGCCATCTTCGTAGAAATCTCGTATTTTATGTTGGAATAAGTTTGTGAGGTAGATTTCGTCTGACTGCAGTAAGTCATTTTTTATCATTTAAATTATTTAGAGACGGTAACAAATGACGCAGCAAGGCCTCTGATCGGGGGAGTTGTTTTGGGGAGCGTGGAACCAACTCTTAATTGCAGTTGTTTCCAGGTTCACACTGACCCGGCCTGGTAAGACCTGGTAGGGTCCCATTTATTGGCAAATAGTGAACCACCAAACTTGGGTAAAACACCAGGAAAATATAAAATAGATTTTTATAGTAAAAATACCACCGATACATTTTTGAAAAAAAATATTACGACCAATACATTTGACTATCGGCAAAACTTCGCTTTACAAAAATATGTTAATGAAATCTGATCTACAAACTGATTTCTTATAAGCAATCCAAATTCTATTCATGCGAACCTACCCTAAAACTCATGTCGGCATTAAAAAAAGAAAGAAAGAATTGAGGTTGATATGCCGTAAAACAGAATAAATTATAAAACGGAAAAATGAAAACACGAAAGAGACTACGGTTGATGTTGGACGGTTTCCTAATTCAACACTAAGTTTCTTCAAAGTATATTACACAAGATGCGGTCTTGCGTTATCGTGGAAAATAGAGACCCTTTAGATATACCAAGATCGGCCGTTTTTCTTTAATAGCCGTATTAAGATTGTGTGTTCGTCGCAATACTTCTTTGCAGTTATTGTTTTGCTGGCTGGAAGAAGCGGGAAGTTAATTATCCCTCTACAACCCCTCCAAAAAGATCGCCACACATTCATTGAATGCAAGTCGACTTTAGCCAAGCCTTCTGCGCAAAAAGAAAGCTTGCATTCAGCATTGTTTACGTCGAACGATATCATGAACCACCCATTTTCATCGCCTGTGACACATGTCCAAGAACAGCTTAATTTCGTAGCAGAAACACAATCGAGCTAGATCTGTTCCGTCAGAGAATGTGGCACCCACGTGTCGAGTTTGGAAACAATCCCGAGTCCCTTCAAATGTCTGTTGAGATATCGATTTTACAACTCTTAGCAGTCTCTTGCATCGAAAACTTCACGACGTATGACGTTCATCCGGATCGTGGTTGATCATCTAGTTTAAACAACCCCCTTACGAAATGAGAAAAAAAAAACTATTTTTTTGACAGTTCGAACAGCTGGAGCACTATCGAAATAAACCATTTGAATGATTTGCTGCAACTTTTCATCCTCCATCTTTAAGGCATTCATTTGTGGAAAAAAAAACTTCAAGATGCAACAGACTTTTACACGCAACTTAACGATGCGAGCTTTCAATCTCGAACACACCAGAAATCATCACTAAAACAAACGCCAATGTCAAGTTGCGGTCATTTTCTATTAAGAATGAAAATATGGAACGAACTCTTGCAGTTATGTGACAAGCCAGAAAAGAATACGTATCAGTTTTGGACACATAGCAATAAACATTGCCCAATATCTATCTATACTTCTGAGATGAGGTATTATGTACACTATTTACATTATTCAGTCTATTTTTCTCATCTTTGTCGCCATATTTATTACAACGTTTCGGCTCTTCACTATCTGTCTATATTTCTGAGATGAGGTGTTATGTTTACTGTTTACATTATTCGGACTATTGTCCTCATCTTTGTCGCAATATTTATTTACAATGTTTCGGCCTTTCAGTATCTGTCTATATTTCTGAGATGAGGTATTATGTACACTATTTACATTATTCGGACTATTGTCCTCATCTTTGTCGCCATATTTATTTACAATGTTTCGGCCTTTCAGTATCTGTCTATATTTCTGAGATGAGGTATTATGTACACTATTTACATTATAACGTTTCGGCCGCTGTACGCTCCAGTCTTCTTCAGGTGGTTGGAATGTCGAACTGAACCCTTTTATTTCGCTCACTGGGGTAGACTGTTCTAGTTCCACGTGCCATGTCTAATGGATGTCACTTATCAGTTATCTCCTGCTTAATTCCTTCCACAAGTTCTCCACCGCCTTTACCAGGTATTGAACTCACACTCTTTGGGTCCTGTCACTGGATCTAACTAACGCCTTCACCCACTATGCCATGTGTACTCAAGGACATCTGTGCATGAAACTGCAAACAGGACCCAGAGAGTGAGTTTAATACATGGTTAAGGCGGTGTAGAACTTAGAGAGTGAATTAAGCAGGAAATAACTGACATGCATTAGACATGGCACGTAGAACTAGAACAGTCTACCCCTTGTCAACGAAATAAAGGGTTCAGTTGGACATTCCAACCATCTGAAGAAAGCCGGAGCGTACAAAGGCCGAAACTTTGTAAAAAAAAATATGGCAGCAAAGATGAGGACAATAGTCCGAATAATGTAAATAGTGTACATAATACCTCATCTCAGAAATATAGACAGATACTGAAAGGCCGAAACATTGTAAATAAATAAGGCGTCAAAGATGAGGACAATAGTCCAAATAATGTAAATAGTAAACATTGCCTAATATTAAATGTCGCACCCATTATTTTATTTTGCCGCCTGTCAAACGTCTGAAATAATTTGACTTCTCGCTGAAATGAACAACAATATTGTCTGACTCCTGTTGACAAATAGCCTGAAGATCACTTGAATGTTACTGATTTTCACGAAATCGATGTTTAAATACGTCCTTGAGATTTTATGTGGAATTTGGTCATGCAACTAACTTCTACTACATTTTTGTGCCGTTTTCCTTCAAGGCCTGGGCGATCACGGTTCTCCTACTCTTCATGATATTTTTAGCTCTTAGAAATGTTTTTTTTTTCTTTTTGCAATTTCATCTTTCATGTTCTACAATCCATTTTCTCTCCCCTTCTTCATTTCAATGTCTTACAAGTATCAAACTTTCTAAGCGTTCTTTCCTCATTAGGGGTCAAATGAATTTCAACTGCCTGTTTCTGAATCGAAACATGAATATGCTTTTTGGTTCCTTTTGAGTTAAACTTCCCCGTTACTCACATGTTTAGTTTATGATATTTTCATCATACTTCTGTTGAAGCACATTTCTATTGCGTCAAGTCTTCTTCGTCTGTGAAGATACTGTCCATCATTAATTGCTATATAGCAGCCCCGATATAACATAGCATTCAAGTATCCTTCTTCTTTATTTGTTTCTTTTTTCTTAATATTTGCTTAAATTCAGTAAAAATTTGGATTTCAGTGCCTCAATTTTCGTCCTAGGTTAAAGTACTTTAAAATATTTAATTTTTCGTTCTTGTTTAATTTTGGTGTTTCCTAAAACGTACTTCGAAATCTTGAGCGGCTCCTTTTGCTAATAAATATACATTTTGTCTTCTTAAAATTTTAAGTTTTGTCTGACTGCCTTACGACCAGTTCCAAGTTCTTGCTGCTGCACTAACTTACGTAATGATATTGTTTTTGCTGCATACTTTAACGACTATCCAACAGTTTTTTTCCTCCGATAGATTTGCTGGCTTCCACAATGTTTGACAACTTTTACTGATCCTTTTTCCCGAAATTTATCAGCAAAGTTACGAACAGCATTGTGATATGGAACAAATGTAACTGAGAATTTATCAGTAAAATGCTGTCATGCAAACACTGTATGTTGATCACCTCGATTTACGTATTTGACGAGAAATATACTTTCTTCAGTTGTTAAAAGAATATTGAGGTGAAATCTGAAATTTAACAAAAATCTGATTAGAAAAGGGCACAGAAATTTTCTGAATATCCTTTTTTTTTAAGTGTTGTAGGGCAACATTTAGAACCTCCGAACAAGAAGTTTATTTTTGCACATATAGCCTTGGTAAAAGTATGAATCCACCTCTTTTTCCATTACCTATAGTTTAAATAGCTGAGTTGATTCGAGTATCTTTTTCTTTAAGTCAGCAACTAGTATTAGAGATGAAAAAAAATCAAAACCTACCTAAAGTGTGTTTGTCTCAGTCAGTCCATCTTGACTCACGAAAACTCTTATGTCTAGAATGTATGTTGTATTGTCACACTACTACCCATCACGTGGAGGAAAAAAAATCCTCATTGACATTAATAGAATCATACAAATATGGAGACTAAACAAGCTGTTATTAATAATCAAGACTTATTTTACTCACCTTATTTTTATTACTCTACTCATTGTGAAAGTTATTTCTGTTTATTGGGAATAAAAAAGGACACTCTACACGAACCTTGTATTCTCAGTTGAGTACAGCTTTATTGGAACCGGCGTATTTTTGTCGTTACACAGGGTTTGTTTGATCTCCACATTTTTATTATATATGAGCACACTCAGTTTGAGAGTTCAACAACAGAAACTATTAAGATTGCGAAAAAATGTCGAATCTGCTTTTGTTAAGCTCTGTGGACAAGACCGAGCCATTTATAGTAAATGTGTGATAAAAAAGATTTCTCCTAGCAATAATGTTATAGTGATCACTGCCGGTTTTCAAATATAGTAGAAGTTATTTTTTCATGTTAGATTCAATATTGTTTTCTTTTTCGTTATTGAATCATAAATTTTCTACTGGATTAATAAATGTAGCTGATTTGGGCGATTCGATTAAACTTACAGCCAAATTCACTGCAACAAATTGTCCTACATATCCTAGAGGATTAAATCGTTGGTTCTTGAAATTGTTTACATGAGTTCAATATATGAGTCGGGCAATGCGCATAATGACTCAGTGGATAATAACTGAACTGTACTAAAAATAAGAACTAAACGATATATATCAAGACATGAGAAGTGGAACAAAAACAACCTACTGCCGATTAAATAAAGGATTCAATGCAAAAGGATACAAAATAAATTCTTAATTAACCCATAGCTTGGGGAGAAGAGGCGAATTCATGTCTTTCGCAAGATTTTTTGAACGAAGTAAATATAACTAACCAAACTAAAATTGGAACTCGTCTCTCCTATTAACTATTCCGAGGCATTAACCATTACACCACCCACATATCCACGGCTAAAGCACTTAGCATTCCTAAGGGGTAACAGATGCTTCGTCTCTGGAAGACATCTTTCGCAAATGATATGCGCTTTCATATTTTTGCAGCAAATCTCCCGCCGTCGTTTCCTAATTAAACAAGGAAAATAGTATGTACCTGCTTGATTTGGAAGTACCCGTTATTAAATTAACCTATTGGGTTGCTTCTTTTACTGACAATCATACATTCTTTTTATATTATATATATATATATATATATATATATATATATATATATATAAGCCTTGTGCCACATCTAAGCTACGCTTGGAAAATCTATATATATATATATATATATATATATATATATATATATATATATATATATATATATATATATATATATATTGTTTCTTCAGTGATAATGATGTTTTAAGTATTATAAATGACTAGCAGTAGAGTCCGGCTTTGCCCGGGGATGTAACAGTAAGAGATAGATCAAGTATCGACCATCATAAAGAATGAAGAATGAAATTGACAAACTTTATTGTTTAAGGTTGACGGACACGCATGTCTTAATTACGTTTTTTTTTTTTTTTACGAAATGGTCAAACTCAAGCAAAAACATTGTTTTCAATCGTTATGAGTCTAGCGATTAAACAGAAATTAATGTAAACAGAAACATGTAAATGGAATTTTTTAAGCATTCTGAATGTAAAAATAAAGAAAAAAGTGTGCAAGACAATAAGAAACATTACCTGCCAAAAAAGTGAAATCGGTTGAAAAATGTAGGAAATCCGATCCAATATAAAAACGAACACACGCACACACACACACAAACATCTGGGATTTATAATAAGTATAACTTGATATGAGTTGTCCCCCTTTCATTCTCGCGACAGCGACGCCTCTTAATCGTGTTTTCAAATTGATTTCGTGCATAAACGATTGTGTTTTTCCAATTTTTGGCCCTGTCAGAACCACCGCAAGGTAATTTTACGTAGTCCTGTGAAGTTTGTTGAAATCGGTTGAAAAATGTAGAAAATCCGATCCAATATATAAACGGACAGACACACACAACCTGAGTTTTATAATAAGTATGATTTTAGTTATCACTTCAAACTTTGAACTTTTTCGTTCTATTTTCAGGGTTTTATTAGAAATTATGCTTTTAGAGAAATATTAAGTGTCTTCTATTTGTGGGAGAAAAGTTTTCTTACAGTTTTAATTGTCATTAAAACTTGCATGTTACATACCTGTTCTGAGATTGTGGTGTGCTTCCGTGTTGTCTTTGAAATTCAGAGTTTTCCTTCTCTTAGATTGGTTACAACCCAAGCATAATCTACCCTATTATGTCTCTTTATGACATTCTCTGCGTGCGTCAGTAGAAATATATCTCTTCTTTATCTGCGAGGATATTTTTCAGAATTCACTACCACGTAGAAAACTTTATTTTACTTAGCTTTACAACACACTTCTATTTGTTTATAACGAAATTTAATTTCTCTTAATTCTTTGCTTAATTTCTGGAAGAAATATTTCACAATTCATATGCTCTACCATATTTTTGTAGCACGTCTCCCATTGTCTTTACCCAGTATCTAATATTGTGCATTTTTTTGAGTTGGACGTCCCCTTTATGTAACTAACATATTCGACTGACTCTTTTACTAACAACTGTTAATTGTTAATTGGTAATTGTTGTGGTAGGATCCACCTAATTTGCATAGTGGAGTACCGATCATATAAATATGGTTGGTACCGGGAGGAGAGAGGAGGAATCAAGAGATTCAATCCAGAGACTCTGCCCGACTGCGACTAAGTCAACACATTCTCCAGGAACGGTCTTCCCAGGAATATACAAAAGACTATATGTAAATATTGTGTACACTTACTTGTTTCAATACATTTTCTTCTAAGTACATTTTGTGTTGCATTATTATTCCATGCATTAGTCAAGGTTCAACATATATATATATATATATATATATATATATATATATATATATTTCCTTCTAAAATGTATTATCTTAGGGTTTTCCACTTACGAGCAATTGAGAGATTGTTTCTTCAGTGATAAAGCTGTTTTTCAGCGTTCTAGTTATGCCCTAGATTAGAAAATTCTCATCTTTTCTGGGATTATTAATTGCCAATGATTTGAATAGTTTAAAATCCCAGAAAGGATTACGAGTCGAGAGGTGAGCCTTTGGGGAGACGGTGTCGCTTTATCGCTAGCCGTATGTTTGAAACAGTGCTGGGGGACGGTGTAGGAAGCGAAGAGTAATGAAATAATTGGACTAAACTGCGCGATGCATCAGCATTTATTTCGAAATGGAACAACAAACGCTGTAAGAAGTTCCATGGGAAAATGCAAGCCCAATATCCAAAAATAACAATAATAGTCATAATAATCAGAAGAGATCAGGTCTCTTTTCCAAAAAGCACCTATAATCATCAACAAATATATTTAGAAGGATAAAAAAAAATAATTAATTGGCATAAACTCTATTCGGCGTATCAACGCGAAATGTCTTGTTCCAAAAAGAAATTGCAAACGTTTTATTAGAGATCAAAGTGACATGAATTATTGTACTCGTGGCCAATAGAGTGCATTGTCACTTTTCTTCATAAGCTTTTACAACAAATTAACCAACGGTATACAGCAGAAGCCATCTTGTTTTTCCCAGTTTCTAAGTCTTTATATATATATTTTTTGTGCCGTCAGGTACACGGAAATGGGAAGGAAGTGTCTGAAAAAAAAAGATAACACAATAAACAGTGCGTTAATACAGGCAGAAAGACACAACAAAGGAAAATGAAAGAGAGAAATGGAAAACGGCATCAGTCGAAGTATTCTTCATGGACACGGTTGCTACAATCAGTTTGCCTCTTTTCCCATATTAACAATTGTAAGATTAAAAGAAAGTTCAGGAGAACGTGGAAAAACTGATGGGAACAAAAGAGAAAGCAGTAGAATTATAGAGAAAGATAAGAAAATGAAAAGAATGGATATGCAAGGAAGAATGGGAAGTAAAGAAAACGTTAATGGAGAAAACAGAAACAAGAAAGAACATAGTTTAGATGTTGAAAGCGGATAGAAAAAAATAACAGCAAGAATAATGCGATATTCATAATGACGATGATGACATTGTAATAGAAGTTATATTGCCGAGTTAATGATAATTTACACTAAACCATAATATGTTATTTTCAATAGTATATTACACTAGCTGTTTATTCCAGCTGTGTTGGTAAGGGTTTGGGATGATCAAACAAAGACTCATTATTCAATTCCATGCCTCTTTAGAACGGTGGCTTTCATGGCTCTTCACAGTGTCAATTTATTTGTTAAATATGCTAGAATTGTTATGGTTTTCTTGGATTGGGGTTTCATTAATCTTTTCCTTCTGTAGTTTTAAATTCAGGGCAATCTTTACAATTTCCACCGAATCATCCTCATGTCCCCTGTATTACAAACCTATGGAGAGAGTATCTACTTTTTGCTTTTTTCCAAGATGAACTCATTTTTGAAACAGGTTTCTGTGTGGGTACTTCCTCAAACACTACAATCTTAATCTCTAGCCAATGGTCAGATGCCATCGAGCATTTATCTCACCATAGTCTTCCATTCCTACCATAATTTATTCACTCATATCAAACCATTTTTACCAAATCAATTTCAATAGTCACCCTCTAAGTCGAGTAGTTCACGGGCTTTAAAATGGGGAATTTTAGTTTCTGTCTATATTTATGTACAGTAGTTACATTATTCGGAGTATTGTCCTCATCGTTGTCGCCATATTTATTACAAGGTTTCGGCATTATATTTCTGAGATGAGGTATTATGTACACTATTTACATTATTCGGGCGACTGTCCTCATCTTTGTCACCATATTTATTACAACGTTTCGGCATTATATTTCTGAGATGAGGTATTATGTACACTATTTACATTATTCGGGCGACTGTCCTCATCTTTGTCGCCATATTTATTACAAGGTTTCGGCATTATATTTCTGAGATGAGGTATTATGTACACTATTTACATTATTCGGGCTACTGTCCTCATCTTTGTCGCCATATTTATTACAACGTTTCGGCATTATATTTCTGAGATGAGGTATTATGTACACTATTTACATTATTCGGGCTATTGTCCTCATTTTTGTCGCCATATTTATTAAAAAGTTTCGGCATTATATTTCTGAGATGAAGTATTATGTACACTATTTACATTATTCGGACTATTGTCCTCATTTTTGTCGCCATATTTATTAAAAAGTTTCGGCATTATATTTCTGAGATGAGGTATTATGTATGCTATTTACATTATTCGGACTATTGTCCTCATTTTTGTCGCCATATTTATGACAACGTTTCGGCATTATATTTCTGAGATGAGTTTATTATGTACACTATTTACATCATTCAGCCTACTGTCCTCATCTTTGTCGCCATATTGCAACATTTTCAACCACCTGAAGAAGGCCGGAGCGTTCAACGGCCTAAACTTTGTAATAAATATGGCGACAACGATGAGGACAATAGTCCAAATAATGTAAATAGTGGCTGTACTTTAGTATAAAAAATATTCTAAACCAGCGATATTGACGATGGCAAGGAGGATATTATTTTATTAAGGGGGAAATATAAATAAATACATACATATGTTTTTTTTATGCAGATCACAATAACAATTACTTCTGTCTCACTCGCAAATCCGTCAGATCTGGCAAAGCTCTTGAAAAGGACTTCCAATCAATTGTTAACTTGAACAATAAATGGCTTGTTAATTTTAATGTTTTCAAAACCACAACAGAGAACTTTTTCTCTCTGCTAATCATCATGGCTGATGCTCCAAGAGAGCAACATGCTACGCCTACTTGGCCACACTTTTTCCACTGACATGATGTGGACTGACATGAAGAAGAGAGAATATATCGAATCAATACATGCATCTACTTAAGAAATGTTGAGTCACTGTGTCGCTCCAGAAAAAATTTTCTCGTTAGAATCCATCTTGCGAATTTATAAATCTACCATTCGTCCGTGCATTGAATACTGTTGCGATATTTGGTGTGGTGATCCTGCAGCACATCTATAGATTATTAATAAAATCCCAAGAATAATGTGTAATGTAATCGATCTTAATCAGGCATCTCGACTTCACTCACCTTGTCATCGACATGACGCTGCTTCCTTCTGTCTTTTCTACATTTTCTTAGTAATTTCTCTGACGAGGTTTTTACCCTTGCGGCCTGACTACATGAATTAAAGTGTACAACTTGATTGGCATATAGGTCCCATCCTTTTAGTGTTGAAATAGCGAAATGCATCCATCACTCCTACTCCAACAACTTCTTTGCTCGCATTTCCCACGTGGAAATTTCTTCTATTTCTTTGCTTCCCTGATAATACAATATTCAAAAATTTAAATGCACGGATAATCAACATCTTCTATCTTCTTGAACCACTTTCCCCTTTTGTCCTTTCCTTAATTCTCCCTATTCTCAATCTTCTCTTTCACTTCCTCTCCCTGGAGGCTAGACTGTGGTCAAAACATTATGAAAACATAAGAATATATTAAAATACCACTAAAAGACATTTGAAAATACATATTACCAGCAATACATTTTTAAATAAAGCAATAATACTAACAATACACTTTTGAAAACAAAATATTATCATCAATACATATTTGGAAAAAAAGTAACAGCAATACATATAGATTTTTGAGAAAAAAAGCTATTTCCAGCAATACAATTATGAAAAAATATTACCAGCAACAGATTTATGAAAGAAAAAATATTACCAGCAATATATTTATGAACAAAAAATATTACCAGAAATATCATTTGAACCAAAAACAATACCAGAAATACATTTATGAACCAAAACAAATATTACCAGCAATACAGTAATTTACCAAAAAAATATTACTAGCAATACATTTATGAATCAAAAATATTACCAGCAATACGTTTTTGAACCAAAACAATATTACCAGCAATACATTTTTGAACCAAAAAATATTACCAGCAATACATTTTTGAATCAAAAAATATTACCAGCAATACATTTGTGAATTAAAATATGTTACTAGCAATACATTTATAAACCAAACATTATTACCAGTAATACATCTGACTCTCGACAAAAATCATCTTTACAGATATATTTTTTGAAACGTGATTTTTTTACAAAGAATACATCTATCCTAAAAATCTTGTCGGCATTAAATAACTTATTGAGGTGGATATGCCGTAAAACAAAATAAACCAAACAAAACTACATTGCCCTCAGTGAAATTATAAAAAAAAAGGATTAATCATCATGTAAATAAATTTATAAAAGTGTAGTGTAGTATTTTTGTATCGTCAATCTAGGATTGTGCACTCTAGGACTGATCTTAAAATCGACTTGAATTAATGTATTTGAAAAGTGTTTAAATCGGGCAAAATAAGAAAACTGAACATCTCCAGGGTACGATGGGAAATTTCGGTGTTTTTTTATTTTTAATTTCGGGCATGCACGTTCTTTGTTTTTGATTTTTTTTTTCGACTGAACTGTATTGTACGGTCAGTTGGGCACTGTCTGCGAGAAAAATGGCAGCATGAAGCAATTGTCTCCACCAGAAATTTGGAAATGGTATGATGTACTGCTCGGCATTTACACCAGAAGCACATATACAAAAAATTCAGGGCGTTTTTGTGTCATTCTGAAGACAGTGCTAAGGATTCAGCAAGAGTTGGATGAGTCTAATGGCGATTACGAATGTACAGCAGTTCGAAAAAATAGCTCTGATTGTTCTGATCATAAAAGTACTCCTGAATTTGATGGAAAGCATATAAGACTCAACACGGAGGCCTACATAAAATGCCTTGAGGGGATATTACTGGGGTGGCTGCTGGAAGATCCTATGTCTGGCAAAAGGACTCTATACAATGCCAGCAAGGAGTAGAACCCAGGCATGTCTGTCTGACAATTTCTGCAACCAGACAATCACTTCCATGTGGCCAGTTACCCCCCAGACTGCGAGCTAGTTGATTGTTTTTCTGTCGGGCACAGTTGAGCGAGAGAACAAAAAAAATATTCTTGTGACACTAAATATGAAAACTGAAGGCAATAATTGTGGCAACATTCACCATGTTAAACAAAGCAGTCCGTCCAGAAGAATTGCAGGAGATTCCGAAGTCGTCGGGAGACCGTGGTTAAAGCTAATGGCGATTTTATTGAATACATTTAATCTTTAGCATTTGATGATATTTTTCTCTAACTTTCGTACTTTTATGATATCAACGAACACTTTTGTAATGTCAACGAATACTCGTTGTCACTGTCGTAATGCTCGTTGTAGTAGAGACTTTGTAATCGCAGATACAACTATAGTAAACCTTTGAACAATACTGGTGTCGGACGCATTCGGATATCACTCGCACTAATAGTACTTGCTCAATAATACTCGCCGTAATAGTAATCTGTATAGTGTTCCGAAAAAAGTCATAGTATAGTGAATAGCAGTCCGTATAGAATAGAAGGATCGAGTAGAAATAGCGATTCGTATAGTATAGAGGATAGACTAGGAATGCAGAGCTATTAGACATACGCTATCTCTAATATATGCGCTTCCTCTATGGTAACGTGGTTTTCTTAATTCAATGATGGGATCGCCTGTGTTTGCTCACTGGCGATCTATGTTCAAACTCAAGTGACGGCAGCGACATTTTATTCCTACATAACAGGTACGTATATCTTTTAAAATCAGATGTCAGTGTCATTTTCATTTTTTCGTTATTTAGAAGACAATTTAACTATCGCACATGTATATATATCTACCCTCAGGTTCAACGGTTATTATGCCTTTACGATAAATTACTAGGTTTCGACGCCGAGAAATGAAATTGCATGCTGTTTCTGCATCTTCTTTGGAAAAGGATGTCTTTTGGTTTAAGAATTTTCAAAGCAGCTGAAATGTGGCCGTCAGTTGGCGAGAGATCAGTGGAATCTGGTGGATGTGCCAAAGTTTCGTATCACAAATAGGCGAATTTCTGTAGTATTATCCTGGCAGCATATTGCAGAGTATTGTTATGAAGCAGAATTGGGCTTCATCGTTAGTCGCAGTGTTATTCGCATTTTGCTTAACTGAATCTAGATTTGATCCTAATGCAGGCAATGATGCTCTTTAGTTTCCGGAAAACTCTAATGCATTATGACAATGACGAGCTACCAAACAGTGACCACAATCGTATGTTTGGTGTAATCTGGGGTTTCGAAAGCTATTAGGCCGATCGTTTAAGATTGCCATATATGAACTATTTCTCGCCATAAATCGCTATGCGAACAAGAAGTAGACTATTCGAATTTCGCAGATACTGAACAAAACGTCGAACGATTTAACTTTCATAGAGTTTATATGGAACCCAATGATCGAGTTCCTACAGCTTACTAACATTCTTGAATTATTATTGAAATGCTGACAACCATTATCTGAGTCATATCACTGATACATGGGTTTTCTGCGAATAGCGTTTTTAGATATTGATTCTCAATTGCAGATTGACGTCCTCTACCGCCTTGAACATCAGGACTCCTTTTCCTACTGCTGAACTTCAGAAATCGGCATCAATCTCAAGTGTATCCTCCCCCCCCCATGCTATATTGATGTTAACAGTAAATATGACCGAGCTGGATCACACGTAAAATGTAAACGTGCATATTTGCTTTCCGTTTTCAAGTTAAGGCGTGTATATTGTTAAATTCTGAAGGAGATTGATATGAAATTAAACAAAAGTACACTTTAATCATTGTGAATGTATAACGTATGTTTGTTCAACACTTATAATACACAAACTAAAAAGATTTAGTCAAAAATAGGATATTATGTTCAGAACAGACTAATATAATTCCCACGATATGTGAGATTTTTGCTTTAATTAAAGAAAAAAAAAAGCGGAAGAAATAACGAAAAATCATATTACTGAATTAATATAGAACGAAAATCATTCTGATTGCTGTATCGATTCTTTGGCACAATGTTAATGAGATTTGTCATTACGAAACGGATTGGTGGAAACAATGCAGCTGGTTGATTCGGATAAGTTATTACATTTCAAGAAAAACAAAAGATTATTTATTATTTTATAGTCCGTGTTCCTACAGGACGTTAACGATCATGTCTCTCCACATTTTCCTATCATTTGTGGCACTTTAAAAATTTAGCATTCTGTTATATTTCCTATACCTTGTTCCGCCATCCTCACGCTTACTCAGCATGTTAAGCGTTGTTTATCTCTGGTTCTCTTGCACTAGGTCTAATGTGCGACTGTATATGGTGGGTTTCAAAGCCATATTCTTTATACATGGGTACACCCATATGCAGTACCCTTAAACTCAAATATATGCATTTTTATATATATATATATATATATATATATATATATATATATATATATATATATGTATATATATATATATATATATATATATATATATATATATATATATATATATATATATGGTTTTCACGCTTTTGCGATTGTCAGATAAACTGATTAATTTTTTTAAAGTTTGCGTTTATGTAAATTGCGTGTATTGGTGTTATTATGGGAGTGGGGGGATTGTTGTCGTGATGTCATCGTGCTAACGTAAACATAGATGCATGTCCGTACATCAGATGAGGTACGCAGACACACATACACACTTGCTTGTCCGTCGGGACTCATACATATATAAACATATGTGGACAATTTCGGATTTGACATATGTATGTATATGGGTGGTGTTGTGTCTACACATACGCATTTGTATGTTGAAATTCAAAGATTGGAAGTGTAGCGAAAATTTCTCGTGAATGTCTCGTGAATGTATACATGTCAACAATCAGAGCATTTTTCTATTTCTTCACTGAATAATATTTCATCGCATGTATGTATATACGTGTGGTGGGGTCTGTGTAAAATTATGATAGGTAAAAATTACTATTGTTTTTATTTTTAATTTTTAAAAAAGAAAGGGTTTATTTGTTATTATTTTAAAGCTGGTTATTTGATGTGGTAGTAATGTTGTAAGGGATTGGAGACAATGATAATATAAGTAGCTAATAGTTATTGTAAACTGGTAAAAGTAATTAATAATGGTGGTGTGAGAATGATAAAAACAATAAATGTAATTATTATGGTGGTAGCTTGAACCAAATCTGATTGTTGGTGTTTTATTTTATTTTGTTATATATATTAATTTATTTTGGTATAAATCTTGATAATGGGTATTCTGTGTAAAATTATGATAGTTGAAAATTGCTATAATTTTTTTTTTTACACTTTTCATATATATATATATATATATATATATATATATATATATATATATATATATATATATATGTGTGTGTGACGGACTATGCAAACAGTGACCATAATCGTATGTTTGGTGTAATCTGGGGTTTCGAAAGCTACTGAGCCGATCGTTTAAGATTGCCATATATGATCTATTTCTCACCATCAATCGCTATGCGAACAAGAAGTAGACTATTCGAATTTCGAATTTTGTGTGTGTGAATAAATAGATAATAGTATCAAGTCCGTGAGTGGTAAGGATAATCTAAGTAGGCATTTTAATATAAAATATTAAAAAGATAGATCCATGAAGAGAGCTCAATATATTTATATACAGAGTAATATGATATATATCAGGAAGCAATAAACTTCACACGAGTTTTTTTTCTTCTTGATATATATATATATATATATATATATATATATATATATATATATATATATATATATATATATATATAAAGATTGATTGATTGAGAGATTGAATGATTTCTCCGTTTTCTACTATTTATTTTAAGCCAGGAATTATTTTTAGATTTCATGAATTTTTATTTTTGAAGGCATAATGATGTAGTAATAAAAGTCTTACTAATTATCTCATAACTGGTGAAGAAAAAGTGGATTCATAACTTTCGCATGGCTTTGTGCACACACACACACACATATATATATATATATATATATATATGTATGTATTGATACTTATATATATATATGACAATATATATATGGCAATATATATATGACTATATATATATATATATATATATACATATATATATATATATATATATATATATATATATATATATATATATATATATATATATATATTGCTGTGTGATTAATTAAAATTACAGACAAGGTATTTCTATTATCTTTTAATTGAGTAGTTCGTGTATGCGAATAATTTAGAGAACTTTTTCTTGATACTATTTTCCCCTATTTCACTTTTCTTTATAGAATTACTACTCTTCCAAACAAACGTACAGAACAGTATCAAGAAATCAAAAGACAATGGTTGAATCCATCAACAAAGCAACAATATCTCCACACGTCACAGTATTTGACGTAATTTTCAGTTAACAGTATGAAAATAGCCTTCTCTAAATTCTTCCATTTGGTAAGGACATTTTGTTTTGTTATTATTAGTTACTTTGTTTAATAAATTCATTTCGTTTTGTCTTGAAAAAGTCCACATCGGACGAAAAGCATCGGCAACTATTACAGTTTCCCTATTGTTTTTATATATATATATATATATATATATATATATGATAAGCAAATATAAATGGATATAAATCCGACAGAATGAAGAAAATATCTGGAAAAACAAAACAAAAATCCTTAAAATGCGATTATGTTGTTTTAATATGAATGAAATGTCGACGTCTAACGTTTCGGTTTAATAACCTTCTTCAGGGCACTATTCATTAAAAATACAATTAACATAATCAGTATAACACGACGAAAACGATGGACATAAAAACAAGTCTTATCCAAAACAGATAAATGAAAATTTTAAATGATCAGCTTTCCGTTTAAGAATACGTTGTGAAAGCGTCGCCCATTTGACGACAACGTGACCACGCTCAAACGGAAAGCTGATCATTTAAAATTTTCATTTATCTCTTTTGGATAAGACTTGTTTTTATGTCCATCGTTTTCGTCGTGTTATACTGATTATGTTAATTGTATTTTTAATGAATATTGTCCTGAAGAATTATTCAACCGAAACGTCAGACGTCGAATTTCATTCATATTAAAACAACATAATCGCATTTTAAGGATTTTTGTTTTGTTTTTCCAGATATTTTCTTATATATATATATATATATATATATATATATATATATATATATATATATATGTTCAGATATACAATTCATTAGAATTGTTAAATGCTTCCTAAATATTTAAGCTAACTAAACATTGATTTAAAATATAGAGCCAGAAGAGAAGAAACATTTTTCAAAATATCATGTATACCTTGAATATTAACAAGAATAGTTTATCTCATTAAAAGAGAATCACACTAGATTACGTTGGCTTCTACAGACGCCTCGACCATTAACAATAGTCAAGGCATATAAAACTGTCTTGATCGTCTGCTTGCGTAGATAATTCATATGACGTATTAATATGGCGGACATTTTGCCTGATTAAAGCATCATACATTTTATCTTAAGTAAGTGGAATGGTTATGAAATTAGTCCCGTCAGATTGATTTGCGAACTGACCAAAATAAACGGTTTCTTGCCGAATTCCACGCACGCTGGGGTACAATGATATTAATCTATGTAAATTTCTATCAATGATTTTTCATTTATTTTTATTTGGAATACTTGTTTTTTTAAATTTAACAGAAGGAAATCGATATACTATAATTACTCAAGTGTGAGAAGGATTTTTCTTACGTTTTCAAGATCCGCTCCCCTATGGATCCATATATATACACACTTACACATTTTCGAAGTTATACATGCAGCCGTGACCTCAAATCTGTATATGATTGCAGATTTTCATACACCCACTTAGGCCGATTTATAAACACACTTATACTTTCTTTCGCCGACACACATGCACACACACACACACACACACACGCGCGCACACAGACGCACACATATACTGACGTGCACCCACACATCCTAACTATTGCATCCAATCATGCACACATTTTACGCACAGACAAAACGTACTTACATCCGCATGCACATACGATAACGCGAATACATGCACACCGTTATTCCTACATACATATGGACTATTTCACTTAAACATACGCAGAGGTCATGCTCACATATACATATCTACAATTAGTCCCTCTTACATATATAGAGTTACACACTCACATCCATTAATTTACACACACACGAACTTGCATCCACACATATACACACAAACGTTAACGTATATTCATATTTATATTCAATAATAGGTACTATTACACATACATATTATCACAATTGCACCCACATACATGCACTTACATCAACACATATACACGCATGCACGCACACATATACACAACGGAAACCCCCTCATATATATTACATTTGCACATACGCTCGCTTACAATCACATATAGACATATTTATAGACTCATGTATTCAGCTTAACTGTACTAGTAAAATTGAATTTGCTAATATGAAGTCGAGAAATTTATTATATCTTTGTAATAATATAATGTTTTAATTGGTATTCCTTAGCATACAATCTCGACCTATACATGTATACATCTCTGTGTGTATTTTGTGTGTGTGTGTGTGTGTGTGTGTGTGTGTGTGTGTGTGTGTGTGCAGGTGCATCATTGGAATACAATTTCCAATAAGAATAATGCAATATCATAGATAATTTGGATAGATGTTGCAATATCCTAATCAATACGGAGGTAAAAACAAAGATGCCGCACAATTGCCATAAAATAGATAATCGAAGATGAAAATTGATTTTTTTGCTTTTTAACTTTTATTACCAAAGAGAATCGAATCAGTGAGCAAGGTTCAAATCCCTGGAGCGTCTGATGATTTTCTTTCTTTTTTTTTTAAATGCTACTGAGAAAAAAAAAACAAAAAAACAAGAAAAAAACATGAATCTGGCTCGACGCTCCACTCCCTGTCTAAAGGTTAAATACCAGTGTAGAATTGACTGCTTGAGCTTGAATAGCAATCAGTAGAAGAAAAACAAAACACTGAATTCCAAACTGCGGGATTGCAAATATAAAATTCTCCACTATCACCATCTTTTCTAAGTCTCATGGTAATTCACAAATAATAAAGAAAAACGGATGGGTGTGGAGCTGTGATCGCCTATGTGAGGAATCACATGGCATTTCAAAAAACATATATATATATATATATATATATATATATATATATATATATATATATATATATATATATAGAGAGAGAGATAGATAGATAGATAGATAGATATGAAGAAATATAGTTTTAAGGTGTGGTATATTTATGCAATAAAGTGCTCAATATCAGA
>CAHIKZ030000021.1:1367500-1380000 GCA_903632075.3 Acanthosepion pharaonis
AGAAAATGGCCTCAAACTACGTGAAAGCTTCCGTAGAAGCATGAAAAAATCGATTATTTCTACTATCGATGGGAGTTGAAAAATGCAAAGTCGGTCTTGGCCTTCCCGCTAACTTGGAGCATGTGCATGTATATTTTGGTGCAAGTCCGTCGAAAATATGCGGCCGTTCATTCGTTACACACACACACGCGCGCGCGCGAAACACACACACACACACACATCCTGCCTTTTATAGATAGAGATACATATTTGTGTAGACATGATTACTAGAGACAGTGATGTGTGTGTTTTCTGTTGTAGTTATATTTTGAAATACAGATTGATTTCAGTTATTGTCGGATATGATATGGATTAATATCATGAAAGAGTTCTTTCTTGTTGGTTGTTTGGTTGAAATTAGTTCAGCAGTATATCAACCTCTGTGTTTTAGTTAATAGCGAAATATAAATATTATGAACGGAATTGCATACCTTCAACTAAAGTAAACTTATTGTTGGTCATTTTACTACAAAATGTATTAGTCATTTTGCTACGAAATTTATTTTTGGTGATTTCGCTTCGAAATGTATTGTTGTCATTCTAATCTAAATATGTATTGCTTGTAATCTTATTATGAATATGCATTTTTATACTTTCATAGCGTTTTATTTCTTTGGGGCTTATTCACTATTTACTGGTAATTATATATTTTTTTAACAAAAATATATTGCTGGTCATTTTTATTTTTAACAAAATATATTGCTGTCAATATTGTTTTAAAAATGTATTGCTGGTAATTTATTTTTCCAAAACATGTATTGCTGGTAATAATTTTTTTGTAAATGTATTGTTGGTATTAAAACCTATTTTTACACTTTCATGGTGTTTTGAGCCTAGTTTGAGGGTTAACTATTTGCCCATATCTGGGGTCCTAAAAGATGCCCTCAGCTCGTGTCAGGATTGACCTGGGTTCAACAGCAATTAAGAGGTGGTTCCACGCTCGGCAAAACCCCTAATCTCCCGATCAGAGGTCTTGCTGCGGAATGTAGTTTTATCGTCATACCCATGACTAATTAAAGGAGAGAAAGACTCACATTAAAAGAGAGTACCGATAAAAACAAGCGAAGACAACAATTATGAAAAAGAACACAAATAAAAAAAAACCAAGAAGATATTCTCTTTAAATAGAGAAAAAGTTATTTAAAGTAAATGGAGGAAAGGTTTAACATAAACCGAGGAAGTTATTACGATAAATACGGTATGTCCATGTTAAGACCGACGGAGGAAAAACAAGACAAGGTAAATTTAAATATTAACAGCGAATGGAATGAAAGCTGTGATGACATTTACCCTGAATTCATCATGGAAATTCAGGATGTGCATTTAGTAAATACTAACACTGCAGTTATCTTGGTACATATATCATTTATAATAACGTTAGTGTAAGATATACGGAAATTTAGCATAGAACAAACTTCGCTAGAGATATTTTCGCCCACCCCTGCAGATTGCTATAAAATATTAACCTAAAAGCTCGTTATGTTGTTAGGCTCTTCATATCGAGAATGTCATGAGGTTATCATGTATGGCGAATTTGTTTTGATATATTTGAACTATCTTCTGTAGAGAACCGCTTTCGAAGATCAGTGATTAAAAATAGTTTTGAGCGAGAGAAGCCTATTGGTCTTGATGAAGACCGACATTGTTCGAGCCTTCCGTACTGGCGCTACATAATCACAAACCAAAAAAATATTCAGTAACAGAAACCCTATCGCTTGAGGACTTTCGCTAGCAGCACAGCTAAAATTGATATCACCTGAAATTCGAAGCGAAAATAATGACGTAATCAAGATGCTGACCGGGAATACCAGGTGGTGTAAGCTTGGATGTGCGGTGGTGTAATGAATAATGATTCAGAATTGTTAATCGGAGAGCCGAGTTCAAGTTCCAGTTGAGTTTCTTATGATCATTTACACGCAAAAACCCTTAGAAAATGTATTAATTCATCTATACTCCTCCCATTCATGGGTTAATTACTAAAACTTGGATTGTTAAAACCAAAATATTTAAAATTCAGCATTAAAAACACTTTCAAATTATTGATATGCCGCAAAACGAAACTAAAAACCAAGATGTCGACCTTCTACACAAGTCCAAATAAAAGGTTAGAAAGGAAACACACGTTAATAATTCAAAGACCGATAAGAGCTACTAGACTCGTAAAACCTACTTTTCTGAAATTTTATTAAGAGAATGATTCAATAATTTTCAACGACAGTCATACAAGTCGAATGTTTCCTTCTATAAAAACTGCTGATATTAAAATAACAATTACTATTTCGTTATTGAAGGACAAAGAAAGTATCCGTATATAATAAACTGAAAAGATATACATTTGGATTTAAATGAAAATATATGAGACAAAACGGACATCACCAAGAGAAAAAAGCCAAATATACCAGTTACAAATTGGAGCTGTAAGCATAAATCACATGCACAAGTTTAAATATATGTGAAGTGTTTTAACAGCCGATAAAATTATGTGACACCAAAATCCAAACTCTTTTTGAACAATCAAAACGTACAAATTTTCTATGGCAGTGACTGCTCGACAGTCACTCTACGGATGAAGAAGCTGGAGGCATCAGAAATAAAGTTCTACAGAAGTATTTTGAAAATTCTATGGGCGGAGCGAGTAAGCAATAAGGACGTCTTAAAGAAAAATGTCTACAGTAAAACATACTCATAATCAGAAAAAGAAAGCTGAAATTCCTTGGACAGCTAATGAGGAAGGGAGCCTGGGAAAACGTGGCATGTTAACAAAGGATGGTAGAACTGTAGATGAGAGCCTTATCAAAATTCGGAAGCCTGCTTAGGTCTACAAGGAATAGGAAGTTGTGGAGAGCCATGTAAATTATGGCCTTAAAAAGACTACAGCGGCTTTTGTAAATAAGTGAAGGAGCTAATTGGAAATCAAAGAAGAAAAAGAAAAAAAAATTGGATGCAAAAACCCCCAAAAAAACAAGCTTAATGACTAAGTATCCAGAGAAATGAAAAACAAAACAAAACAAAACAAAAAAAAAACAAAAAAAACGAATTCTAATAAAGAAGAATAACTAAACTTCGAAGGCTAATGTCACACCACCGACATCACCGTATTTTCGTATTCATGTCCGGTGCATCGAATATACCGGGCCTCTCTGGTCTGGTGCTTGAGTTTTATATCTAGAGATCCTTGATAAAATCTAATGAACATTCAGCAATACCTGTTTTTATTTCTGAGACAAGACACTGTAATTACTTATACTATTTATATTGTTCAGAATTTTGTCTTCATCCTTGTTGCAATATTTATCTATAAAAAGAATACCCGCTCGGCCCGGTGGCTAGGATCAAAGTGTAGTATCTGCGCTTTGTGAGCTGCCGGGTCGGGTGTCTGTCGAACTCTCTGCTTGCAGAGAGGAACCCTGACGAAGCTCTGCCGAAGGGTAGGGTTTCGTTGGGGGAGGTTGACGGAACTGGCCCGCCTCGGCGGGATTTGATGGTTATTTATTTTTGGCTGGGCCTACGGGCTCAGAGATACCCACATTAAAAAGGCCTTGTGCCACATTCGATCCCCGTGGGTGGATCGATAAATACCATCTTTGCTGCAATATTAACGACGTTTTGGTGGTTTTACGTTTCGACATTTTTCAGGTGTGTAGAATTTCGAAGGGAACACTTTATTTCATCCACGGGTGGGTGAGATTATTCTAGTCTCTCGTACCATACCTCTTCCGGGTGTCTCAGCCTAAAAGACAAATGGCGCAGTGGATTAAAGTGTTAGTTGAATCCATTGACTTGACCCAAAGAGTTGTGAGTTTAACATCAAGCTACAGCTGAGGTGAACAAAAACTTGGGGAGTTGAGTCACTAAAAGAAGATACCTGTTACTGAGACACTCGGAGGAGTCATGACATGTGGAACTAGCACCATCAACCCTGGTGCACGAAATAAAAGGTTCAGCTTGAAATGCCAGTCACTTTAAGGAGGACGGACACTCAGTCAGCCTTTGCGTCCGAGTGGCATTTATTGCCTTGTTCGGGGTGAAGTGATTAAAAGAGTTCCCATTGTAAACACCGAGAAACGATTGCGAACATACTGAGAAGGAACGCAAGAAAATAAATAATAAATATAGAGAGTAAGAAATAGAAACGATACTAAATTCCATAAGAATAGTTTGGAAGATATTTATATGTATATATAGTCGACTCTCCCGTCGAATTCGACGTATGAGGGTCAAGCAGATCAGTTCCCAAGAAAACCGACACTCGACAACAGCATATGAGATTTGATTATAGTGGTAAAGGTTTCGTGCAGGATCAGCCACACTTTTTGAAGGGGCGAATTCAGAGACCTGGTGCACTACGTGCCACAAGGTCCCCAAACGATTTGTCTTCTGCTGGAGGGAGAAGAAGAGGATTCACAATGTAATGGATTCGACTGGAATTCGAACTCGGCTCTCCGATTCCTCAATCCAAGCCGCTATCCATTATTCCACCGTGCCTCCTCTCTCTACCTCTCTCTCTCTATATATATATATATGCATATATATATATACTCCACCGTGCCACCTCTATCTCTCTATCCACACACACACACACACACATATATATATATATGGGATTTGTCTGTAGCACGAAAAGTTTTCGAGGAAGGCTGTATGAAAAAATGGGGAAAAAAGTCTTCCCGTGACGCGTTTCGTCCCTTACGACTTGATCGGACAAAGTTTGTTTACCTTAACGCGAATGAACATGCACATCAGCGAAAGATAATTTTCTTTTAGTGAGTTTATGATATATAATCGGGTCAATTTTATTTATATTTTACTTTTTGTTTCCATCATCATTATGAATAAATATCCAACAATTTGATCACAGAATATCTGCCAAGAATGGTGAAACGTTCTAGAGACATGAACGCAAATTTGAAGCGATTGAAGCACTTACAAAAACATGTTCATCATTTTCGTGAATTAGTTTTTCTTTTAACTAGACTAACATTTTTTATATAAAAAATGTAATCAGTCTCCCAATATTAAGAAACGAATGCGTTTATTTATTTTTTCTTTCTTTTTAATGTGTCTTTGTATTAAATACAATGTTTTATTTAAATTTCTTTATGTATCTCGAGGATATTCTTGCAGTTGATAGAGTAAATTTCTATTTCAAGTTTGGTTTTGTTTTCTATTCATTATGTATTTTATTGTTTCCTAGACTTTGTATGTAGAATAATATCTTTCTTATTCGTTGTGTTTGTCAGGACGATCAGCTTTTCTATTTCGGAATATTCTATGAGCCGTTACTTTAGTATTGAATATTAAATAGGATATTCGTAGAAGCGCATCGAACGAAAAATGTTACACTTTCTTTGATATTATATTATACATATATATATATATATATATATATATATATATGTGTGTGTGTGTGTGTGTGTGTGTGTGTGAAAAGTGTATATAAATATAAATAAATATACATATGTATAATTATTATATATTATATTCACGGTACTTATTAGAAAGCGCTCAATATCAGAGATAGAGATAAGATATTTGGTTGGATAGATGTGAGTTTGTGACCCTGGGTTTCACGCTTTAGCGATCGTCTGTTTATCTGACGATCGCTAAAGCGTGAAACCCAGGGTCACAAACTCACATCTATCAAACAAAAATATATATATATATATATATATATATATATATATATATATATATATATATAAAAAAAGGAAAGAACTCGTTAGTTAAGTAAATAATCCAAAGTTCTTTAGTATTTTGCTATTATTTTAAAAAAAATGGTGCTCGATACAAAAGTAGAGCATGAATATAATTATTTATTTAAAAATATGATTCTAACGCTACATAAGAGTTCTCAGGTTTCAAAACAAGAGCCGAAAACTTCAATATAATTATTTGAATAAAATTGAATTAAAGTACCAAGCTTTGTTCCATCTTCAAGCGAATATTTTTTGGAGGTGGAATAACTTATTCCTGAAATTTACGCGTTTTATAAACATATTCATTATTGAAATTAAAATTACTAAGGTAACGGCTAGAGCGATTGTTTAAAGAAAAGGGGCGTAAGGGTTAATTATTTGTATCAATATCTCAGTTACATTCACAGACGTCAAGTCAGGGTAAGGTTGGTGTGTGTGTTTTTGTGTGTATGTGTCTGTGTGACGCAATTTTGTTTAAAAAAGACACACTTAGAGGTAACACTGACATATCACTTTAATAAAGACATTTATCAAAATGGCACAAAAATATCTTGAAATACTAAAGAGTAAATTTATTCAATAAAATCGGCGTTGGCTTCAACCACGGCATTCAGATGACTTCGGAATCTCTCGGATCTCTGCTGGAAGGTCACCTTGTTTAAATTGGTGAATGCTGCCATGATCCTTGCCTTCAGTTCAACTTTGATATAATAAAGAGTTTTGTTGGTTTCTCGCCACACACACAACAATCAAGGGGGTTGCAGTCTGAGGCTAGATATAAGGGGTGATGTGGTCGAAGATATTGTCTGACAGACATGGCTGGGTTCTCCTACTGTAGCATGGTGTAGTGTCCTGTTGCCAAACATAAGATCTTCCAGCAGCCACTCTTTTGGTCCAGGGCAGTACTACCTCCTCAACGCACGTGATGTACGCTTCTTTGATGACTCTAAGACCCTCGCCCATCAATTCGAGTGATTTTTCTCATCAGTACGAGCAGATTGAGTTTACCAAGCTGCTGTACATTCGTAATCACCATTAGACTCGTTCAATTCTTTCAGAATCCTTTGTCTTCAGATTGAGAAATTAGAAAAAATGTTTATTTAAAACGAGATTTGATTACGCGTTTCGCCTTTGAAGGCTTCGTCTTATGCAAAAACGAGTGAAAGAAATATATATATATATATATATATATATATATATTTCTAAGTGGCCCTATTATACACTAATACAACCAGTGACCCATCAAGATATTGACCAGGATTGATATTGCTTAACTTTGGTGATCGTACGTGGATCGGCAAAAACCATCAAATAGTATTAAATGAAAAAAATATAATCAATCCTACGAATAATGTGGAAAATGACCATTGGTGACAAATCCCTATTTGAATTCTACATGGTAATGATAATGAAAAAAGTACAGATTATCGTAAAGAAACTCAAGGTACTTAGAAATGTAATGACAACAATCAGGTATACTGCTGGCACACCTGGACGTGTTTAGATTCAAAGGCGGGAAAAGAGAACAGAGAAATTCGCAAAAAAAATAATTACCTAGATTCACCTACCGAGGCAGAATTATGTCCATCAAATATTCTGTGGCAAAGGGTAATAGATCTTTAACAGCAACAAAAACAAAACAAATGCAATCAACATGCAAATAAGTTAACGCTTCTGTTGTTGGTGAATTACTTATACATTATAACAAATTTAAATATTGCCTGCTGCCGAGTGGAGATTTCGGAAAAAATGCCAAGCAGTACAGCATGCTGTTTCCGAATTTTCTGTCTGTGGGAATTGCGTCATGTTGTTTTTTTCTTACGGGCGGTGCCCAACTGACCCTAATGTATAATGCAATCGACAAAATCAGAAACAAACAACGCGCATGCAAAATAAATAAATAAATAAATAATAAAAATGTAATATTACAATAATTTACTCATTGAACCCTCTGTGTGTATACGTAGGTGTTTAAAATAGATTATAGAATCCTGACAAATTTTTTAAGAAATCTGAGCAATAAAATAAACGTTTCTTTGAAACGAGATTTTTTAAGAAGGATTCGTCGTATTCAAAAACCAGTAAAAGAAATAAAAATATATATATATATATATATATATATATATATATATATATATATATATATATATATATATAAAATCAGGCAAGGCGATAAAGACACGAGTTGTTATTGTTTATGAGTAAATATGAGAGCAACATCAGTATTAAGGAGCGAGAACATGGAAGGAACAGAATTTAGGAAGACGGATGTTAACGATTGACATTTAAATGTTTGAAGAACAAAAGGACTAGAAAACAAGAAGACAGAAGAGATTTCCATAAGTGGGAAATAAGAGAGAAAAAAATCTGTTAGTATGAGACTTATCGTAACATCTGGCCATTTAACTGTGAAATTATGAGATAATTGACAGGTAACCGGCAAATTTTATTTGGTGACACAGGCAATTTATATTCACTCGGCTAGCTCAAGACGGTATACTGAAAAGAGTTGGCGTCTTCAGAACATGAAAACACAATACTACCCCAATGAAGATGGTGGGGGAAATACCCTTCCGGTTAAAAATAGAAAACCTCGATCATCACGATTACTTGAAAAAAAAAGTAAAAAAAAGACATTATAATATGCATGTCTGCCCGAGAAGTGCACCCTTATAGTTGCTATATTTACGGTGGAAGCGTAACAAATGTCGACGATAGAGTGAATACTGATATGAATAATATGGAGATAAAAATCAATACTGCTTTGTGAGTGGCAGTTTTTCGGATGACTTTAGGCATGGAACTGCCAACAACCATAAGGTTGTGATTTTATATTTACACATTCTCCTCTCTTTCTGTGAATATATATATATATATATATATATATATATATATATATATATATATATATATATATATATATATATGTGTGTGTGTATATATATATATATATATATATATATATATATATATATATATGGGGGTTTGTTTGTGTGGGGGTACCTATGTGTGTGTATATTCAGATCATGCAGCCTGAGTTGAATCATGCCTGAAAATTGTGTTGAAACACGAAACAAACTATCGCAGCTTATTGTTAAATTCATTGTTAATTTCAATGTCCACTTTGGTGTCTGTGCATCTGTGTGTGCCTGTGTTCGTGCGTGCAGAACACACACACACACACAAACACACACACACACACATATATATATATATATATATATATATATATATATATATTGCATCTGTTCATGATTTGGGTGAATAATTTGAACGAAATCCGTTAGATAAATCGGTACAAATATGTGATAATGAGTAATAGATAGATATAGAGATTGATAAATATATTGATAGAAAAACATACATAGTCATACATACCTACCTACATATATACATATGAATAGATCGATAAATTGACAGAATTTAATCGGGTAAGATATAATTATACTGATATATATATATATATATATATATATATATATATATATATTATAAATTAATTGATTTAAAATATGTTTTTTTTCGCTACACAGTTCTAACCATGTTTCAAAAATAGAAGCTAAAAACCCCGAATTTAATTTTGCAATTAAATTAAAGCATTAGTTCCATTTCATCTTCAATATATATATATAGTGATAGATAGATAGATAGATAGATAGATAGATAGATAGATAGATAGATAGATAGATAGATAGATAGATAGATAGATAGATAGAAAAAACTTGGGATGGAAAGAAAGAAAGAACGAAAGAAAGAAAGAAAGAAAGAAAGAAAGAAAGTAACTGAAGAGAAATCAATGACAGAAATACAAGAAGCGACAAGAAGATTATATCGCAAAAAGCAGTGGAAGAATTTCACAGAATTTAAAAACTGTGTCTATCGTGGAGGAAGATGAAAAAATGATTACGTAAAGAGTAGTATACGAGCATGTACTGAATCAAACTTATTCAAACTGAAGAAGGCATTATTTAACGAGATTGAGAAATACACATGAACACGTGACCCTGTGATGATATTAACAATCAAATATAAAAGTTCAATTTTAGAATATTTTAATTACCTTCCATTCTATCTATTTATTCAACCTTGTGAATTCCGACATTAAATATAGTTGCAAAATTTCTGGGAACCGTACATGCTTTTTAACATTTAAACCTTACACTAATTTCAACGAAAGTAACGTGATTTAAAAAGAAAATAATTAAGATTTTAATGGAACTGTAAATAAGGGAGTTTTGTAAAAATACAATTCGTCATCAATCAGGTTGGATTTAACAAACTTATGAATCTTATTGATATATACTTATATACAAACACGCACGCCCCATATATATATATATATATATATATATATATATATATATATATATATATATATATATATGAACAGATATTATTAAATATAACAAGCAAGAAATATCTAATTCGTTTGATCATGAGCCGTTCTAATTTTGGTAAGTTTAGAACGACTCATGATCAAACATAATAGCCGTTCATTTTCTGTTAGATTTCAGAATATATGTTTCAGAATGATCTGTTGCCCGAATACACTATTAGACAGTGAAGTGAATACGAGTGAAAATAGTGCAGAATATATATATATATATATATATATATATATATATATATATATATATATATTATTATTATTATTATTTATTTTTTTTTTTTTTTTTTTTATTTCTGACGTTTACACATTTCTTTCCGGGTCCCGCCCAGGGACCTAAGGTTAGAAATGGCGTCATGACATTTTCCACTGAACAAAAAAAAAAAAGAAAAAAAAAAAAATTCATAGATATAGCCCTTCGTAAAGTGTGGGCTGTACTTGTCAGAACAATTTTTTGTATCTCCTTGAGGCATGGACTTCAAGGAATGTCTTCAATTAGTCTACTGCAAACTTTTCCAACCAGTCCTAGGGCTCCAACTATAACAGGGATTGTTGATGTTCCCATATGCCACATTTTCGAGATTTCTATTTCAAGGTCCTTGTAATTTGACAACTTTTTGAATATCTTCAAAGATACATTGCAGTCAGCAGGGATTGCTATATCAATAAGGAGGCACCGTTTGTGGTCTTTAATAAAAATATCTTGGCGGTTGGCCTTGATTGTTCTGTCAGAGTGTATGGTGCAATCCCATAGAATTGTAACAGGTCCTATCTCCGTAACCGGGTCTGGGTGGTGTTCATACCAGTTTCTTTCAGTTTCCTTCCCGTAGAAGTTACAGATTTTCCAGTGCAGATATTGGCCCACTCTGTCATGTCAGGTTTTATATTCAGTGGGTGCCAACACCGTGCAACCTGATACAAGATGATCAATCGTTTCTGGATACTTATCACAGAATCTGCATTTTCGGCTGACACAATATTTTAGTATGTGTGCTTGATAATTCCTAGTTAGCAAGCATTGGTCCTGAGCAGCAAGGATAAAACCTTCAGTTTCCGCTTTCAACCCTGCACTACGTAGCCACTGATGGGTACGGGTTTTGTCTACGTCAGCTTGCTTGGTACGGGCAGCGTATTGGCCATGAAGCGGTTTATCTTGCCGTCGCTTCTGTATCTGGTCGGTTGCATTCGTCTTTTGTGTCATTTTTAGGTATTTTGCAATTTCAGCCGGTGTATTGTGCTGTAGTTGCATCTCTACGCCCATTTGAAACTCCATTATTATTATTATTATTATTATTATTATTATTATTTTGCTATACTGTGTATTGAGCACGTTTTTCTTAGTGCTGTTACAAAACTGATTAAGAAAGACGCCGCAGTTTTGGATATTTCTTTTGTTGAAAAAAGAGAAAAAGCCTAATAACGACAAACGTGAAAATCTATCGTGAAATAAAAACAAGAAACATTTTAAAATATCGACAATATTGACTTTAATCGTAACAAGTGAATAACAGGTAGAGGGCATTGAAGGTTTAAGGAGACGTTCTACAGGAATCAGGAAAGGCATGAGAGAATACGAAAAACAAATGGAAATGTATAAAAGGGGAGTGAAGTAGAAACGCCTGACACAATAAATAAACATCACGACAGAGGAGGAAGCGGGAATTAATTGGTTCCCTTATTAATACTCAAGCCCTATTACACATTTCATGTTATTACACAGGGAATATGATACCATTGGGAAGAGTGTAGATGGTTTGAATACAATTATATAAAATGCGATTTATTTACAAATGAGTTGCTATGCTGGGGTATGCAATCAATAGGTTACTTTGGTATTTTAGTTTAGATATACAATCAAAGGAAAGCGACAAAAAGAATAAAAAGCTAAAGGAAACAAAAGCAAAAAATAAACTCTCTGAATTGATTCGGTTAAATTTTTTGTATAATTATTTTCGTATACGAATACACAGTCAGAAATATGAAAAATGCAAGAAAAGTTACTGTCTTGACTAAACTGGTAGCATATTTCCGTGTATTCTTTCTTAATCAGAAACTTTCATATAGTACTCATATTTACGCTAGGTCTACGCAAGCAGTTTTACTTTCTTTATATATCTACTGATTCTTTTATCTTCCTTATCCTCCGGTGTTGTTTTCAGTCTATTATCTTCACTTCAATCCACATGGCTTGTTGACCACATTTTACAAGTTGCATATGATCAGCTATGCTTGGTTTCAATGTTCCTTCTTAGATAAACTGACTTTCGTTTTTCTTCTTATATTATTTAAATAATTTTTCTTTTTTATGTATATTTTATTCTGATTCACCACAAGCAAGACATTGAAGCCACACAAACACAAGAAGTTACTGAGTGTGA
>CAHIKZ030000021.1:1385000-1442500 GCA_903632075.3 Acanthosepion pharaonis
AAACAGGTTAATGAGTCTGCGCAGTAAGCACAATATAGGTATTTCCGTTTCCTTTCAGAATCGGGAGGATTGGACAGTGTGATTAATATCTTCAATTACAGTTTGTATAAGAGGAGGAAACGCTGGCCCTAATGAAATTGTAGACGTACAATTTATAGGGTTTCATTACCAAAGAAGGGGTGCGTATTATGCGTGAGTAGAAGCATTTCCCCACATTCAGCATAATTTTAGGAGTGTGTATTATGGATGAAGGCGTATTATACATGAGGGATTATGGTAATTGACGCTTTTCCCCTATTTTTCATTTGAATTGCAGAATTAGTGGAATTCATTAGCCTGAAATAAAATCTAAAATAATTTTCATCAGGGAATGGTTGATCTATTTTTAAATAATAAGACATCTTGAAGAGCTAAGGCAAAGGATTCATTGGGAAAATTAAATCGTTTAAAGTGAAGGTCAATGCATATATAGTCTTTAGTTTGTTCTGCATCTTTATACGTCATTATCCCCTTAAAGCGTGGGCGATTGTCGTGTCTCCTCGGAGCATAGCCGATATATTACGTTAACCTTTAGTACGCAATAAGTGCCTTTGTTTTCTAAGCAAAAGATGTCCAGTCACTGCAGACAACACAGAATATGTTTTAATTTTTTAGTGGTGTTGTCATCTCTTGCTATAGCAGCTGAAATCAAAAATAGGGTTACTGCAGTTGAAGAGGCTTGAATAAGACTTCCAATTATTTGTCATACGGGATACACGCGTAGGCAATCATGTATCTTTCGATACATGACTGACGAGTCAATTTTTTCCCGAAATAGGTTGCCATTTCTTTCTACGGCAGACCAGATGCCATCCAAGGTTATAGAACTCGGTCTATGACTACTCTTCGTCTACATCCATGGTTGTACAAAAAATTATCTTGCAATTGAAGTTTACTTAGATCCCTGAAGATAAATTTGTTTCAGTTTCAAAGTTGTGTTGACATATCCTGCTATGGCAACTTAAAAAGGATTTGAGTGGAATTAGCAATAAGTATACTCCAGTATTTGTCTATATTTTGAGAAGATTAATTATTCGGACTATTGTCCCTCATCTTTGTCGCCACATTTATTAGAACGTTTCGGCCTTTCAGTATCTGTCTATATTTTTGAGATGAGGTATAATGTACACTATTTACATTATTCAGACTATTGTCCTCATCTTTGTCGCCACATTTATTACAACGTTTCAGTCGTGGTACGCTCCGGCCTTCTTCAGGTGTTTGGAATGACGAACTGAACCCTTTAGTTTGCTGTTGAAAGAGAATTAATATTAACAATGCAACGTGCTAAAGGTTAAATACCGAAAATATACCTGAATCTGCAAACATTCATTTTTCTCCATTACTTCTAAGTGCTTAGTGGTTATGCGAGGGTTTTTTTTTTTCTAAAATCATTTACCCCTTATATCATAGCATCATTAGTGTGTAAATCGCTTTCATGAGTCGTTTGTAACACATCTATTTATCATCTCTCATTCAAACGACAGATTTACTGATTAGCCCGGAACAGCTTTAGTTTCATTCCGGTTCATCGAGGCCTTGCGGGCAATTTTTTGTTCCTAGCCCGGGTTTATGCGATCGGGTATCCACATTAACAACTGACCTTGTGTTATAACTCGTTTTATTAGGGAGACAGAATAAATACCTTGTGACTTAGCATCCTGTTTAAAGATTTTAACTGCATTTGTTTGTAGCGTATTTTCGTCTATTTCGTTTCGAGTTCCGTTCTTCTTTTATAAATGGATTTTGTCTTATGGAGATTAGAAAAATCAGATTTGGTCTATAAATATTTTTTAGACCAATTAAGGATATTTTCTGGTTAACTCAAGATTATTGCACAATTTGTTCTCTCAATAGAATGACGACTATCATTGGCCATCGTGTGATAGATAATACAGCGAATAAGTAAATGCTACTGATATCACGCTTGTGCACATGCGTGATATCTAGAGCTGTCATAAATGGATCCTGATAGCGGTTTGGCCAATTTTGAATAAAACTATAGTGAAAGTGGAGCAGGTGAAATTACTTAGGTATTAAATCCTTTCAGGGTAAACCAGAAAACAAATATACTAAGCAGCAGCTAAAATTGTTTCTTTACTTGTTGGCACGTCCGGGAATATTTCCAGAAACTTTTCTGCAACGAAGGACTTGAGGTGGTTATCATTGCGATTGCATGTGGCTGATCTGGGTTTTTGTTTCTCAAAATCATTGACATCTGTCACCATTACTCGGTCGAATCATAGCAATAATAATAATAATAATAATTATTATTATTATTTTTATTTTCTTTGATTTCTGGTGTTTACACATTTCTTTCCGGGTCCCATTCGAAATGGCATCATTTACATTTTCTACTGACAAAAAAAAAATACATAGATAAAGCCCTTCGTAAAGTGAGGGCTGTACTTGTCAGAACATTTTTTTGTATCTCCTTGAGGCATGGACTTCCAGGAATCCCTTCAATTAGTCTACTGCAATCTTTTCCAACCAGTTCTAGGGCTCCAACTATAACAGGGATTGTTGATGTTCCCATATGCCACATTTTCGAGATTTCTGTTTCAAGGTCCTTGTATTTTGATAGCTTTTTGAATATCTTCAAAGATACATTGCTCTCAGGAGCCATATTATGTCGTTTTTGTTTGTGGTCTTTAATAACTGTCTTTGAATGTTCTGGTATTGTGTCGTCACATATTATTATTATTATTATTATTATTATTATTATTATTATTATTATTATTGTCAGATCTGCATGCGAAAGGTCACTTGATAAACATTGATTAACAACCTTTATGCGCTGCATATACACGACTTTGGGTATTAGGTAAGGGTAACCAAAACCCCAGTATCAACATTCGTGTCCTACCAACTCGTGCATGACAAAGACAATGGGGGGATGTACAAGAATGATCAACGTAGAGAGCTTCATACAGCACGAAGATGAATGACTTTGGCAGAAAAGAAAAGGAAAAGAAAACTGGGTGTAAAAGAAAAAGATTAATTTAGATCAATAAAATGTTTCAAAAAACAAAAGCTTATCTATGTAGACATCGAACCCCTTAGGGTGTAACAATATAACTTCTTTCGTGAATATCAAAAGACTACATTTTGTCCCATATTACTATCAATACATATATATATATATATATATATATATATATATATATATATATATATAGTTTATGAAAACTAGGTAAGATGGGGACAGCGGTTCTGTTAATTTAAATAAAAACAGTCCACTTTAAGGTTCCATGTAATAAATTATTTCACCACAACCGACTGCGGGTTTCTGGGGCATTTTTGTAAATTAACGAAGTGAGGAAGTGAGGGGGGGAGAGAGAAGATATGAGTGAGTTAGGCAACTTAAAATTTTTGACATTGACACATTTAAACGGTTAACTTAACGGAAGTTATATAATGATATAGAAGGGTAGAGGGAAAAAAAGACATAAAAGAGAGAAGGAAGTCATATATATATATATATATATATATATATATATATATATAACAATAATGTTTATTTTTTTTCAGAGAAAATGTTTACAGAACCGGTTAATTGTAGACTTAAACAGTTCAAAACTTTATTGGTGGGAGAAACCTTCTTTGGGGAGTTGATTTCACAAAGCAAAAAAGTTCGTTACAATAAGCTTTTTGGAATATGGAGGGACAAAATGAAAAAATTTTTCAACTAAAATTATCAGAAATAAGTTGTTATATATATATTAAAAAAAGAAATGGCCAACAACATATTTTAAAAGCAAATTCCTTTTTGTTTAAAGAAATAATTTTGTAAAAAAGTTTAACATTATATATTTTATTTTGTTTATTTTTTTCGTCTGTTTTTAAAAAAGTATTAAATAACATTTACCGGCCTGAATTGTTTCGACATTTCCGTTCATTTGCTTAAAAATTATTGTTAAACATAAAAATGTGTTTTTTAAATAAATGGTCCATTTTTTAATTATTATATTTTTATAGAAATTAAAAATACATCAGAAATATGTTTTTATGAAAAAAAATGACAAAAAATATATTTGTAGCAAAATGACAAGCAATACATTTAATGGTCTATAATTATATTTTTTTAAATGACCAATTAGGTTAGGATATTTTCTGGTAAAATAAAAAACAATTAATAAATAAAATTGCACAATTTGTTCTCTCAATAAAGAAGACGACTAAAATTTTTGTAAAAAATGCTGTTAGGCAATTACAATAAAGACATTCTAATGAATACATTATGTGATAGATAATACATGTTGAGCGAATAATGTAATGCTATGTATGATATCACGTTTTGTGCACTGCTTGTCTGAATCATCTTCAAAAAGCGAGTGATATCTAAAAAGAGCTGTCATAAATGGATCCTGCTCCATATGTGGCCTCCTTTGGTTTAAATGCCCTTAAGATTATCGCACAAACTTTCAATTTTGAATCAAAAACTATACGTGAAAGTGGAATCCATATTATTATTGAAATTATCTTATCTTATATATATATATATATATATATATATATATATAATATATATATATATATATATATTTCAGGGTAAAAAAAAAACTTTATATGTAAAGAAATAACAACTAAACTATATAAGCAGAAATTTTATTTAATTGACCAGATTCTTTGAACAGATTAGTTATTTTTGCTATACTTAAAACTAGGAGATAAATTTTATAACATTTTTTACAGATTACTATTGCAAATACAAATAAAAAGACAAAATGGAAGAGGGTTAAATATCAGTTTATAATATCGATATAAAATATTGGATATGTTTATTCGTTTCATTAAGCAAATACATTATAAATATTTTTACTTTTAAATAAATAAAAAATTTTAGTGATTAACGGGTCGCATTCTCTTGGGAGTCAAACGTTTCAATCGATATCGTATCCATTGATTTTGATGGAGCTTTTCAATTTAACATATATTTTTAGATAACACCCAAATACTTATTGAAATACAAATGATGCATTGAGGAATCGGGGAACTGCTATCTAAATCAATCCATACGGCTGTGAATCTGGACAATTCACATTCATATGAGATTTTACAGAAGGATGGTGATTGCAGTTGGATATTTTGCATTAGTGAATATAACAAAATCAAGTGGAATTGGAACTTGGCGTGTTTCTGCGATTAATACCCATTTGACCAGATTCTGTGAACAGAACGAAACGGAGATTTTCAAAATGGAACCTCTGATATTATGGAAACTTAGTGAGCACCTGATATTCATTGAGGAAACCAGTTGACCCATCAAGATACATAGCTTTGATTAGAATTGATGTTGATTAATTAATCAAACTTACAGCACCTGGATTTGCAAACCATACTGATCGTACTTTGGATCGTGGATCGGCAAAAACCATCAAACAGTATTAAAGGAAAAATGAAATCAATCCTACGAATAATGCGGAAAATGACCATTGGTGACAAATACATATTTGAATTCTAGCAGGTAATGATACTGAAAAAAGTACAGGTTATCGTATAGAAACTCAAGGTATTTTGAAATGTAATGACGACAATCAGGTATACTGCTGGCACACCTGAACGTGTTTAGATTCAAAGGCGGGAAAAGAGAATAGAAAAATTTGCCAAAAAATAATTAGCTACATTCACCTACCGAGTCAGAATTATGTCCATCAAATATTCTGTGGCAAATGGCAATAGATCTTTAACAGCAACAAAAACAAAACAAATGCAGTCAACATGCAAATAAGTTAACGCTTCTATTGTTGTTGACTTATGCATTATGACAAATTTAAGTATTGCCCGCTGCCGACTAGAGATTTCGGAGCGAATGCCAAGCAGTACAGCATGCTGTTTCCGAATTTTCTGTCGGTGTGAATTGCGTCATGTTGTTTTTTTTTTTCTTACGGACGGTGCCCAACTGACCCTAATATATAATGCAATCAACAAAATCAAAAACAAACAACGCGCATGCAAAAAATATATAATAAAAAGGTAATAAAAAGGTAGTATCACAACAAATTACTCATCGCACCCTCTGTGTGTATGCGTGGGTGTTTAAAATAGCTTATAGAATGCTGACAACGTTTTTAAGAAATATGAGATATAATTAAAAAAAAAAGTTTAGTGGAAACGAGATAAGAAATATATGTGTTTGTCTATTACTTTGAATATATGCTCTTTAGCACTTGATGTCGTCGTCAGTGATGTTCGGAATTGGGTCATTGGGCAGTTTCGGGTCTTTCAAACATTATACTCCCCTCACCAAATCGACCCCCATCAGAGCTGATCAGTCTCTGATGCCCCCCCATCTAAATTAACAGCCTGCAGACACTGACTTATATTAGACAAACTCTACCTCTCTGTCACGCATTTGATTGGAAGTAACCAACAGCCAATCGCAATGATGTGAGCTCTATTTAATTTGTTTACCGAGGATTTTTACTTTTCCTTTTATATATATATATTTCCAAGTGACCCTATTATACACTAACGGTTAGTGTTATTTCACAATCTGCGTAAACATATGACATTTTTTATTCTACTGCGAGAGGTGTTGAGATTTGTCTTTTTTTCACTAGAATATCCGATAAAAAACAAAACAGAGGAGCGCTTAGAAATAGCCATCAGCTTCTTTGTAGTGATTTATTGTAGAAAATGGGAATATATTTTGTATATTTCCTTAAATGTACCAGTACAGCCAGGCAATAATATACAATATTCCGACCTGTCATCCACCCACAACTCCTCGTGTTTTGGCTGGCACAGAAGGAAAACCGATCGATGTATTCGATAGATAGTAATGAAAAGAAAAAAGAAAGAAACTAGCCATCAGCTAAGAGAAAACGCCATCTATGGTCGATAGCAAAAGAAACAGTCGAATATGTTAGCATGCAATGCAAGTTAACAAACGGTCATCATCGCAATGCAAGTTAACAGACGGACATCATAGCAATTCAAGTGCGTATTAGAAGAGTTTAGAGAGATAGAAAAGTTCTTTAAAATTAATGAAAATAATAGTGAACTGCTATAGATTATTGATCTTCGTATTACTATCCTCCTATTTCTCATTAAATACCGGGTAAACTTTATCCAGAAGAACAGAGTTGAAATGACAGAGATATGGTTCTGTCGACGTATGCTGAGAACACTATCAATAGAATATACCAAACCGAAATTTTAAGGAGAAAAATACAAGGAGACTTGCACATACAACCAAAAAGAGAGATAAAATTAATGCGCCGCACAGGGAGGAAAAACGGTTTAGTGAATCTAAAACCCATAGGGCATATTGCAGTCAAGGGAGAAACACTTGTAGCCTAGTTACCGAATTTGCATGAATGGAACGTAGAAAATAAAGAGTGATATAAATTAGTCAACGATACCAAGCCGAATAAAACGATGACGTTGTGGAGATCTTCGATTGAACCACGTCACTTACACATGAAAAGGAAATATTATTGGGGAGAATTCGGGAATATTGATGAATCGTGTGGTCATTTGATCTCTAGCCGTTGCCGACAGATAATGCTGGTGTGAAAACTCAATAGTCTGATAAACATTAATATGAAAAAGGTGAAAAATTTCGAAGAGAAAACGGGGAAGCCAGGTCAAAAAGGAGAAACAGAAGAAAGACATGAAGCCACGTATGATTAATGGAGTTAAATGGAAAAGGGGTGTGTCTGAGGGGGGGAACTATCTTCACATAATGAACATTTAACAATATCACTAATTAAGTAATAGGAAATTAATGATAAGAAATATGAATTTAGGTAAAAAAAAAATTAAGAAAGCGAAACGGATAGAATAAAAAAGGACGACATCAAGAGGAACTGAAGTTTGGGGTCAAGGAGGACAGGAGTGAAAGAAGAAAAGGGAGATAACTCTTAATGAGAATCAAGGAAAAAGTGAACAATTAGAAAAAAATGTCGAGATTGATAAGCGTAAACAAAAGGAAAAATTGATTGAAGTGAGCTCGGATAAAAAAAAAATACGATATGTAGAAATATAAATGTAAAAAAAAAAAATGATAAAGGAAAGATTAAAAAAATAGGAAAAAAGAAGGAATTATAAAGGAGAGAATATGAAGGAAAACCAAAGAAAAAGTGATATCGTGAAAGAGTCGACTTCTGCCGAACTCTGAATAGTTTAGATAATTTGAGAAAATAAAAAAAAACTGAGGATGACGGCTAAAGTGAAGAAGTTATATCGAAAAAGAAAATTACTTTATAATACTTGCTTAGAAAAATCACACGGACAAAAACGGAATTAAGTAAAAAAGGATTTTTCAAGCTAATTTAAAAAAAAAATATGATATGACAAATAGAAAATCAAAAGAAAGCCATCATGTATTGATAGAGAAATATTATACAGAGGCAAATGAAGTCAAGAGAAAATGTAGCTTAGATGTGGTTGTTATAAGGCAGCAATTATTGAGCACCAGGCAAAATCGACTTCTCCATCCAGAAACATCTCACCTAAAGAGATAAGCTTATAAACCAGTACGCTACACTGAAGTGCCCAAGTCAATATAATTAATTGAGAATAATTCAAATTTAACACAAATCCAATTTAGTTAAACTATTCGGATGGTACCTCAACGTTAAACGTTAATTTTACTAATCTAAACACAGTACTATACTGGCAACTAAAAGCCATCATTTTACGGTGGGAATTGCTAGATGTAATTGTAGTTTGTGAGTTATCTCACTTGACCATGCCAAAACGCCAGCTAGGGGCGCTCTTCCAGTGAAAATAGGCAACCATATTTTCTCTCCCTTTTTGGCCTTTTTCGCTCTGGCTTTCAAACTTAGTCGCACGTAGATTGTAACACTACTGACGAGGAGGGTCCGCTTCCTTGGTGCTCTGTTGACTTTTGAATTATCTCTCACACGCATATACACAAACGTGTCTAGCATACACACTTGTTACACACACACACACACACACACACACACACACACATACACAATCAATCACCTGCTTCTAATAATTGTTTTAATGTTTTGTTTTTTTTTTTTTGCCTTTCGTTACAATTGTCTACACATTCGTTATCGTTTGCTCTTTTCTTAATTATTTTTTGGGTCATGCTAGAAGTTCTATCCGAACAGTTTCTTCTCTCGTACATCTCGATTGTGGAAATCTTTTCCGGCTCCTTAATTTTAAATAAAATGTCAATCGCTACGTCATGTCTTCTTAATTCATGTTATTTTGTTGTCCTCACTCTTTAATATATATTTTTAAATATTCTTTTACACCCAGTAACACTGTCTTAGTGGCTTTGTTCTCTTCCATGAGGTGAAATTCTTAAGAAAAAAATAACAACGACACTGAGTATGAAGAACCTGTATCGACAAAGACAATTATTGTATAACGCTCGCTTACAAATTTCACAGACAAAAATCGAATGCAAGGAAAAATGAGAATTTTATAGAGCTGATTGAAAATGATACGATAAATAACCTTATTGTGGAATGCTTCAGAAAGATCATAAAGCAAGAATTGAAGTCAACAGAAATAATATCAAGTGTGACACAAGGCAGCAAGTACGGAGCACTCACCGTGGATCTATATCTCTAGTCAGACACAATTGGTCTAAGGGGTCAATCTTGATAACTATTACATCTACACGAAGTATCCATATTACCAGAGTTTATTGTATGCCATGGCGCCAATAAATTCATGTTGGGTATCATTTGTAAATTCTAAAATATTTGGTTCAATTGAAATTCTTTTTGAACTTAATGTTTACAAAACGTTTCGATCGAAATCTTCTTCAGGGATCGTCTAATCCGTAGCAAGAGAAGAAAGACTTGTTTGTGTATTTATTATTTATTTTTTGGAGAATAATAACGATAGAAAAACAGTGATTATTAATCAAACAATCGAATCATTTCATTTTACCGCCATAAGCTATAAAAATGAAACAATATCCTTCTAATGGCCACCTATGTTAACCATTGGCAGAATAGAACATAGAAGAAAATACCCGAAAAGAATTATTACCACCTGATCTTCTAGGAGCATACCCAACAGTTGTTATGTTAAAAACAAATAATTATACGATGTCTGTAATTGGTAATTGGTTATTCATATTCTTCTATGTACTGTGTACCTTCAGGACGTTGGCGATCATGACTCGCTATAATTGCTGTAGCTCTTAATAAATTTTGATTTTAGTTATCTCTCCTAATCATTGTTCCGCCACACATGTAGGTGCGTTATGCGCTGTTTTCCTCTTTCTTACATCCGTCCTGGGAGTATCAGATTTTCAAAGCCGTCTTTCCTCATTATGTTCCCTAGAAATTTTGTCTTTTCCTGATGTAAAGTGTAAGTGTCGTTTTTGTTTCCATTTTCTCTAAAACCTCGTCTTTGCTCATATGTTCCGTCCGTATTATTATCAGCATCTTTCTGTAGAATCAGATTTCTGTTACTTCAATTTAGTTATTGTTGTGGCCTTGTTAGGGGCCAGAAATAAAGACACAAAGAGAGGAATTGAGTTAAACAAATATAACAACAGAAACAGTAATACAAACATATACAAATGAGAATGTTACATCAAGAATGTGTGTTGCGACTGTCTGAGTTGACTGCTGGAAACTTCCTCATCTAAAAAGCAGTAACTGCTCCTATTTATAGCTGGGAGAGTCCATGCGTGCGTGGGTAAATTACCATAACAGTTGTATATCTGCGAGGAGGGCGTTTAGGATTTACTACAATATATTGTGACAGATATTACATAACGGTCATTTCTTTAAAAAAAATGTTGAGATTGATAAGCGTAAACAAAAGGAAAAATTGATTGAAGTGAGCTCGGATAAAAAACAAAATGTCGAAATATAAATGTAAAAGAAAAAAAATGATAAAGAAAAGATTTTAAAAAATAAGGAAAAAGAAGGAATTATGAAGGAAAGAATGTGAAAGAAAATGAGAGAAAAAGTGATATCGTGAAAGAGTCGACTTCTGTCGAACTCTGAATTGTTTCAGTTTCTTAATAATTTGCTTAGCTTCTTGAAGGCCTCTTTCTCTATCCCAATCTTCAACATATTGATGTCGATTTGCGGACTCTGTTGAATTATTTCCTATATATTTAAATTGTTACAATTGTTTGATTTCGATATTCCCATGTTGCAAGTGGTGCCGTTGCTGTTGCTATCAACTAGCCTTTCTGTCTTCTTGAAAGAATTCTTGAGTTTCAGTCCTTTTTTCTCGCTTTGCTTCACCACCTCCTAAGGGATTTCTTAAAATTGGGAAATCATTTCCCTAAATATTTGATTTCCAGGTAACACGGAAGGTTCTTGAAACGTCGCAGTTATCATACATTTTGTTGAGTTCATATGTGACGTTGTGTCGACGTTACTGTAATGTTTTATATTTGATGACGAGCTGTTTACACTGACATCATGTGTGAAATATATATGCATGTTTCTACGCGTATGTTTCTATGTGTGCACTTTTGATGGTTGCTCCTTGTCGTGGTGGAGGGGCTTGTGTGGTCTTATTATTCTGAGGGCGATGCTGTCGGGAGTTACTACTCCTGGTAGGGACACACTTGAGAGCAAGGTCGAATACATGGACCCAGTCTAAGCGCGACCAACCTCACACCCCAACGATGGAACAACTTGATGATGATCACAGCAAACCTCAGGGGCCGAACCAGTGGATGAAGAGAGCTACGCATCACGGATATGCTACGGAAGGCCTCTTTTGAAATGATAAAAGAATAGCGGCAGCCTGTTACAATCGAGATTCTTCATATCTCATTTCAGGGGAACGTCATGAAATCAAAAATGTGGGTAATTCCTGCCAAGATCAGGTCTACATTAAACAAATTCACCCTATCAGTTTTTTTTTGTTCGACTTTGATTTTCTTTCACCTCCAACAAATTTTGCAAAGGCAAACGGCGATAAAGAATGGATTACAGGAGCGGGTTTTGGTTAAACTAGAAGCTTGTACTACTGAATATGGCGGTGAATTTAGTCATCAGCATTATCGACATTAAGGAAGTGATCACTAAGAAAGGAATGAAATTCTTGGATACAATATAAAGCCGATGAATGACTGTTCTGTTGCAGGCAACTATTTTACTGACCACAAACTGGCCGTACATATCTAACGTCACAACTTTATTTGTACATTACGATGTGCTGAACTCTAAATGTACTTACTTGTCAAATAATATCGGAAAACATTTATTTTATTTAACAAGTAAAGGAGATATAAACATTGCTTTTATCTTTTTCTAAAATTTTTAGAATAATTAATGTAGCTGATGTAAAGTTGTCCATCGTGGTGTAAGAGATAACAGCTCCGTGTTGACATCAATTAATAGTAGTCTCAGTTCGTCTTTTTTTCTTGGCCAGTGTTCGCTTATCGTTTTGGTTCAGCAATGAAAAGATACCAACACAGAGACTTTTAACTTAACTATGTTTTTATTTTCGACATTTACTAATTCTCCTTTGGGGTTTTCCCCCTAATTGGGGAGCAGTTCCAGACACGAAAGAGATCAGTTTTAAATCGCTTGACGGTTAAGTCTCGTCTTCCTGAAACCATTCTTCTATCACCTTTCCAACGCTACCTCTGCCAATCAAAACCTGTTTCCCATATTATAGCTCGTATGTGATTCCATGGTCAAGCTCAGGAAGTCGGACAGAGATACACTTCCCCTAAAAACAATAGTGTGCTAAACTTTTATTTAACATCTAAATGCAAAATAGGAGAGTGGAGCCCGAATTTCAGCCGGCTATGTTACATCCACATACGTGCAAATACCTTGAGAAAGGTACGAATCCATTTCCAACAGAGGTTCAAGTTAAAAAGTATATTTCTTTAAAGGTAATGATCCTTCTTAGTGTGCTACTGTGATTACTGCCCCTCTTGGTATGTCGTTCATAAAAAAAAAAAAAAAAAACAAAAAAAAAAAAAAAAAAAACAATTAAAGACAGTGATTTAATAAATTGGCTCCGCCAGCCTTTCCAGATCTAAGAGAACAGTCCAACTTTAAAACGTATGTAAATAAATAGTAAATCAATATTCAATTAGGAATTTCGGTCCAAATCGTAAAAACTGGCGCAAGTAATGTTAAAAGCGAAACTGATGAAGGTTAGGGAGTATATACAAAGTGATATTAAAATAGGAAATAATAATTTAATATTGGATATTTTATTAGACATATTGAAACATAAGTAAAGATTACTCTGGCAATTTGTGTGCATCTTCAAATTTGATGGCCGACATTTATTTTGAAGCTCCTTATAAGATTGTCAGTTACGTCTAATGATTTCATTGGTGTAATTACTAGTTGTAATCGTATGTACTCTGCTGATAGATATTTCTCCCCAAATCCTCGCCTGTCGAATTATCTTCTTGTTTCCTGATTTCTTGTCAGGTATAATCTCAAGACATTTGATGCAATCTAAACGTTCATCTTATATCTCCTTCGATACTGTTGTTGAACCACCAGTAACCTCTGACAGTGTTTTGACAGTGGGCGGGAAATGCGACACCGAAAAACGAAATCTCTTAAAAATAACGAATGATGGCTACAGGAAGCTAAGCAAATTATTAAGAATGAGGAAAAATTCGTCTGAAACAAAGTAAAGTAAACTGTTATGTAATATCGGTTCAGTGACTGCTTTGACAATCTCTTCCCAAATGAAGAAAAGACTTGAAGCAATAGCAATATCGTTCGACAGAAGTATGCTGAGGATACCATGGACTGACTAGCTGAGTAACGAGTTTAGGGAAAATGGAAACAAAAATATGCTTATACTTAAAATGAAAACAAAAATAGACACTAGCAATTTCTGGGGCACACAATGAAGAAAGAATGCTGGGAAAATTTGATACTCACAGGACGTACTGAATATATGCGTCCGTTAGACGAATAAGTTACCTAACGAATATTTATAAATGACTGGCACAAGTAAGATTAGAAGTTATTGCAAAAAGCATAAAAATTGTATCAAAAACACAAGATATACTAAAAGCTACAAATGATAGGAGTTTGTGGGTAGCCATTATAGACCCAGGTATTTAAAGGATACGGTATATACAAGAAGACGATGAAGAAGAAGATGATAGAAAAAAAAAAGAAACCTTTGCAACCTAGCGGCCTTTATTTTCTTACTTGGGGAGAAAAATATATTGGGCAAAACACTTTACTGCTTGTTAAAACCGGACATAGTAAAATAAATAAATAAATAAAAACGCAATCTAGCTATTCAGTAAAAGAGAAAAAAAGAAAACATCCTTGTTCTAGATCACTCTGCGGAAAATGGTTTACGCAAAAAGCACTTTTCTGAAGTCAGAAATAATCAGAATGTAAAAAAAGGTAAATATAGTAGAAGTTTTCTCAATCTTAACGGACAATAAAAATTCACAAGAATATAATTCCAGTAAAAAAACACAAACAAAAAAAATATAGACCTTTATTGTCCATGGAAAATATATAGAGTACATACAAAATAACTGCTATGGATAACTGAAGATGGCCATAGGCGACTTGGACGAAACATTGTATCTATAATATTATTACTAACAATCGGAATCGACAAAAATAGTATATCGGCAATTCTTCAGGACGTATGCGATCATGGCCACCCACAATGTAGCGCTTAATAATTTTTTTTTCTTATCGCTTCAAAACATTGTAATTTAAAATTCAACATTTTTTATAAGCTCTGTACAATCATTATTAAATATACAACTCCTTTAACCACCAAGATTTAATATATAATTTGTGTTTACATAAACCAGTACAAAGCAAATATTAAGGTTGAATTTTTTATTTTATTACACCACGTTTAAAATATTCTTCTTCTCTGTGATATGTCACTTCAGGACATTGGCTGTCGTGGCGTAACACAATTTCCTGTCCTGGTAGCTTTTAATAAATTTAGTCATTTTGTTATTTCTCCTAAATCTTGTTTGCCATCGATTTATTCAAGCTCACTAAGTATGAATCTTGAAACATAATTTACATTTTATTCAAAAAATGTATTATTCTTCTTTTACTGGTCATGACACTTCAAACGTAACCAATCATGGCTCTATACAAATTCCTCTCTTTACTAGCTCTTAATAAATTCTGTATTTCTTTTTATTTCCCCTAAACCTTGTTCCAACATCCATTTATACAAGCTTACTGAGCTGATGTTGTATTTTTTTTCTCTGTACTTCTTTGCTGTCAATTTGTCTTGTGAGTATCAGATTTTCGAAGCCGTTTCTTTATGCGCCAAAGAAATTTCAAATGTATCTTTTTGATGTTAAGTATAAGTTTCCTTTTTATTTCCACGTTCTCTAAAACTTTGTGGTTGCTTATACATTAAATCCATAATAACATCAACATCTTCTTGTAGAACCACACTTTGAGAACATTGTCCAGCATTGACTAGCATTTATGACGAGAAATATCACACAACAGATCAGTACTCTTTTCTTTGTTTGTAACGAATTATTTCTTTTTCTTAATACTTCGCTTAGCTTTTGGAATGCATCTTTCACGACCCCAGTGCGCCTTCGGATTACAGTATAGCACTGTCCGTCTTCTGTTAAAACACTTCCCATTTGTGCACTTTTTGATTTTAATATCTCAAATTTGTAATCTGCATTTTGGGTTGATCCTGTTTGCTAACAACCACGCATTCTGTCTTTTTGAATTTCATCATTAATCTTTTCTTTACTTTTTCTTTTACTACTTTCTGTGGAAGTTTTTATAGTTTTCATTCCGTATCAGCTATCTACACACGCGTATTTTATGATAAGATTTTATGCGACAACAATGAATCCTGCTCGGGTATTTAATTCTCTAAGAAAGGCCACATTGTCGAATAAGTCCGGTGAGAAGACAGATCCATGTCTTACACGCATTTCTATCATTTTATATCAGCTGAACTCATTTTCTCTCCGTAGGCAGGTTATAAGTTATAGTTTATTCGAATATCCTTCGAAAATATGTCAAGAGGGCGAAGCAGTTCCCAAAGGTCTTTATGCTGTACTATATTGAACGCCTTTTATTTATTTAAAGATTCAACACAAATGATCACAAGCATCGTTACAAATCCAGCGTTAGAACCTAAATAAAAAGTATAAATGAACAAAAGAAAAATTAAACAAAAAGCTTCAGCACCCTAACATGGCTGTCGTCTTAAATGGAACTTGTAAAACTTGCTAGCCAGATATACAAATATACATATATTGGGTTGGCGCATAATTATCAAGCATCTTTCACTATTCTAATTATCCTTCAGATTTCAGTGTCGCTCTTTCCGTCTTATGTTAGAACATATCCCAGAAAATTACATTTTGTACGAGTTTAATTTTTATATCAACAATTTGTAATCTGTATTTTGGGCTGATCCATTTTTTTTTTTACTAATACTCGTTCATCCTTCGTTCTTGCAACAAGTAACATTCAGTCATGTTTGTACCTGATAGCGGTTCGCTGGGGAATTACTGGTGACGTAAAGTTGGATATGCACGTATGATACGAAAAAAATCCTGTTACTGTCCATAAAATATATATCTATGTAAACTGATAATTAACCATCCATTGTTTCTTTACTTTAAATAAAAAAAAAATTATATCGGCAAAATATCTGCTATTAGCGATGCCTTACCCTGTGTTTGGCTGGAATCTTTAGAGCCTGGCCCATTTAAACACATCAAACATAAAATAACTCTACGAGAGATGACTCTCCCTTGAGGTATATCCTGATGAAAAATCTACTAATTATAATAAGAAAAGTTAATAACATTTTCATTCTCACGTGGTCATGTCTAACGTCATGGGCCGCGGTGCGATTTTCTAGCTAACCTGTATTAATTGCACAACTCGTAGATTCTCCTTCTGCAATCTTGATTTTGGTATTAAATAGCTATGTTATTTACTACAGAGAATTGATATTTCTTACACTATATATATATATATATATATATATATATATATATATATATATACATTTAACTGGAATAATATATATATATATATATAGTACATTTAACTATATTTATTCATTTGATTATATATATACATACATACACACACACACACACATATATATATATATATATTAGCATACGAAGGCTTGCTCGTACATTTAACTATATTTATTCATTTGATTATATATATACATGCATACGCACACACACACACACACACACACACACACACACACATATATATATATATATATATATATATATATATATTAGCATACGAACGCTAGCTGGTACATTTAACTATATTTATTCATTTGATTTATATATATACATACATACATACATATATATATATATATATATATATATATATATATATATATATATATATATATATATATATATATATATATATATGAGTGTGTCTTTGGGTTCAGTTTTATATTTATGTTTCGTGTGTGAGACAAATAAACTGCAGGATTTGCCAAGAAGTTCACATGAGGGACATGCTGAAGGGTTGACCGTCATATGGGCTGATGTATTGGCCCAAGATTTAGTGTTGGTTCCCAATTCTCTCAGATGAATGAGACGATTCTTTTCAATGTTAGTTATACCGCGGTTGCAGGTATTTCTCCAGTTTGCTCGATTTTACCCAACAGATTCTAACACCTCTATAGGGATGTTTGCAGCATTTAAATTGTATTCGAGTTTGTACTTGAAGCGTAACCAAGGACGGTAATATTACGCTTACCATGAAAATTTGGCTGTACATGGAGATTTTTGGCATCCGATCATCACTCATCCTTATGACATGATCAGACCATCTGAACTGTGATCGCATTAGAAAGGATTCGATACCCCGGATGCCACATTTGACAAAAAGATCAGGGTTAGAAATTATTTCCTGCAGTGTATAACCACATATTTAACGAAGAGAGCACACACCCACACACACAACACACACAACACACACACACACATACACACACATATATATATATATGTACCTTTAAGTCAACACACAGAGGCGACAGGCTGTTTCATGCTATACGCAATCGTCAGGCCGCCTTATGATTGAGACAAGCATGAAACAATCTGTCGCTTCTGAGTCTTGACTTTAATGTTCACTTTTATATTTATGATTACATACGTTCCATGTCTGGTATTGAGCACTTTATACCATAAGTATAGCACAGCTTAAAACTATATTTCTTAATATATATATATATATATATATATATATATATATATATATATATATATATATATATATATATATATATATATATTTAAGCGCATAAACTTTTAATTACTAAATTAAATAATTAATCTTTCATTCTAACCTAAGTAAGTCAATGTGAGCATACGCTCTCCGTCAAAAGATCGTCGTTAATACATTTTCCACTTTTGCCTCATTATAATATATATATATATATATATATATATATATATATATGTGTGTGTGTGTGTGTGTGTGTGTGTGTGTGTGTCTGTGTCTGTGAGATATCTATGCATGTATATTTCTCTCTGCATGAATATCTATTTTGATGTAATTACAATTACTTGTTATTTGGTTGCATAATATAATTTTCCACTTTTGTCTCATTATATTATATGTGTGTGTGTGTTTGTATGTGCTTGTGTTTGTGTGTGTGTGTGTGTGTGAGAGAGAGAGAGAGATATCTATGCATGTATATTTCTCTCTGCATGAATATCTATTTTGATGTAATTACAATTACTTGTTATTTGGTTGCATAATATAATTTTCCACTTTTGTCTCATTATATTATATATTTGTGTGTGTTTGTATGTGTTTGTGTGTGTGTGTGTGTGAGAGAGAGAGAGAGAGAGAAAGATATCTATGCAGGTATATTTCTCCCTGTATGTATATCTATTTTGATATAATTACAATTACATGTAATTTGATTGGATAATAGTATTACTTTTATATTTTATCTTTTGACTTTTGCTTACATTTACTGTACGTACTGCGATACAGGTTATCTCATTTCAACAGGAAAATCTAACCAATTAAAAAAAAATATAAAAAACCTACTTACGTAAACACTCGGTGCGCGCGCAAAAAAAAAACATTTACTCTCATATATACTCAAATCGACACATATAATACAGACGCACACACGCATATATATATATATATATATATATATATATATATATATATATATATATATATATATATATATATATATATATATATATATATATGATCTTTTCAATTTAATTCGATTTTATATCCGTTCTTACAAACATGGTGGAATAAAAGAAAAACAATGATGTAGGATAAGTCTTTTAAGTTAAATAATGATTAAAAAAAATGTTTATGAATAAATGTCAAAGAAATATCATTAATTTTATCTGCTAAAGCATAATACAAATAAAACATGCTTCATGTTGTAATTGTAACAATTCTTATCTTTCGTTTTTTTTTTTTCTTCTTTTAAATAGCTGCACATTAACATTATTCATTGAAGATCCAGTAGGTTCAAGCTGTTCGGTAGAAATAAAGACAACACTAATATCAGTCATACTATATGGCAGTGAATGCTGGGTATTTTTCTCACAGGTTTATAGTTTTTAGCCAACATCGATTTTGTATGATCATAAACGTTTTACCTTAGAAATCTAAAGATGAATTAGAATTGCTTAAGACAGGTTAGTGAAAAAAAGAAAAATTTTCTTAAACAAGATATATATATATATATATATATATATATATATATATATATATATATATATATATATATATATATATATTGAACTGTTACGCCTTTTCTAGCTATCTCAATTTCATTTAATTCTATTTAGTAACTCAACTCTGCGAGTTTTGTTCACGTCTGCTGTGGCCAAGAGCTGAACTCACAACACTTTGGGTCAGGTCACTTTTTCAGATTGCTCTCCTCATTTTTATTGTCATATTCACGCCGTTTCGACAGTTGTAAGCTCCGGCCTTCTTCAGGTGATATACTTTGGGATTTCCAACCGAATTCTTTATTTCGTCCATGGCGGCTGATTGTTCTCGTTTCATGTGCCACGCCTTCTCTGGATATCTCAGTGTTATTTAATTCTTTTTAGTAACTCAACTCTGCGTGCGAGTTTTTTTCACCTCTGCTGTGGCCAGGAACTGAACACACAACACTTTGGTTCAGGTCACTTTTTCAGACTGCTGTCCTCATTTTTATTGTCATATTCATGACGTTTCAATAGTTGTAAGCTCCGGCCTTCTTCAGGTGATATACGTTGGAATTATAAACCTAACACTTTATTTAGTCCATGGTGGGAGATGTTCTCGTTCCACGTACAACGCCTTTTCTGGATATCTCAGTTTCAGTTAATTTACTTTAGTAACTCAACTATCCAAGTTTTGTTCAACTTTGTTGTGGTCAGGAACTGAACTCACAACTCTTTGTGTCAAGTCACTTTCTGGATTAATTCAACCAACGCTCTTAGCCACTGGGGTAGATATAGTGAACTGTTATTTAATATCTTCTTTACGTGCTGTGTACCTTCAGGACTTAGACGATATGGGCCTCCACAACTTCCTGTCTCATGTAGCTCTTAATAATCTGTTTTTTTTTCTGCTATTATTCCTGAACCCCGTTCCACCATAAATGTGCCCAAATTCAATAAGTATGTTATGCGTTATTTTCCGCAGTCTCTTTTGCCCTCTATCTGTTACATGTATAGGACACCTTCCAAGCCCTCATTCCTCATTATGTGCACCAGAAACCTCAACTGACTCTTCCTGGTGCTATACCTCAGTTTCCTTTTTGTTTCCGTTTTCTCCAGAACTTCATTGCTGCTTCGGTCCCCGGTATTCTCATCCTCCTCCTGTAGAACCACATTTCTGTTTCTTCACGCCTCGTCTTTGTTTCTTTGGAGATTGTCCAGCACTCATTGTCATACAAAACGACCGATATCACATCACAGTTTATTACACTTTTCCTTGCTTCTTGTGAAAATCGCTCTACTTCTAAGCACGCTGCTTAGATTTTGGAATGCTCTGTTGGTTATCCCAAAACGCCTTATCAACCTTTCTATCTGACAGTGAAAGTGATATAATATCTACACAAATGAAAAGTGAATTGAGGTCTCAGAAACATAGTGCTACCGAATAATGCGTAGAAACATTCGAACGGAACATGCAAAGAACGAGGACTTGTAACGAAAAGGAGAATGAAAAGGACACGTTTACTTAGGAAAAAACAATCAGTTGCAGTTTCTCTGTCATATAATAACGGAAGAATATTTGACACCCACAGTGAGGATTTGATACTCACAGGGGAAGAGTGAAGCATCGAGTAAACTAGCGACCTTTTGTCAATGGATGGAATAACAGAAACTACTGGTGAAATAAATTATTAACACTGAACTCGAAATTATGTTATTCAGGTTGAACTTTACTTCACTATTCTCTAGGGTCTACTGGGGGAAAATGCCTATCCTGGGGTAAAATGTGTATGCAACATGTTAGCCATGATAGATGTGCTATCGTTCATCTGAAATGAATTAGGTACCTGTATTATAGTACCCAGACTCATTAACTGTATAAATTTGCCGACAAAGCCAAATATTGGCTTTCTTCCACTTTTAGGTTGCTGATGAGAATGACATCATAAGATCAATATATTATTTGCGTCTTTGGTACCCAAGACGACACATTCAAACAAGATACGTTCAAGCTTGTCAGTGTAGTAGTTACACACCGCAAATGATGAATCCAACATGAAAAAAAAATCGAGTCCTCTCCGAGAGGTAGCACATACAGTACACTCTGACAAGGGCCTTATATATTCATCAACATTTATATTAATATAAAACTATTATTATATTAAACTCTAAATGATCAACGAACTATTTTCTTTGTGCTAAAAAATGTTGATACCGTAGAAAATTGTCATATTTAAAACTTCAAAATCGTGATAAGAGAAGGAGTTGATACTTAACACAAGAAAGAAAATGAAATATTGCAATTTTACCAGTTCCGCTTCTCTTTTGTCAAAACTCGATCGACGATAATAAGATAAAAATACATACAGACTACAACGGAGTAGACCAATATTTTTGACTATTTTGTTATCTTGGCTATCCCGTAGGAATTATGCAGCCAATATTGCATAATTTCGAAGAACTAAACGTTTTGGCCCCTGAAATATATTCTGTCTATTTATGACCGCCTTAGATTGATGAGTCTGGCGTAATTTCTGCTGAAGGAATCTCTTCCAGTATTTGACAATGTTATTTTTCTGATAATCCACTAGTAATATTCTCATCGGGCTCGATTATTTATTCGGTCTGCAAGGACAGTCTGCTTAACTTCAAAGCACATTTATTTTATTTATTCTTTTAAATGTAAGTGCGACGCTAGTTGATTGAGCAGGACAACTCAACATCGGTACGGGAGAATTCCTGAGCAGGTTCCGGCATTTACCAGAATATTTCAGCTGAATGATAATTCGCATGAGTCATTTGCATCCGGATGTGCAACAGCTTAGCAACTGATAACATTGTCATCATGCACCAGCGTACTGGAAGAACGCGGAATTTCAGCTCAGTGTAGTTTAGACAATCATAATTAAATCTAGACAACATTCCCTGTATAAAAAGAAGGGATGGCTGGTAAACCTTAATATAATCTGGGCATAAGTACTGGAAAGGTTGTGAAAATTTACATAGCTAAAATCCTGGACCGCAGTGAGTAAAGTGGATTTAATCGGTGAATCTAATGCACCTTAAAAGCAAATTTATTCGAGACACTGTAGGGTGTTTCTTAATGTATGCTGTCAATGCTTGGACATAAACGAAAAGACTTGGTTCACAGCTTAATAAAGCCTACACTCGAATGCTGAGAGCTATAATTAACATCTCTTGGAGATAACATCCAAATTCAAAATCGCAGCTCTATGGACTCATCACTGATAATTCTACAATCTTACGCGATGGCAAAATGTGTCGTGCAGGACACTGCTGGCGAGGAACTCTTGAAGTCGCGAATAATCAACTGTTCTGGACATCTAGCCATGGAGCAAGACGGCTTAGTCGCCCAGCAACCAACTACATTGACCAGCTATGCAATGGAATTGGATGCCAAAGTAAAGAGCTTCCGGGCTTAATGCACGCTAGTGATGCTTGATTTGATAGACCCATGAATGTCTGTGATCGCTTGACCAAATAGTTCAATAATATTATTCAGGCATTGTAATGTCGATTTCCTTTATATTCGGTACGAATTTATTACCGTCGATCGAGTTTGAGGATCGAAACTAATTAACAACCAATATTTCCCCCTGTATCAAATATCTCTTTTCTATGCCTTATTTTATCCTTTTTCTTTTCAGTTGTTTTTTTTTATACGCTTGGGTACCATTTCTTTCTGAGTTACGGTACCCTGGAAAACACATTTAGAGAACCCGTTTCACTATTGCAGTTACGTGTGCACACACAAAAATTATAACGAGGTAGAAAAAATGCTCAAACATTCTCTTTTCTATAATCTCTTTCAATATATTCAAAAAGGTTTAAATATCTAGGAAACAGCGGGCGGAAATTGCGACACTTAAATCCGAAGGCGTGTCATGATGGAGAATGATGCCTTCCAGTAGCTAAGGAAAGCATTAAGAATAAGGAAAAATTCACTAAAAAAAAATAAATAAATAAATAAATAAAATAAAAAAATAACAGAGAAATGAACTCTCATGTAATATCAATTCTCCTATATGACAGTGAATGACGGACAATCTTCTTACAAATAAAGAACAGACCAGAAATAACAGGAATGTGGTTTTACAGAAGGATGAGAATAACATGACGACGTTTTTGAAAAAAAAATGAATACAAATTTGTCACTTAAAATTAACCTCAGAAAGAGACAGTTGAAGTGAGGGCTTGGAAAATTTGATACTTAAATGAATATTGAAGATAAGAAAAGCAAGATGGCAGGGAGCACGATTTCGGAAGGGAATTTCACAGTAGCGCGAGAAAAAAACATGACAATAGAACAGATTGTTGTAGGTAGTTCAACAGTAAAACAGCAAGACCCAGTTAACAATCTAATTAATTAAATAGTTAATTAAGCATGTTATAGTTAATTAAGCCTGTTATTATCAGGCTTAATTACGTGCACTCCAGGCGCTCAGTAGAAAAGCTCATGAGGACAGTCACCATTTGTGTGTCAACGAAAATATAAAATATCTTTCTTCCAGTAGTCTATTTTTAGAAACATATCTAGCATTTAAAATCAATAAAAGAAATATTATCACTTCCTGTTTTGAATAAGATTAAAATGATACTATTCCTTTATAGTGAGATGTATTAAAATATTTCATTGTTATCCGTGGCAATTAAACAACACTTCTTGCATTAAAGTAAAGGGAGACAATATTTTCTACTTGACGTAGGGTTGAAGCGAAACAATTCCGGGTTTCGTTTTGAAAATGTGATAAGAAAAGTTTTGTCTGCCTTCTATCGTGCCGGCATCGCGTGTAGTTGTCTTGATTTAATCGATGGATAAGCAGGTTTGGTCCGAGCAAGCAGCTCTGCCCGGCCAGATCTCTGCCTGTCCAAGAGCAAGCGAGAGAGCGAGCACGATCTCGCGGGATAAATCCAATTCACGCGCCGCTGGTCTCGTGAAGGACTGATCAATCATGCATCAGGACTTGCGTAAGCACTATGGTTCGCCCTGTCTTTTCAGTTTGATCGTCTTCCTCGTTTTCATTCGGACATGGCCGCCATTTTTTTTTTCATTTCCTGCATCGGCCTCGTTTTGATTTTGCTTTCTTTTTCTTCTTCATGTTTAGATAGAAGGCAAATCTCCCCTATTTTTTAAACGATTCCTGTTCTTTTTATTCTACGTTAGAGTTGTAAATGGAATGTGTATTTTAACGGATGTTTTTCGCAAGGGAAAGAAAAGAGGGTTGCAATATTAAAGGCGGACACTCAAATAACTTTATCATTTCGAAAGAGTTATCGTCTGATCAAATGACCTTCGCATTTTATCAGTCTATTTATATCTGAGTCAATGGGGAAGTGGTAGAAAAGTGTAATGTCCAACTGTCATAACATTTATAACGAACAAGATTGCATCCTAAGTCCGAAAGCTATTTGCTTGATCTCAGAGTCTAACCTAGAAATTTGTAAGCCTTTAAATAAACATTCGGGAAATATTTGTAAAATGTAGCCACAGCATTAGCCAATGGAAAAAGTCATGAGAAACGAATGGGCAAGTCTGCAGAAGTGGTGGAATATTGACAAAGAGACATTAAAATATGTGAGCAAAGCATGAGTGGAAAGGAAAGCAGTGGACAATTTCTTCTATCCAACAAAGCAGATAAATCGATAAGAAACAATGTAAGATATCAGATATACACATCGATCTATCTATCTATCTATCTATCTATCTATCTATCTATCTATCTATCTATCTATCTCATTCTTTTTGTGACTCTATTTATTTATCTCATTCTGTTCGTGAAAATCTCTCTCTCTCTCATTCAATTCGTGATTTATCTATCTATCTTATTCTGTTCGTGACAATATATATATATATATATATATATATATATCACTATCTCATTCAATTCATGATTATCGATCTATCTCTCTATCTATCTATCTATCTATCTATTTATCTATCTCATTCTGTTCATGATTTTCTCTCTATCTGTCTCTGTTTCTCATTCTGTTTGTGACACTATATATCTATCTGATTTTGTTTGTAGCAATATTTCTATATATATCATTAATTATCTGGGTGACTATCTATCTTCTTCTGTTCATGCCCCCTCTCTCTATCTGTATTTTTCTTTTTATAAGTCTATCTACCTATGAGATGTATCTTACTTCCCAAAATTAGATCAAATGCTCAAATATCAGAATTTATTCATGTCAGGTCTTCTTGGTTGAGTTGAAATATTTTCTGCACCCTTTTCTATAAATTGGTGTGAATCTATTATTCTTGTTTTAAGAACAGACTTTTCCTTCCAAATTCTGTGTGTTGGTTTGATTTTTCGATGTAGCTCCAGACGAGATCTTTCATCCCAACCAAATGTACAAGTATAAACATTACGCACAATTTCGGCAAAATCATCTCTCGAGATCAAAAAGACACGCCAGGAAGTTGTACTAGTCATCACTTTTGAATTGCATTCTATTTCATGAGACATATTTAAAAGAATGTTTTCTTCCGAAATAATCACTCCCCCATTCCTCCGCTCTCGCTCACACACACATAAAAATTGTTTAAATGAGATTAATTTTTGATGTAGACAATGCATTTTACGAAAATTTGCATTAACTTCTACAATTTTCGAATGTTTTTATATATTTCGTCTTTATCTATAAAAACTTTGTCTGGAAATAATTCATTAATTTAATCTAAAAATAGACAAGCGTTTGACTTGTTCAGTTAGTGACAATATAAGTTTTGTAACATAATAAAAACAAATAATACCAGAAAGTCTCGTCAGATAGATATGAACAGAATGAAACAGTAAAATAGATAGAGAGATATGCATAGAATAAAACAGAGAGAAAATAGAAAAAAATACAGAGATATGAAGAGAATCGATCAGAGGGAAAGATAGATATGAACAAAATGAGACAGATATGCAATAGATACATAAGTATATTACGAGACAGATAAATATATATGAAAGAATGAAACATTGTCAGACAGGTAGATAAATACGAATCTATCTATCTATCTATCTATATATATATCTATCTATCTCTCTCGCTCTCTCGCTCTCTCTCTCTCTCTCTCTCTCTCTATATATATATATATATATATATATATATATAGAGAGAGAGAGAGAGAGAAGAAGCAGTGAATAAACGAAAATATCTTTTTAATAGTTGGAATATTACTTTAGATCTTGCAATAGATAGATAGATAGATAGATATAGGAAGATAGGGTATATATATATATATATATATATATAGATAGATAGATAGATAGATAGATAGATAAGGAAAGGAAAAGATGAAGATAGATTGGCAGATAGATAATGAAGAGACCGAGACAGACAGACATACATACAGATAGATAGATAGATAGATAGATAGATAGATAGATAGATAGATAGATAGATGAAGAGAGTGAATAGATAGATAGATAGATAGATAGATAGATAGATAGATAGATAGATAGATAGAAACTAAATGAAGTAGAGAAAACAGATAAACATGTATGAACGGGATAAAACTGATAAAAATAGGGAGATAGATAGATATGAACAAAAGAGAGAGAAAATATGTAGTTAGAATTAAGGATAATTTAGAAGCAAGTGATAGAGAGAATAATGAAAGCGAGAGGGAATTTTTCAATGCATATCATAAGAAAGTCAACATCTGAAATGTTCCATCAAATGAAGACACTGTGACGTGATGGAAATTATTAGTCACTAAGCTTTTGCAGCACGAACCGACATCCTTAAGTAATTACATTTCCCTACCTTTTACCTACCAAATCCCACCTCACATTCATTCATTTCCAAGTGAAGTTTGACTTATGTTTAGTTGGTCGATTTTTCTTAGCGTCATATCAACCACAATGAGTTATTTAATGCCGAGATCTGAATATTTTTTACATATTTTTATAATTTCAGAGTAAATTTAACTTTGTATGTATTGTTGGTAATTTTACTATGAAATGTATTTTTATACGTTTTTTACTTTTGTATTATTTTTTGCTATATCCACTATTTACATTATTCGGGCTATTGTCCTCATCTTTGTCGCCATATTTATTACAACGTTTCAGCCGTTGTACGCCCAGCCTTCTTCAGGTGGTTGGAATGCCGAACTGAACCCTTTATTTCGCTCACGGGTGTAGACTGTTCTAGTTTCACCTGCCATGTTTAATGGATGTCAGTTATCAGATATCTCCTGTTAATTCCCCTCTCTGAGTTCTCCACCGCCTTAACCAGGTATTGAACTCACACTCTTTGGGTCTTGTCACTGGATCTAACTAACGCCTTTATCCACTGTGCCATGTGTCCTTGAATATGGCATGTGGAACTAGAACAATCTATCCCAGTGAGCGAAATAAAGGGTTCAGTTCGACATTCCAACCACCTGAAGCAGGGCGGGGTGTACAACGGCCGAAACGTTGTAATAAATATGGCGACAAAGATGAGGACAATAGTCCGAATAATGTAAATAGTGTACATAATACCTTATCTCAAAAATATTGACATATTTTGCTATATTGTTGGCCATTATATTATAAAAAAAATATATGTTGATTTTTTTTGTTTGGTGGGGATACCTATTTGCCCGTAGCAGGCACCCTAACAGGTGTTACAAACCCCGTATGATAGTAGACCTGGTACGAGTGGGCATTTAAGACGTTGTTCCCCTCAATACCTCAATCTCCCGATCAGTGGCCTTGCTATTGGATTTTGTTTATCGCCATACTCATGGGGATAGACTTACGTTTTTATTGGCAATCATTCGAATGCGTAAAATAAAATAAAATAAAGGTTTGCTCTTTCCACAAGAAACCGAATAAGTTTGATAAGACTTGTACCTTGCACAAAAACCACGGGAAGTATATATTGTAAAGGTTTGTACATCATCATCAGTTCTATGATCGGATGTCGTTTTGTCACTGCGCAGATGAACACCTAACTCGTTGCTCCATAAATCTCGACTGCGTGCAAATGACTGAGTCTCTTTGAATGACACTTTGGGTACTTCAACATAGTGCAATTGTTAAGAAGCGCGTCACGTTCTTCACTTCGAATATCATTTGTACTTCCTTGGCTCTCAAGTTGCGGCTCTGTATTCAGGATCAGTGCGACACATTTGCGGCTCCGTCGGAGGACAGTGGTGCAACCGATGCCAACTGAACCGACGGTTGCTGGGGCTTGTGAAATTTTTTGTCCTGGGCTCGAGTATAAAAGCTCTTTTTCCCCACGTTAAATCGATATTTTGTCACAACCTGACTCTGAATGTCATTTAATGACGGAGTTAACGCTTTTTTTCACCTGTCTACATCTCCTCTTTTAGTCTAATATGATATTTTGTTGGATGGCAATAAAAGATTGCTGGCTCTTATTATGTGGCCATGGGAATTCAGCACTCTCGTCTTGACGTTAGTCATGACTTTCAATGGACACGTTCCTTTCCTAATGATATCTTCTACTGTGTCATTTATGATACGGTCTATGTAGGAGATATATTTGACACACACGGGCACACTCATACGCGCGCGCAGACACACACACACACATATATATATATATATATATATATATATATATATATATATATATATATATATACTGGATATGCCGATGAACTATTTCCGGCAGCAATGCTTTTGATCAGGAGCTTTTAAGGAGCGTAGAGCCACTCCTTAATTGCTGTTGTTCACAGTTCCTCCCTGGTCCGTGGTGCTAGCACCTGTAAACTCTCAAGTATGGGTAAACAATTAACCCATCAAATTATACGAAAGTATAAAATAATTTTTTGTATGTTATGAAATGGATTAACTTCGACAATTATTTAATATATTTTCTGTTTTACGTTATTTTAATGGATGTAATTTGTTTAAGTAAATACTCTGTTTTTTTTTTAACAGTATTAATTACATCTACCAGCCTGAATGTTCGAGAAATTTCGTAGAAAATATATGTTTCTCGGACAGGAATCGAACCGGTAACCCAATGAGAAGCATCACTTGAACTGATGTCCAGTTAACCATTAAGATACAAAGAAGTGTCTGGTTATCTAACTTCGAATTACTGTTTCTAAGTAACAAACCTTCGATGATCTTTCTCGAACTATCATATCTGCTCACGAAATATATATTAACGTAAACATTGACAACATATGTTGAAATGGATTAAGTCCGACAATTATTTAATATGTTTTCTGATTATATATAAATAATATATATATAAATACCATATGTATATAATGTTTACATTATATTACCGGCAATATATTTTTGAAAAAAAATGTTAAAGCATTCGATTTTTGTAAATTAAATTAATGCTCCCCCCCCAAAAAAAAAGCCATTTCAGCATTAAATGACCAATAAAGAGTTGATGTGCCTCGAAGTAAACAAACAAACAGATGCATATTAGGCTTTTGAGGTGTCTCGTTCTTAATGGATGATATTTTCGCTGTTATCCTTCTGCGAACACCCAAATCTCTCAAGCATACAGGAGGACTGACATGTAACATGTTTAAGGTGTTTTTCTTTCTCTCCCCAGGTGGTCCTCAGCTTTGCGTTACCTGCCATTTTTTGTGCAGCTCTAGTATATATTTCTATTCTGGAGACCACCTCAACTATATTTCATGCATTGAGAAAAAAAAAATAAAGATTTAACAATATCTGTTTATATTCCTTAGATGAGGTATTGTAATTATTGACATTGTTATGACTGTTGTAACCATTTTTATTGCGATATGCGAGATGTTTCGGCCGTTGTACGCTCCAGCCTTCTTCAGGTGATTGGAATTTCGAGCGGAACCCTTTGTTTCATCCACCGGGATAGATTGTTCTAGTTCTACATGACTCTTCCGGATATTTCAGTTATCATCATTTAACTCAACTCTCCAACATTTCGCGAACCACTGCAGCAGTAAGGTATTTGGTTTAAGTCGCTCGATCCAAACAACGCCTTTATCCACTAGGCCATGTGTCCTCGAAATAAAATGTACAGTTTGAAATTTCAGTCACCTGATGAAGGCCGGAGGGTACATCGGCGATACGTCATGAATATGACAATAAAGATGAGGACAACTGTCCGAATGATGTAAAGAAGATTTAACAAGTTTGAAGTTTTGCAACTTTTCAAGTTTTTAAATTTAAACAATTATTTGAAGAAAGTTAAAATTTTAATTTCGAAATGTTTTATTTTAAGCTTTAACATGTGAGTTATGTCGAATATTATGATTAATTCACAATTTCAAATTGATTATTTTGTGAAGAAAATGTCTTTTCTTCATTAACATTAAGTGGAGGCGAACAATAGAACATTAATCAAGAAGACAATATATAGCGATTCACATTACAGTTTTTGAGGAATAAAGTTGTTGGAATAGAGTTCCACAAGCGAGAAGTGCGAGAAAAGAAAGTATAGAACTTATGGCTACATATAACCAAATCAAGTCTAAACTGAGGAGCCATTGTGACCGATCTAGTTCTGCCTTCTGAAGGACAACTCTCATTTCGCGATTTAATAACAAATAGTGAATTCCTTAAAAATTCGTATAGAAATATCATAACATTTCAACAAGAAGACCAGAATGTTAAACATTGCTAAACGCTTTCTAGATGATAAAGGCAAATGCCCGAGCATAACAAGAAATAGAAAGAGTGAGAAATACAAAAAAAAGGGAGAAAGAGCAAGAGAGAGAAACAGAGAAAGAGAGATCGAGAAAGATGGAAACAGACGATGTAGAAAACAGAAAATGTAGAAAAAGAAAAATAAATAGTGTGAGAGGGAAAGATAGAGAGAAAGAGTGAGAAACAAAGAGAGTGAAAAAGTGAGAAAGAAAGAGTGAGTTAAAGAGAGACAGAGACATATTGATGGAGAGAAAGGAGGGATTTTTTATTTTAAGCTACGAACCCTCTACATTCTAACTCTTACTGATTTCTCTATATATCGCTCGATCACAAAGGGAGTATATTGTCCAGCTCTGCAATGTCTATGTTTATAAACCACACGGGTCTTGCTGTGAGTAAAGTTTATCGCAGTTCCGACACTTCATGTGAATTTCATATCTTTAGAGACTGCCATAACGTTTACTGTGGAGTCATCACAAACATAAACGCTGCCATTTGATTATTTTCCTCGATTTATTATTAGCATCTTTCCTAATCTATTGCCTGGATGAGGTTAACTATAGAATAGCAAAAATGGAAGTAATTATCGTAATGTTTTTTAACTTCGTTTGCAGAAGGAATGTATGTGGGAGTTAACTATGCGTATAATAGAATTGGCGGTCCGGCTGAATTTAAATTCTCTCCGAAACGATTTACTTCATTATAGCCTTGGGAAAAGGTACGAATCTTCGGTTTCTTGGACCTTGCATTTTGGAAGGTTTATGAAATGTATTCCTCGATTTACACAGTCAACAGAATAAGAATTTTTCATATTGTTAGAAGTAAAGGCATAGCACTGTTGAACTGTAGAAAAAGAATCAACAAGCACTGCCAATAAAGTCTTGGAACAACAATCGGTAAATTCTGAAATTCTTCTATACAATTTGTCTTAAAAAGCTTATATTAAATCATGGTATTTTTTTATACAATTCTTCAGAGTGTTGCACATTTGAATCATCTCCCCAAGAATATATCATTAATGATTTTGCATTCTTGAGAAAGAAACAGAACATTTTCTTTAGAAACAAAGAAAAGAGTACAGAACTGTTACGTAATATCGTTCCTCATGTATGATAGTGAATCCTCTCAGATGAAATACAAACTTGAAGCAACAGAAACATGATTCTACAGAGAAAACACCATAGACCAAAAATGTGAGCAACGATGAAGTTTTAGAGAAAATGTAAACTTATACTTAACCCTAGAAAACTAACCATGGGTATATATATAGTACCCAGCACAAATTTTCCTATTTTTAATTACAATATTCAGGACGTGATTTTCTTACTTAAATAATGTTTTTCAGTTCCTATTAATATTAACTCAAAGTACAACGTTTGAAGTGCCTGCATATAAAATATTTCAAATAAAGATTTATATTTAATTTTTTTTTTTGATATTTTCAAAATCGGGTATGATATACCCATGGTTAGTAGTGGTGTAACTTTAATTGATGGTTAGTGTTCTAGGTTTAAACTCAAGAAGAGACACGATGGCACGTAATGAGGAAAGAAGACCTGGCAAATTTTCTACTAACAGAAGGCAAGAAGGACAGAAGAATTCAGCGCCAGATCTAGATTGATTAATTGGTTGACGAAACATTGTTTAGGAGAAATGACAAAAATACATAACTTATTAAGAGCCACAAAGAATAGGATATTGTGGAGCGCCTTGATTGACAACGCCCTGAAAGGCATGATACATAGGGGTGTAAGAAGAAGAGGATGGTCACTGTTTATCCTGTTAATTCTTTTACAAGAACTGTATTTCTGTTCCATTCTTTTATTTTCTGGATGTTCTGAGTATTTTTTCACATCTTTCTTTTCTTTTGACAATATCTACGTTTCCTTCATTAATCTATTAGTCCTTTAAAATTTACTGACTTTTAAATACGCTTTCTTCGCCTATCAGCCTAATTAAATACGATGAAGAAGAGACGTGGAGAAAGTGAAATGTGATTCTACAGAAGGATGGTGAGAATACCATGAGCCAGATTTGTGAGCGAAGTTTTAGAGAAAATGGAAACTAAAGGGACATTTATAATTAGCGTCTGAAAAAAAAAACAGTTGGAATTTCTAGGACACATGATGATGAAAAATGGCTTGGAAAATTTGATACGCACAGGGCATACTGAAGGCAATGAGGGGAGAGATAAACAGTGGATAACCTATGTCATGAACTTATATACATGTATGATATATCAGGGTTTAGCAGATATAACAAAGATTTATGATTTGCTAAGAAATAGAAAAGAGGGAAAATTATGGGGAGCTGTGAAGTCAACGTCCTGAAAGGACACGGCACATTGAAGAAGAAGAAGAAGAAGAAGAAGAAGAAGAAGGAGAGAAAAACTCGTGTAAATGGATGGTAGAACAATGTTATAGAGAGATAACAAAAATAAATTATTAAGAGCTACAAAGGATAGGAAATTGTGGAGAGTCATGATCGCCAACGTTCTGAAGCGACATTTCACATAGAAGAATGAATTTCTGTAAATGAATGACAATACAAGGTTTAAGAGAGATAAAAAAGACAAAGATCACTAAGAGATATAAACGACAGGAAATTGTGGAGAGCCATGATTGCCAATGTCGTGAATAGATACGGTATATAGAAAAAAGATATTCCAAATCGGGCTTTATGCTATAACCATTCGGCGGCGTCCATTGTCACGAATCCCGCTAGAGGAGGAAATTGATATATATTCACTTTGTGTGGCACCCGATCTCGGCGAAGAACGACCCTGAATTAAAATCCTTGCAAATAATAGGGTAGACTGAGAAATTTAGGTTTCTTAATGTAACCAAGCTAGAAAAAAGAAAACTATTAATTCTAAACCATTTTAAAGTTGGTTGTTCTCTATAAGTATATAATACCGTAGACACACCCACTACTGATACAGATGCAGTATATTTGCCGCCACTACGACTGCAATGGGTTACGGAAATCTTAAATGTACAGTGCATATAAACGCTTTAATAATTTTGTTTTTAATTTTGATTGAGCTCGTACATAATGAATAGAGACAGAATACTTTTTGAAACAAGGACAAAATGTCATCTAACCTCAGCATAAAAATATTTCATTGATTTTATTTATGAATTTATGTGGGGAAAATTATATTGCATTTTTTTTTCTTTTCTTTAACACACTCGCTGACCTATCTATTTAATAATGATAACTTTTTTTATTGCTTTTCATGGACTGTAGTTAATTTAATTTGTGCGTTGAGACTCACTGTCAGCACCTTCTTTCTTCCTTTCCATTAATTCAACTCTTTGTGCATACACGTATGCGTACGCATGCACATAATCACAGAAAGAATATTGAGTACAGAAAAGGAATAATCAATACTGATTAATATTACTCTTCTTTTTTTTCAAGACCTAATTACATTCAAATATTTTCAATACGAAAACTCATTTCTGTTTTTAATCATTTCCTCCCAAGCAAGGCGATACAGCCACTAAGACGCAACGGGTTTTTGAAAGGGAAAGAGAGCGAGAAGACGAGTGAGTAAAAAAAAACAGGTTTCAGACGGCGATAGCAGTTTGATTTACATTTTTGAAGAATGTAGGTGACAGCGATGTGGCACCATTTACCAAGGCAGATAAAGAAAAGAAAGGAAAGAAAGGAAAAGAGAGTCGAAGACCCAAAGTGTGGATGATAAGCAGAACACCCACGACCAAGAGACAATGGATAAAGGATATTTTGATAAATAACAAATGGCGAAGAGTGTCATTACAATGGAAAAAGAAATTCTGAGTGGATAAAGGAATCGGGTGTGTTCTGGCGACGGGCTGGTGTTATCGGGGATACATAAACAAACCGCTAATGCGGGAAGGCATCTGATTAGCAAACCACAGACCGACTAGCCAAAGAAAAATCCAAATGAAAATGTTATTTTGATAAGTGACGAAAAACAGGTGGACTACAGGGCTTTGGATAGATATGAAAAATTAATTGTGTCAAAAGCCGCACACGAGGTGGCCACTGACCGTTTTCTTTTAACAGAACATCTTAAGCCTGCGATAATAAAACTGTGTTATCAGAAATGTGTACCGAAAAAATGAATGGGAACCTAGAAATGTTTCTTTTCGAGGCGACGGTCTGGTCGTGTTAAAAAGACCACCCATTCTGATAATTAGCGATAAGATGACTGACGAAGCCCAGGTGAGAACAAGAGTTATGACCACCATCGATCGTATTGTTCTATTTGCGGATAGAGAAAATGATAACTGCGATTAAAAGAAAGAAATGGAAAAGAAAAAGATAATTTTTTTTTTTTTTGTTAAGCAAGATATTTTTTTTTCCTGAAACAAAGCCGCGGGATCGTACACGCCCGACTAGACATCATTGCTCGAGTGGTGGTCACGTGACGCAAGGAGGAGGCTGTCACCGCCCATCTAGAGGATGGTTATGAGAGGTTGTTACAAAGAAGTGGGGAGGGCAGTTCATGCCCCTCTGAAGTATGGTGAGAAGGTGGGAGTAAGAGAAGGCTCCCAAAAATGGAAAAAAGTGGAAAATTCTAACCAGAATAAAAAAGAGGTGGATATGTATTTAGAATTATCGAGGAACCCCCGGCACCGACAAACCCAGCCAGTTTTGGTCGGCGTCCATATAAGCAAGGCCGCAGCGAGCAGAAATCAGTTTCAGTTCCAGTTCCAGCAGAGAGTTCGAAGTTCGCAGTGGAAGTTGGTTCCGCCTCGCAAATAGCTGACTTGAAAGATTCACGCAAATTCCGGATTCCTCTTCAATCCAAGAACAATTAATTTGAAGAGTGACTTAGATCCAGACCACCAAAATAAATTTTTTCGACTTTCGCCCGAAGAAACACCGAAAAACCAATTTCTTAAAGAGCAAACAACTTGAAGCGATAAAACTCGCCTAAAGGAAAACAACGTGTCACAATCCATAGAACGGATCGGGAGAGAGACGCAGTCCTATGTATCTAACAACTAGACATAAAGTTTGTTATCCTTTTTTTGATACCTTGAATTTTTGAATTATCATTCTATTTTCTTTTATGCATATTTGTGCGGTGTCACCCCCGTTTGAACCCGATTTGCATTACGGCCCCAACTACTGATTGATTTCGCATGCCTAAGATCAATTCACAACGTGGGTAGGCGGACTGGAAATCAATGCAGTTACTTTGGTAACCAGGCGTTGGAAGCGAATTGGGAACGACGAAGCTGATATCGAATCTAACCAGATTCTCATCCGAATCACCAAAAGGTTAGAACGTCACATTTGGGTGCCGCGACCGATACTAAGCCAGTTGGTCGTCACAGGACGAGACAACACGACTGACGCGACCGGCGGACGTCACGTTTGGAGCGGCGACACCCGAACGAAGCAGCGAGGAGCGAGCGAAGGCTGTGTTTAGGGACGTCACAGCTGGCGCCGCGACAAGGACGTCACAGCGATGAATGAATCCGAAAGAGATAAAATCTTGAGAAGAGAAACTGTTAATCTTTGTCTGAATTTCTGAGATGAGGAGCTATCATTATTTATCAAAAATGTTTAAAAAAACCCAAAAAACAAACAAAAAAGACAAAAAAAACACACCTAACTCAGCAAAATAACGGACAAATCGGACAAATACAAAATCCAACAAGACCTGGATATGTCATACAGTCAAGAATATCAAAGAGTCCCAGCTCACCCTACACGTAAACTCCAACAGATGAAAGAACAGAATTGAAATAACTGCAAAACGGCCTCAAGTTCGTAGTTAACTGGAGCAAAAGATGGCTTGTTAATTTAAACGCCTCCAGCACTACATATCTCCCCGTTAATCATCTGCGAGACCCCTTCCTACCTCCTATCAGCATGGCTGATGCTAAACTCCAGGAAAGTAACTCGTTCCGCCTCCTCGGGCTAATGTTCTCTGCTAATATGAAGCAAGACAACTAAAGTCAACTCAAGGCTAGGTCAGTTGCTATGATAATCTGTTCACTATGTCAGACGAGACAATGTCTTTCTCCAGAATCTATCTTAAATATCTATGTCTACCATTCGTCTATGATTAGAATATTGCTGGCACATATGGTTCGGTTCCCTTGCTATTTAACTTGAGTTACTTCATTAGATCCAAAGAAGAATCTGCTATATTAATGGACCTGTTCTAGCGGCTCAGCTCCAGTCACTTTCTCACCGCCGTAAGTTTGTCTTTCTATGCTTTTCTATAAATAATTTTATGATAATTGTTCGAATAAGCTCTTCCCTATCGCACCTAGAGTTTTTGAATTTATACACAACACTAAACTGGCGTCGAGATCTCGTTAAATTAAAATTGAGCTGACTAGATGTAGGTTGGAAAATGTTATGTCAACAGTTTCTTGTCTCGCATGTGGAACTCATTTCCGGCTCTATGTTTTCCATCCACCTTTAATATGCCAAAAAATCAAATGCAGTGTCAATCGCTAGCTACTGTCTTCCTGATTACTCTCTTTTCTTTTTGCTTATCCCTAATCTTTCTGTTCATAATTGTACCAGACCTTGTATCTCCTTGTATCTTAGTGGCTTTACTGCCTTGCTTGGGTGATCTCAATTAAAACAAAACAGAAAAATAAAGTGTCTTAACTTCGCCAAGATGATCAACGGAGTTGCATACTTAGACATAGTAGCTCCAGTAAATGAGATTGATTTGACGTTGCTGAAGCCCAGAGGGATGAACTTAGATTAAAAGTGAGACAAGTAATAGCAAGGGACAAAACGTCTAAATCGAACATCACAAGCGAAGAACGATTGGTAATCAAGACCTTACAGATTGACACTAGTATCATCATATTGTCAGCTGAGAAAAGCATTGCGTCAGTTGTTGATGGACAACGTGGAATACTCCAGAAATTTATCAAGCCTATTTGAGGATGGCAACTATAACAAAATGAAAAAAAGAATCCAAAATATCCTAACATATCTAAAATAAGAACAAGGACTACATCGCGGTAAAAAATTATAGACAGCTGACTCAATGCTACACCAAGCTGCCGTACAAATATGGTCTCCAAATGGTTCCACTGAAACCCATAGGAAGCTTCAAGGACCCAGTATATCACTCGCTTGCAGATTCCTAGTGGATATAGTAAACCCTCTAACAGTGAAGTCCTCATAGGTTATAAACGGAAGATTTAGTGTAACGGATGCAAGTGGCTTCTATCCATAACAATCGAATGGTAACCTTGGATATGGTCAGCCTGTTCAATAAAGTTCCTTCAGATGAGGCCCTGACAGTGGTTCGAAACTAACTTGAATCAGCCACCCTCCGACCCTGGGAGAACGTACTATTCTTAAATATAATCTGATAGAAATGTTTGCGTTCTGTGTACAGACAATATTCTTCCAACTAGAGTCTGAGATACACCAACAGGATTGGCTATGGGTTCACCATTGTCACCTGTGATGGAAAACATGCACATGTAATATTTAGAGGAAATGGCTTTAAAAACAGCAGCACTGAAGTCAACAGAGATACGTGCATGGCACCATCAGACACTGATCACACCAGGAATCTTTACAAATAATACTGGACCATTTACTCTCAATAACACCTTCGATCCAGGTCACAATGGAAGAAGGAAATAAAAATCGGATAGTCTTCTTGTATGTACTACTAACTCACACAGAGATGAGGTTCAAAGCACTCTTTTATAACAAGCCAACCTTCACTGCACAATACCGCAACTTCAATTCCCGCAATCCGTCCAATGTGAAGAAGGTGAACGCTTCTAGCATCACCGTATCACTTTGACTAATATCAAATACAGAAACAACACTGCTCTCTCTAATTATTTATGGCAATTTGGTTAAATGAAATATAATGGTCAGGGCTTAACCGTTTAATGGTAAGTGGGATAAATATAGCCTGTGTTTAGTTGACAATGTCATAATCTTACAACATTTAAATAACCCGGGCTTGCTGAATAAGAGAAAGGAACTGATGGTCACATATAAGCATAAAAACAAATATCTACTTAAGCACGTAGCCCTAGATTATTTTTTCTATGTCATGGCAGCTTAGATTTCCGTGTAGGGTATTTTTATTTATCTATTTGCTTATTTTCTTATTTATTTACTTATTTAATATTTATTACATATTATAGCTTATCATTTTTAATATAGATTCTTTATTATATATTAATATTTATATATTTTAAATTTACTATATTTTTTTATATACATTTATTTTCATATATTTATATATTTATTCATATTTTTATATTTTTCTCTAATAATTTTAATATTTTAATTAAATTAAATTACATTAGCTCACTTCCATTATTAATAATTAATAAGTTATATTTGATAATTCACCATTCTAAAAATTAAATTAATAATTACTTATATTTTATATTTATATGGCAATAACGATTGGTTTAGTTGCTAGATTTAATGTTATGAGAAATATAATTAATTTTATTTCAATATTTTTGAAAGGTTTTAGAAAAGATTATACAACTATATAAATAGTGCTTAACTACGCCAGCATTACGATAAACTGATATATTTTCAAATTAAATAACGGTCAGTATATACTCAGCACCTGAAGATTGCTTAATAATAATCTGCCGTTAATGTATAACGGAAAGAAAGTAATATTCAACAACAAATGAAATGGCAGAGATTTTTAAAATTAAAAATCACATTTTAGGCGTACAGAGTCCAACCACTAATAGAAGATACATGTTTTTTTTTCTCTTTCCGGCAGACATTTTTTATGACCTGCTTATTTTTACTAATATTAGAAAGCTTTAGGTGTCTATGTGGCATTGAGCACTTTTTATCGCATCGGCAATATGTTTTTTTTTCGGGTGTTAAGAATTGCGTGTTCACGTCTTTATTCGATCTTGATCGGATAGGTGCCTTCCCCCCACCTCCTGGTGGCCTTGGTTGGAGGATGTATGTCGTGCGCTCACCGTGGATATTCTTTTGCTTCTTAGTCTTGCATGGAGTAATAAAGGTTCAGGTTTTCGGATTACAGCTGCCGACAGCGTGATCATTGCGTAAAACCATGAAACTTATACTAGTGGCCGGATAGTGTATACCTAAATGGTGATACTTAATTTAGAAACGATCTGCCATATCATATGATATTGAACACTTTTTCTGTCATGCATTCACGGCAGACGCTTTTTACACCGTATTTTTAAACACACACACACACACACACATATATATATATATATATATATATATATATATATATATATATATATATGTATGTATATGTGTGTGTGTGTGTGTATATATATATATATATTTATATATATATATATTATAAATTAATTGATTTATATGGTTATTTTTTTCCAACTATGTTTTATTTTATTTTTGCAAATAAATTTAGTTCTATCAAGCGAATTTTTAACTTTTAAAAACCGGTTTTTAAATTAAAATCACGTTTCCATGGTTACAGAATATTCTACTCAAATTGAACACGGGGTGTTATTTTCCTTATGACAGTATCATTGTTTTACATTTTGGTAAGGGGAGGATGTATTTTACTGAAACCTGACGTCGGTTGAATTGTCTGAATTTAAAAAAAAAAAAAAAAAAAAAATTTAAAAAATATCTTTTAAAATTAAAGATTTTTTTACAATACTTTTTATTTAACTACGATTTGAAATATTTTCCTTTTTTAATTTTTATTTTACTATATTCTTTTAAGAACAGTTAAATGTATTTTTATATTATGTAGGATTATTTTAACATTAAGTTTAAGTATGTATATGAGGTTACATTTTTTTTTTTTTTTTTTTTGTATATGACTATGACAGCAGAAATGGTTACTTAATTTCACTGATTCAGTAAACTTTTCTTTTATATATAAACCTATTATTATAATATTTCACATGTAAGTACTGAGGACATGGGTCATTCAAAAGCTTATATGTTATGGTATTTCATATTAATTTTATTTTACTATAGGTGTTATTTTGGATTTTTTTTAACGTGTAGTATTATTTAAAAGAAATTTAGGTTAGAATTCATTCAATTTAACTACAATTTTAATTACAAATTCAAAATTACAACTTTAAAATTTTAAAATATTTTATTGTTTAGATTTTAATAGACTATATTACTTTTTATAACAGAAGGAAAATTACTCATATTAAGTAAGATTATTTTCCATATCAAAGTATATAAATTTTTTTTTTTTTTTTTTTTTTTTTTTTTTCTTCTTTTAAATTTAAATATTATTTAAGTAATATTAATGGCACTTACTTAGCTAAGTCATTTCTCAGATTTAGTAAACTTTATTTATTTATTAATTAATTAATTTATTTATTTCAAATATATGTAACCTAATTAATAATGTTTCATATGTATGTATAAATAACATGTTAGAATTCATTTTATTTTACTACAATTTTAATTTCAATTTTAAAATTTTAAAATTATAACTTTAAAATTTTAAAATATTTTCATTGTTAGTTTTAATTTAGACTATATTGCTTTTTATAACAGAAGGATAATTACTCATAGTAAGTAAAAATTTTTTCCTATCAAAGTATATGTAAATTACAATTTTAAACTTTTAATTTAGATATTATTTAAGTAATATTAACAGACTACAAAACTATCTAAGTCATTTCTCAGAATTAGTAAACTTTATGTATTAATTCAAATTATGTATATGAGGTTACATTTTTTTTTTTTTTTTTTTTTTTTTTTTATATATATATAAACCTTGTGATATAATGTTTCTCATGTAAGTACAAAGGACATGGGTCATTCAAAAGCTTACATCTTATGGCATTTCATATTAATTTTATTTTACTATATTTGCTTTTTTGGGATTCTTTTTAGTGCGTGTAGTATTATTTAAAAAGAAACTTAGGTTAGAATTCATTCAATTTAACTTTAATTTTAGTTTCAATTTTAAAATTACAAACTTTAAACTTTTGAAATATTTTCATTGTTAGTTATATTAGACTATATTACTTTTATAACAGAAGGAATATTACTCATAGTAAGTAAAATTATTTTCAATATCCAAGTATATTAAATTACAATTTTAAACCTTTATATTTTAAAATATTATTTTAGTAATATTAATGGAACTTACTACAAAATTAGCCAAAGTCATTTCTCGGATTTAGTAAACTTTATTTATTACTTAATTTATTTATTTATTTTAAATATATGTAACCTAAGTAGTAAGTTTTCATATGTATGTACCAAGAACAGGTTAGAATTCATTTTATTTAACTACAATTTTAATTACAATTTTAAAATTACCACATTAAAATTTTAAAATATTTTTCATGGTTAGTTTTAAATGACTATATTACTTTATAACAGAAGGATAATTACTCATAGTAAGTATAATTATTTTCCATAACAAAGTATATGTAAATTACAATTTTTAAACTATTATATTTAAATATTTAAGTAATATAAATGGCACAGACTACAAAACTATCTTCATTTTCAGATTTAGTAAACTTTATGTATTAATTAATTAAATTATTTATTTTAAATATATGTAACCTGAGTAATAAAGTTTCATATATGTACAAAGAACAATGGGTCATACATTACCTTACATCATCTAGCTTTAGTTATAATTTCATTTTCAGGAGGTGTTTTGGATTCATTCAAGTGTTTGTAGTACATTTATTATAGAGGTGTTTCGGTTAGGATACATTTTATTTAACTACAATTTTTTAAACGGTGTTTATGTTTTAATACGTTTTAACCACAATTTTAAATAACAGTTTAAAACATTTTTCCTGCCATTCCAATAGACTTTTTTTTTTTTTTTTTTTTTTTTTTTTTATATATTATTTAAGGAAAATTTTTGACAATGACACATATAATAGCTATTTCATTTCTCTGATTCAGTAAATTTTTATTTTTATAAACTTAGTAATATATAGTTTCTCTTGTATACATAGAGGACACGGGTCGTTTAATGATCTACAAATTCTAGCTCTTCTTATTAACTTCCATTTTACTGTAGGTGTTTTATTTGATTCTTTTAGATGCCAGAAATATTTTGAGAGAGATGTTTGATTTTTATATTTATTCATTCTAAATGAAGTTTGATGTTGGTTGAATCTTTTTGAATTCATGGCTAGTGCAACCTATATATATTTTTATGTTATCAGGATTTTTCAATCGAAGAGATATTGCATTGGTATACTAATGATTCAGTGCAACATTTATTTTGTAGTGGGCAATTTGAGGGTTTCGACAATTACATAGTTTTTGTTTTATTTACATCAGTTTTATCTTAATTTTTCTATTGTCTAAATTTTTTTTTTTTTTTGGTATAAGTGTTTATTTAAGATATTAGCATTATGGTTCTTAATGATTTTTTCTAAGTTCTTTGTACAGCTATAACTTAATTTTTAGTGTGTTTTTATTGAAAATAGTACTAGTTTATTTTCACAAGGGAAATGCTTGACTATTAATGTGAATTTATGTCTAATCTGTTCTTTACCATTTGGTTATATGGGGAGTATACCAAATAATTTTTCTACATCTGTTTTTTCTATGTTTTTCCATTTTCATTTTTTATATACGCTAGTTTTGGGTTTTTTGTAGCCACTATCTTTTAGAGCCTTATTATAGCCATTGATATGCTCATCAAAAAATCTTGTTATACTGAATTTGTACTAATTCGTTTACTTATAGATAACGGTATATGTTTAATTATAGATGGGGGGTGATTTGATTTAGGATGTATATATAAAGGATTGGTGTTGGGTTTTTATAAGGTGTGTATGTATTTTATTTAGATCTAAAGTTATATCTAGGAAGTCTACTTTTTTAATTTAGTACTAACTGTAATTTTTAAGCCCATGCTTTTAAATTCTTTATATAATAACTTTCTAATTCTATCTATTTTGAAGTTCGTTGAGTTTCTAATGACCATTAGCCCATCGTCCCTGTACAAACCAATATCATCTGTATTAATTTCTTAGTGTGCTGTAAGATTGTATAATATAAAGAGGCCAATGAGATCAGAATTCAGCTGAGTCTAGTGATCCCATTGTGATGTCAAATTTGTCGTAAGAATTCTTAACCCATTCCTCACCTTTATGTATAAGTACTGATTTTTTTGCTAACAGAATAATGTTTCTTTCTTCTTCTGTAATATCCGTAAAGTGGGTGGCGAAGTCCAACGCATTGAAAAAATAGTTCTTTGGAAATCGATTGGTAATAATTATCGATATCAAATTGTATTAATGTACAATTGTTTTTCCTTTTAATGTGGTAAACCAGTTTATCACTTCCTTTGTATTAATCCACAGTTTGAGGCTAATTTTTTCTTTAATTTGTTTATTTACCCTTTCAAGGATCATTTTTTATTTTTCCTATCTCCGGTCTTGTGGGATTAATTATCCTTGTAGTGGGATTAGCCTCAAAAATCAGGTTTATGGTCCTTCAGGTGATGTAGCATTCTCTTTGGTCTAGTTGTCCTACTCTATCATATTAGTTTATCAGTGATTTCCTTACTTCTAGTATTGATATCCCGAACTATGTTGATGTCATTGTTATTCGCTTTCTTGTAGTTCTTATACAAGTCTGTAAATTTACATTGAGCACTATTTTGTAAAAATAAAATATCTATAAGAACACCGGATTTTATATCTTACTGTTCTTTCTTTTTTTATATACATATATATATATATATATATATATATATATATATATACGGAAAATGCATGACAAAGAGTACAAAATTTCGTGTGACACTATTTCTTTTATTAGTACTTCATTTCATTAAAGTTATATTTATATTGAAGTGATTACACTTTCGTATAACAGGGACGCTATAATATAAATAAGGCTTTTGTCCCGTATATATATTTCCACCACTTTCCCCATATATATATATATATATATATATATATATATATATATATATATATATATATATATATATAAAAAATAATAAATTGGCAGTGATAAAACAAACATCTTAAATTCACAAATATATTGCCGATTTCGGTCACACCACTACCACCTTGAAGTTTCACTTCACCTTTCACTTATCTTGTCAGAGTGTCATAAAAAAAATCATTTAACCACCCAAAATCTACAAGAAATCAAAAAGGAAATTTTGGTTGATAGGACAATTATCATTCATAAATGCTCTACCCGAAATCATTTCGCTGTGAAAGCAGCACTCAGTATAAAACACCTGACATTAATCTCACCTTATTTAAGAAAGGAAATAATGCAATAAGAGTTATTTTTTAAGTATATAGGCATCAAGCAATTACATGTTATTAAGTGAATCAGAGAAACGAATTAACAACAAACCCCTTGAAAATGACTAAAGGATTAGCCGAATGTTCTTGTGAAAATAGACTATGCAGAATGTTTTTTTATAATCCCTTACACAACCAAATGAAAACTATTTAAGAAGAGTAGAAAAATTCAGTAAAAAAAATAATAATTAAATTTTTCTTGTCTGTCATATTCAACGCAATATAATTGTAAGAATGGTTACTGCCCAAATATATATACAAAGAAACTACGTATACAAAACTTCTTTCCCAGATCGTAAATACGCGACAACACAATGCTTTCGAAATATATCTGGGAAATTAAAAACCAAAAGCTTATCACAGCAAATTATCATGGAAAATAAGGAAAATAACATTAGCCTACAACACTCAATCCAAAAACTGAAAACAGAGCTTGGATAAAAAAATAACTATAATTACTTTCCCAGACTAAAACAAACTACTAAATAAATGATCAGGACTCATTTCAAAATGCAGACACGAAAACAATATTTTTACTACGTTGCTTAAAAATCCAAAACTGAAAAAATAAATAAAATAAAAATAATTAAACAAGAAAAGAAAAATAAACTAATCCAAATAAATAAATTAAATAATTAACACACCACTCTCGCCAAAATAACCGTTACAATAAACTACCCACAATGCAACAGACTACCGAAAATGTTTCAGTGAGCAGTATATATAAACAGTCGAGGAAAAACCCAACATATGTGGCTTGACGATTTCGTTTAGCATGAATTAGTCTGTCGTCTCGAAGTGTTGACTTCAATGTTCAATTTTATATTTACATACGCTCTATCACTTTATTCCATATATATATATATATATATATATATATATATATATATATATATATATGAATGATGCATGATGAGAAACATTTCAGTAATACATTTACATATATTAGCATTAAATACCTACAAATAGAATCGAAAACAGGGTGCAGGTTCCTTGTTTTTATTGGCTTCTGGAAGTTTACCAGTACTTACATTGATGTCAATCGATATTGTTACTATGTGACCTAGTTCGCCGACAACGCTGCTTCATATTCGAGTAGTCGGCGATTAAACAGTGTCACTCACCCGTCTTTTCTGGCTAGGAGGGTGACTATACATCCTACAGGAGTAACCTGTCAAAAGCTGGATGAAACTTGGGTCAACCAATATCAAGTACGGATTGGTATGTTCCACGTGCGGTAATCATAAGGCGGAAGTATTTCTACACTGAAGACAACGAACAGAACATAAAGTGTCGCGATGGAATCAGCGGGTACGTGACCGTGACCATGCCGAGCCTTCAGGTTAGGAGACATCTTCTTTAATTGGGAAACGGCTGGGTTTCGCTAGGTATACTTGCTAAGATACGTTAATCATAAATGGATACATCTCCGAATATCAATGCAACTGATGGGTAGAAACTGCGCAGACACTTAGCTGCTCAGAGGCCACTATGGCTGCATCCGATTATGGAACCGATAATAATTATGATGTTGACAAAACGCTTTGGTCTATTCATTCCTAAAACTACTTCAAGATTACGATTCTTAAGAGGACAGCAAATGATTTCTCTAGAATGTACCATTCTACAGAAAACTTTTGGAAATATCAACAAAATTTGAAAATATTTTCATTTCTTCAAAATGTCAAAGGTGAATAAATATATTTTATTTCCCTTGTGAGAATTAGATTAATATATTCAATATGTATACGAGATTTAACCTTTTGTCTTCACATCATGATTACAAAGTTCAGAGAAGGTATGAGGGTCAGGAAGAGAAAAACGAGAAGAAAAGACAAACCATTAACTGGAAGACAATATAATGTATGGATGTGTGGGAAAGAGACAAGCAAAGATGTTAATTACAGACTGGAGACACCAAATACAGTTATTAGATATGTAGGAAGTGTTTTAACTGATGATGGAAAACGCGACATCCAAAAAAGAAAAAGAGTAAAGAGTATCGAACACTTAGGTGATATCGATACACCTAATTAAATATATATAAAGCTTACTATTTATTAAAATTGAAATTATTATGCAAATTAAATCTTACCGCTTATGACGTAAACAGAATTTCCTAGCAATATATATAAAAGGCTGAAAATAATCTCTAATAGGAATCAGGAAAATTTCATTCGAAACAAAGAAAAGAGTATTGAACACTTAGGTGATATCCATACTCCTATATTGCAATGAAATACTGGACAATCTCATGATAGATGTAAAAAAAATAAAACAATAGAAAAGTAGTCCTACAGTAGGATGCTGAGAATTCCATTGACTCAAAATATGAGCAACGATGAAATTTTAGAGAAAACAGAAACAAAATAAACACTTATACTTATATCAGGAAGAGACAGTTGATATTTCTAGGGCACAAAGTATGTGAGCTTGGAGAATTTGATACTCACAAGGTAGATAGAATGAGAGTGAGCCAGAGGAAAACAACGCATCAGCCTAATATATTCAATATGTATAGGTGTTTTAAACTTAAGTCTTCACATAATGATTGTAAAGTTCAGAGTATGGGTGTCAGGAAGAGAAAATAAAAGACAAGAAAGGGCAAACCATCAATTGGAAGACGATGGAATGTATGGATGTCATCGCCCGGTCAACACTCCTCCCCCTTCTCTTGGACATGAGTAGAGGCTTACGCCTTGTTTCTTGTTTAGGAAGGGGTTCCCGGTACTCTCTCTCTCTCTCTCTCTCTCTCTCTCTCACTGGCCTCTGTATATCCAGTTGCCTTGATCTATCCACTACCCTTCTTCTCATCCTTTCTTCTATCACTCCTATCTGATCTTGCTCAAAATTTTCTGTAACTCCCTTGCGTCCTAGTGACTTCCCGCCTTGCTTGGGGTGAAACGCTTAAAAAAAAAAAAGAAACAATCCAAGAAGCAAATTACAGACTGGAGACACCAAGTACAATTGAAAATATCTAGGAAGTGTTTTAACAGATGATAGAAAAAGGCGACATCCAAATGCCAGAGCGAACTGGAATAGCGAATAATGTCTTCCAAAACTTATGCGCAATATAGAGAAACAGGAATATTTCATTAGAAACAAAGAAAAGAGTATTGAACACTTAGGTGATATTAATAGTCTTATATAGCATTGAAACATAGGACATTCTCATGATAGATGAAGAAAAAATAAGACAATGGAAATGTAGTCCTACAGTAGGATTGCCGAGAAATCCATTGACTGAAAATATGAGCAACGATGAAATTTTAGAGAAAACCGAAACAAAATGAACACTTATATTTAACATCAGGAAGAGGCAGTTGATATTTCTATGCCACAAGGGAAGAGAGTTTGGAGAATTTGATACTCACAAAGTAGATAAACGGTGAGATGACCAGAGGAAAAAAGTGCATGGCCTACTTAACGACCTTGAGTATATGAATGCCGGAAAAAGGTTTCTATGGCGCATAATAACCTTCCATAACCTACCTAACGTGTTTCTGTAAATGATTAGCTGTAAATGGTTTAGGAGAGATAGTAAAAAGCTAAAATTCACTAAGAGTTAAAAAATTGTGGAGAGTCATGATCGCTCACGGCTTGAAGGGACGGAAGACATAGAATTAGAAGATATGTTTCATTACTAGAACTGATAATAAATTTCTTAGACTTTTCCGCTTCAAGATCTCTATTGAAACAATCATGGAACTGATGTTATTTCGATTTGTAAGTTCCATATAATTTTGATAGTCTACAGTTAATAAATGACTTCGTATCAAGTCGTTAGTTTATTAAGTGTTGATTTACGCAAACAAGCATTGCTTTCTATAACGAATTAAGTTAAAACTTTGTCATGCGCTTGTAAATGAGCTTACAGAAACTGTTCCGCTTAATAGAAAAATAAACATAGCAAAGGTGATTGGTAAGTTTCTAAATTAACAATATAAAGAGCTGACATCCATGCTGGCCAGAAAGTATGTGGAAGAATTCAATAAGGAAATCGAATTCGTCGGACTGAATTTATCCGACGGGTACGTTGTCTGGGACATTCGAAGTTCGAATTAAATTTGGAAATAACTTTAATTATTCGAGGGTAAATACAATCTTACTAAACATATTCTAGAAATTTAAAACTCCATGACCTGAGGAGCAGACACAGAGTAAGGTAATCAGTCATTGAATCTAAGTAGACATTACATATTAGCGAATTGAAAGGTTAGTGATATATATATATATATATATATATATATATATATATATATATATAGTTGAATAGTTGGAGATTATAGCTATCAGAGAAACAAGAATAGGGAAGGGAGTTCCACAGGTGAGAGGTGCGAGATATGAAGATATTGGAGTAGAAGAGGTGGCTACATTTAACAGTTTCAACAATGAAAGGGTGAGAGCGGGATGCCAGCCTCGTCGGACGCTTGAATTCATGAAGTCTGGGAACCAGTAATTACCATGAAAGAATTTGTAAAAACGACAGAGAGAGGCAACGACACGTTTGTGAGAAAGCGACTGCAGACGAGATGCCAGATCTGGACAATTATATTGCATATCCTTTTCTTGACCTTATCAAGAAACCCGAGGCAAACAGTAGGGGCTCCAGACCAAATATTGTAGCAATACTCCCTGCAATGAAAAATGGATTAAGTCCAACAGTTATATATTGTATATATATATATATATATATATATATATATATATATATATATATATATATATACACACAATATATTTTATGTTTATACGTTATTTTATGCACAGAAAATATATTAAATAACTGTTGGACTTAATCCATTTCATATTATGCACACACACACACAAACACACACACACAAACACACACACACATATATATATATATATATATATATATATATATATATATATATATATATATATACACAATATATTTTATGTTTTTATTATATATATATTTTATATATATATATATATATATATATATATATATATATATATATATATATATATATATATGCCAGTATATGTCGTTAATGTCCAGAAAAGGATATGCAAATTCCTCGGCTGCTTCCACGTCACAAAGTGAACCATTTAAGGTTTGATCGTGAATAGCAAACATGGGACATTGAGAAGTGGAAGAATGTCTTGTTTTCTGATGAGAAAAATTCAGTATAGATGGTCCTGATGGCTTCCATCGATATTGGCATAACAAAAACATGCCTCTTGAAATTTTCTCCACACGTCATTGTGATGGAGGGTCCCTAATGGTATGGGGTGCCTTTTTTTTACAGAGGGACGATGGTGAAGGATCGTCAGACAGCGGCTGGTTAAGATAGCATGCTACAAAAAGCATCGTTAATGACGGAGGGCCATCGTTTGTGTGGGGATGATATTCCAACAGGATAATGCTGCAATCCACGCTGCATGCCGGAACTTGACCATTCTACAAGAAAATGGGGTCCATCTCTTGAGACATTCTGCATGCTCACCGGACTTGAACCAAATTGAAAATATTTGGGGACGGATGGCAAGAGATGTTTATCGAAATGGCAAACAATATTCAACAAAAAATGAACTTCTTGAAGCTATCTTCAGAAGCTGGAACAATATTCATCTCAGCTTAATGGAAACACTAATTTCTAGCATTCCCCAAAGAATTTTTGAAGTCATCAAAACCAGTGAAGGTAGAACTCATTATTAAATTTTGTTTGTTGAATATTTTCCTACACTTTTCGTACAATTTCGTAGAATTTTTGTCTCTGGTCTTATAATTTTGATCAAGTGTAAAACGCCTCATTTTATAAAAATGGCAATTTCTCAATAAAATGTTCGGATTATAACTTCCTGTACCCCGCTTCCAAATAAACGAATTCGAAAGATTTGTTGATTCTACATGCACCAACACGCTGATTTTAATTTTAACAATTTAAGCGCAGAACTGGATTGGCTGCTAGGTCACATCATTTGAAATTTGCTAAATGTGATCGTAAGTTCTACACTAGTCATTTTGTTTCTTTTTCCGCACTTCTTGCTAGTGGAACTCTCTTCTGGTGTCTCTGCTCTTCAAAAATGTAAATTTAATGTCAATCGTTATCGCCTGTCTTCCTATTTTTTTATTCTTTTCCCTCCTTAATCATGTTTGCATTTTTATCTCATTTTTTTTCACCCGCAGTAATCCCTTGCATCTTAGTGCCTTTACTGCCTTGCTTGGCTGTGAAATAATTAAAAAAAAAAACTTCGAAATATCATTACGTAATTTTCCGCGAGGAATTGTAAGTGAACCAACCAAGCAAGGATCACGGTTAAATGGTAGAAAACCTCTTCGCAAATTTGGTTATCAAAGCTTCTAGCCGACAATACACCGGTTTTAGTGCGTTTCAATTTTATTCTCAGGAAAAAAGGTAATTTTGGTTTCTCCTGCCAAATCCAAGAATATGGTAATTTGGTTTACTCTTCAGAAAATCTAGAAGCATGCAATTTTAGATTCTCCTGAGTAAACAGGAAAGGTTTATTTTCGGTTTCTCCAGAGAAAACCATGAAAGAGTTCATTTGGGTTTCTCCTAAGAAAACCTGGAAAGATTGCATTTGTGTTTCTCCTGATAAAACCGTGAATGAGTTCATTTGGGTTTCTCCTAAGAAAACCTGGAAAGATTGCAATTGTGTTTCTCCTGATAAAACCGTGAATGAGTTCATTTGGGTTATTACTAAAAGAAACAGGAAACAAGTAATTTGGTTTTCTAACGAGATAATCTGGAAAGAGTTAATTTTGTTTTCAACTGAGAAAACCTCGAAAGAGTTAATTTGGGTTTCTACTACGAAAACCTGCAAAAAGGTAATATGTTTTTCATCTGAGAAAACTTGGAAAAAATTATTTTGGGTTTAACCTGAGTTTTCACTCGATAACTGTACATAGCATTCCACAATCTGCAACTCTTTTTCAGCAGGAATGAAATCATCAGAATGCGATTTTTATATCAACGGACAAAGAAATAAAGGGGTTATCACCAGTTGTAAACCAGGGCCAACATTCAAAATGTGATGTGTTTAATAAATATTTGTCGTACGCTAGTTTTTATATATTTATTGTACAGTGTATTAAACGATATCATGTTTCTTTTACTGTTGATATTTTAGCCATGTCAGTGGGAGAGCTGCCGAAACTTAACAATTTTTAGAGAGGTTTCATAATCATTTTTGACTTCGTTAAAGATGGTTTTATAAAAAGTATTATCAGATAACCTCCGCTTAAATGATTGTGTGATCTGCTTCATTACTATTCGCGGGTGATTTGAAGATGTGTGTGTATGCACGAAAAATAAATTCGGCATATAAAATATGAAATGGAGTGCATAATTACGGAAAAAAATATTCATGAGGATTCTAATAGCCCCCGTCGTCGTTCATTTCATTTAATTTTTGACTATTTTCAGAATATAAAAATTTGTATTTTCTTTCATAAGAAAACTTTGTAACTGATCAGTATTCCTACTCGTTATTTGAAACAAAGCCCAAGAGGCGTTCATGTTAGAAAGTTTACTGAATCTGAGTGGCGCGAGATGATGAGGATAAAGAGAATAGATAGCAACTGAACTTTGACTTTTAAAGTTCAGATTATATTCCCCGCGTAAATTTGTTTAAAAACCAGTTCTCAGGGGAAAAAAAATCGTTATATGAATGTTACTTTCGTCCTTAGATTTAGATTGCAGGTAATATGTGCGTGATTCAATTCGGTTGATGGAACATGGCGCTTCCGAGATATGAAAGTTTGAACTGGTGAAACTATACAGGCTCCAATTAGTAAAAAGTCACATGACATATTTTTAATTTCGCGCATGTGTATTATCTGTTTTTGATTTTTTCAACTTCATAGTAGATTTGTGTCACCTTCAGTGAGAAAAAGAACACCATGAGGAAATTCACTCCGTCAGAAAATTTGAAATAAGCCATAAGCTCCAATAAGAATATTTCAGGATCTTTGGGTTTCAATCTGAGGACAGTGCAGAGAATTCGGAAAGAGTTCGATGAGTCTAATGGTGATTACGAAAGTATCTGTTTATATTCCAGAGATGAGGTATTATGTACATTATTTATATTATTCGGATTAGTGTCCTCATCTTTGTCGGCATATTTATTACAACGTTTCGACCGTTGTATGCTCCGTCTTCAAAGACACATGGCACAGTGGATAAAGGCGTTAGTTAGATCCAGTGACAGGACATAATGAGTTCAATACCCGGTTAAGGCAGTGGATAACTTTCAGAGGGAAATTAACAGAGATAACTGATAACGGACATCCATTAAAACATGGCACATGGAACTAGAACAGTCTCCCCGAGTGAGCGAAATAAAGGGTTAAGTTCGACATTACAACCACATGAAGAAGGCCGGAGCGTACAACGGCCGAAACGTTGTAATAAATATGGTGACAAAGATGAGGACAATAGTCGGGATAATGTAAATAATGATTAGGAAAGTGTTTGGTGTGAACACTAGTGATGGTGATATTATTCCTCCATTCATTTTCCAAAAGAGCCTCAGACTCAATAGAGATTTCTACATCAAGTGTATTCAGTAGCTAGTGTTGTCTTGGCTCAAGAGTGTGGGTACTGAAATGCCCTATGTCTAGCAACAGGACTCTGCATCATGCCAGAGAAGTTAGTCAAAGCTAACAGACAATTTTTGCAAACACATCACCCCTTATATATGGCTACCTGACGCCCCAGACTGCAACCCGCTTGATTATTATTTGTGGGGTGCAATTAAGCCAGAGACTAACTGTTATAGTACCTATTCTATTGTAATAGACTCTCCCACACATAATAAGTAGTAGTAGTAGTAGTAGTAGTAGTAGTAGCGGTCGCCAGTTGAGCTCAGTAAGCTGAGTAAGTCAGTCGATATCGGACATTAAAGTATGAGCCCCACAACTAGATTGCTGCGTCATTAACTCTTATTTCAAGTTCCTAACGTTTTGTACGTCGGACCCTTTTTAGGACCGACTTAGCGAAATACAAGCCTCCACTGGGAAAACTACTCTACAACACTAACAAAACTCCATGTAACACCAAAGATGAACTGAGGGCAAGTATTATGGAAGCATTCACCAGCTTAAACAAGGAGACTATCCAGAAAGAAAAAAAAAACTGCTGGGGATTTCGAAGTCATCTGACGGACGTCGTTAGAGCCAATGGCGATTTTATTGAATGAATCTACCCTTTGGTATTTCAAGATATTTTTGTGTAATTTTTAAAAATAAATCTGTTAAAATGAGATGCCAAATTATTTTCATTTTTGCCTCATTTTGACAACAATTTTTTCCATCGCACACTGAAGGGTGGAGACCTTCAGACCATTTGCAATGCCAATATATATGATAGGATTGCTTTCTTCTTATAGCGTCATTCTTTCAGAATAAGCGAACTGGTTCGCAAAATAGTTTTTGATTTACCTTGCATAAAGAGTGTTCAAATATGTACTCTGGAAAGTTATCTATCGGTCGACTGATCAATGTATTGATCAATAAAGCGATCGATCTCTCAACTTATATCAAACTTTCTAATATTACTGATATGTCTAGGTTCCATTCTTTTAGAATCTATATTTGTCAACTGATATCGAACTATATCGCAGAGCAGTGTATGAGAGATTTATCGCTGGAAGTAGGATTGACGGGTCGAGTTCAAACTCCAGTCGCAAAGGTACATGGGACAGCATAATAGACTCGATTTTTTTAGATGTGTTATCAAAGGAGAAACTTAGGGGAACAATCTTTTGTGAGTGGTGCCTGTAATATAATTCCATAAAAAAAAAATATTCTAACAGCAAGCAATAACAGCGAGAGTAGTGGGTCTGTGACCGTATATATATCTCACTCTCTATACCCACTATCTTTTTATTTCTCTGTCTCTCTCTCTATCTCTCTCTTTCTCTCTCTCTCTCTCTCTCTCTCTCTATATATATATATATATATATATATATATATATATATATATATATATATATGTGTGTGTGTGTGTGTGTGTGTGTGTGTGAAAATATATAGAAAATAGGAAAGAACTCGTTAGGTAAATAATCGAAAGTTCTTTAGTATTTTGTTATTATTTAAAAAAAATAGTGCTCGATACAAAAGTAGAGCCTAAATATAATTATTTATTTGAAAATATGATTCCATCGCTACATAAGAGTTCTCATGTTTCAAAACAAGAGCCGAAAAATTCAATATAATTATTTGAATTAAATTGAATTAAAGTACCAAGCACTGGTGCATCTTCAAGCGAAATTTTGGGAATAACTATTTTTTGAAATTTACGCGATTTCATAAGCATATTCATTATTAAAATTAAAATTACTATGGTAACGGCTGTCTATCGTTTTTAACGATATATATATATATATATATATATATATAAATTATAAAAATAAATAAGCAAGAACAAGTGCAATAAACAAATCCAAATAAATCAAGTAAATAAGCAAATTAACAAACCATTTCCGTCAAAATAACCGTTAGAATAGACTACCCACAATGCAGTATACTTCCCACAATTTACCACTGACCCATATATATAAATAGTCGAGAAAAAGCACAACGCATGTAGCCTGATCATTGCGTTTAGCATGAAACAGTCTGTCCTCTCTGAGTGTTGACTTCAATTTTCAATTTCATATTTACATATATATGATATTGACCACCTTATCCCATCAATACAGCATACCTCAAAACAATGTTTCTTTCTTTCTCTCTCTCTCTCTCTCTCTATATATATATATATATATATATATATATATATATATATATGTACAGAGAGAGAGAGAGAGAAAAGAGAGCGTGGGTGACAGGGATGTTAAAAGAGAATGGGAGACAGATACGAATGAAAGAAACGTGATGCTAATTAAAACACTCTTTTATAAACACTACTCAAGAACACCTGTATATAAAACAAAGCACATCGTTATCAATATATATATATATATATATATATATATATATATATATATATATATATATATATATATATATATATATATATATGTGTGTGTGTGTGTGTGTTAGACAGGGAATATTATGTATACGTGTTACGTGTACGTGTGTGTGGCTGGTTAACTGGGTCCATTAATGTCTTCCCTTATGTAGCGACATTGCTTTTCAAAGATGACAGCTGCAAATGTTTTATGAATTTTCTAAGAAATATCGATTAACAATGCAAGAATGTAATTTCATCTTTTAAAGATTTTTTTGTTGTTTGAAAAAAGTGGAAGGAAATAAAGAAAACATATTTAAGAAAGAAAGAACTGAAGAAGAAGGGAAAAAGTAAAACGAAGTCAATATAAAAAAAAAGCAATATCTGAATTAAAAATTAGAATGAACGAAAGTTAGAAACAATGGTTAAAAATAAAGAAAGAAAGAGAAACATTCTAGAAATAGAAAGTATTAAGATTGCAATATAACGCCAGAAAAATAAAAGAAATAAGAAAGAACAGATAAACAGTTAAAGAAATAAAGAAAGAGACATTAATTTTTTAAAATGTTGTAAGGTAGAGGACAAGCATTTGGGAAACTTTTTTCCCGGCAAACCCACATACAGCAAAAAAGTCATTGGTGAAAAATAAAAGAGAATAAGTGTAAATCTAAAGACAATTAATAGAAAAGAAAGCAGTTTTAAAAATTTCTAGAATTAGAAATGAAAATGTTGAAGAAGAAAGAAGATTTGAAATTATACAAATGAAGAAAATGGTAGAGATAAATTACATATATATATATATATATATATTTTTTTTTTTTCTGTAGTTTACTGCTACCAGCAAGCAGAAATATTTCTTCTCCCGATGATGGCCATTTTGGTCGAAACTAGTCGAGGAATCTAAATGAAATTATAATGAAAAAAACGAAAGAATATTAATCTGCAACCCAGTGTGTCTGAAGATTTTAATTTTTTAATATTTTTTTTATTGTTCAATATA
>CAHIKZ030000021.1:1447500-1465636 GCA_903632075.3 Acanthosepion pharaonis
CTGCGTGTTTCAGCTGGTTTTCGTTTAGCGCTCTATTTAAAGAACACTTGCTTCAAACGTTTCCTCATTCAAATCTTTACTCTCTCCTCCTCTCATATATGTTTCCTTCATACTTTCACCCGTTTAACAACAACAACAACAATAATAATAATAATAATAATAATAATAATAACCGAGTGTCGAGAGGGTTGTTTATTTTTAGGTTAGTGGTTAGAGTCAGATAAGGCAACATGGGAGTCAGTTCTAGATACATGGAAACCACCTGAAGATATTTCTAATTAGGTAACCCCTGCATGATGGCATATTAGACTTAGTATATATGGACTTATCATCACCTTCTTGGCGTACAGGTTATTCTATTAGGTTAACACACATGAAATGACGCTTTTTTTAGTTGGTTACTGATCCGGTCGTCTACCGAAGCAACCTCATTATTATGTAGAGAAATTCTTGTCTTATTCCTGACTCTGTCTTCCCAGATAATTTTTCTTTCAATAAATTGCTACTTATAAGCCCAATGAATATGATTACAATGAAACAATATCGAATAATATTGCTGTATACTTTGCTGATTGGAAAAAAGAAATATTTTTGCAACGAATCATTACATGTGAGGAAAGTCAGTGATTGGATTCAAGTTAATCATCAAAACAATGCCCAAATTCTCGACTGCACCCGAAACAGTTAATGGTTATTGCATGCTGATCTTTCGAAAGGGTTACTCATTATTCATTCTTTCCCCAAGGGAAAACGATAAGAACAACTAGTTTAGAAATTGAGTGTATGTACGAAAAAATTGAAAAAATAAACATCTTCAAATTATGAATAGGGATGTTCAAATTTTGTTACACAGTTGCACGTTTCTCAATCAACTGTCCAAAAGCTGAATTATGAAATTTTGCTTCATCCTCCATCTGATATCTTTCCTATTGGTTATCACTTATTTCAACATTTTAGCGTTGTCATACGCAATAGAAAATTCTCCAGTAAAGAAATAATTGAAGCATTTAAACTGTTTATAACATCAAAGGCTGAAATTTTTTTCATGATGTGATCAAAAACTTTGAGTTACGTTGGAGGACAATCATTCATCAACATGGAGTCTATTTCAACTAAATAAATTAATTATTTAGCATTTCAGGAACGTACATTTTAATATATATGACAACGTAATAAAACAAAGACGCAAAAGAGCAAGTATAAATAAAAAGTACTTACCTTAAAATGATGGATCGTAAGATTATATTAGCAAAAAAGAAATAACAAAAATAAAGTTTAGGGATTCCAAATATCTAGATTTGATTCGCATTGGAAATCTAATCCTTCAAAAATAAAAATAAAAATCGACTCTCTCCAGTCTCAGGTATGATTGTCTCTATTATTCCCGCTCTTGAACAGAGATATACATTACGCCACGCCCTAGGAATATAAGTAAATGAACGTCTATTGGACCTCGAGATCTCCCAGACATCAAGTGAAACAAATGCAAAAATGGTTTAATTATTTTAGTATATTGCTCCCTCTGGTATAATCTCACTTTACAAGAGCATGGCCAAAAAACTGATTTTACTTTGAAACACTGTAATTTGAGAACAGATTTTTATTTAAAAAAATGAGCTATTGAAAGTTAGAAAGTTGTGTCCCTTTAATTGCTTTTATCTGTAGAAGCCAAGATGGCGGAATCTTAAAACATATCGCAGTAATGAAAACTTGGGAATCCCATATTGCAGGATTGCGGGTTCGTCTCAGGCTCGGAAAGTTTTTAATTTGCTCACAGAGTCGGCCTGATTCGAAAAGAGATTGATTTACTGGACTAGAAGTAAAGCTGAAAAAATGTGTCACATCGACACAGAGATATACAGTCTGCCACGCCCTAGGAATATAAGTAAATGAACGTCTTTTGAGCCTCGAGATCTCCCAGACATCAAGTGAAACCAATGCAAAATTGGCTCAATCATCTTACCGCTCCAGTAAGTATCTTGCTCCCTCTTGTATAATCTACCTTTACAAGAACATGACTATTGCTGCAATATGTGGCCCGGAGCTTCCCAGTCCTAACTTGTCTGTCTGTTTATTTTTCAAAAGCGTCTTCGCGGCATTTTGAGTGATGCTTTATTTTCCATTCTACAATCACTTTCCTACAGATGAGATGTTGTGACTCTCTCACTGCTTTATCACTGACAAGTTAAATTCCTTACTCTCAACACCAATGATCTCTACAACCGTGACTTGCCATGCAGCGTACACAGGTGTGACTCACCCCTATTTCCTTCGTATGTAAATAGTAAGAAATAACTTGCGATAGGAGAGCTTCTTCCCAAAAATCGATGTTTTAAGGAGCAGATGTATTCCCAATCGCTAATGACTTGAATTCTTTATGCCTAGGCTTAGCCTAACACCATGAATTCACTTATTTCCCTTTCTTACGCTCATACAACACCGCACAGTAATCCTCTACCTTAAATGACACTTGGGGCTTGTATTGTGTGAAGATTAGTATAAAACGCTCAGCCTATATCCTGCGAAGAGCTTTGTCCATTTAAGTTCTTTATTTTTAATAGTTGGCTTAATTTTAATGAAGTCGAAGCAGACAAAAAAAAAAAAAAACGCTATTTCTTCGCTTGCCGTAAATCACTGGTCACGAGCCAGCAGGATGTTATCTATAAAATACATACAAATTTCAGTGTGTCGCTGTGACACATTTTTTCAGTTTTATTTCTAGCCCAGTAAATCATTCTCTCTTGGAATCAGACCGATTCCATGAGCAAATTAAAAACTTTCCGAGCCTGATACGAACCCGCAATCCTGAAATTTGGGATTCCCAAGTTTTCATTACTGCCATATGTTTTCAGATTTCACCCTCTTTGCTTTTGCTGATAAAAGCAATTAAAGGGACATAACTTTCTAACTTTCAATAACTAATTAGAAAAAAAAAAAACTGTTCACAAATTACAATGTTTCAAAATAAAATCGCCAGTTTTTTTTTTCAACTTTACTTCCAGAGGCCGTAGCCTAATATAGCAGACAATTTTGGAATCGGCTCATTGGGCAAATTAAAAACATCCCGGGCGTGATCCAAACCCACAATCCTGAAATCATGGATTCCCATGTTTTCATTACTGTAATTGCTTTCGGCGATATTTTACTTGATTTTTGAGACGATGTTTTTTGTATAACAATTTTCTTTAACTTGGAAATAAATTTAGGAAGAACCCAAATTAATTGCCAAATCCATCAAAAGTCAACGATGAAAATAGTTTTTTGTATCGAAAATAAGGACCTATGTACAATAAATTGTTGTTAAGTGGGAACAAATGACTTATCATTGAACTTTTAAAAGATAAGCTTAAATATTAATGCAATACTCAAATGCAGCGATGCATTTTGAGTTCTTCTGTAAACAAAATGTATACATGTATCCACCACTTATCAATTAGGATCAGAAATCAGGAAATCTAAACCTCTCGCTTACGGCGACAGTACGACTTGCAATAAGAAATCTCCGCCAACAGAGGAACAGATTGCAATCAAAAGAGTCAAAGCTGCAGCGAGGAATGTTAGAAGTATTTTGGGATTTTATGGAAATTAAGTGCTGATGAAAACTCAGATAAAAAGGCTGCCAAGAGAACTTCCAATGCTGAGAATATGCAAATATTTAGGAGCCCTTCAAACTCATGAAAAACCCGAATGGCCAATGAAGAGTCCTCCGCAGGAGCTCGCTTAAACCGTACGGTGTCTTTTAAGCTAGTCAAAAATGATTGTCAAATATTTTTTTTAGATAATAATATAAATACTGGGATAAGATTTCATGATTTCGGATAGTAATTGATTAGATGTATTAACACATATGTATTTTCTGTTGGTCAGTTAAGATTGGCTACAGTAAATATCATGTTCAGTACGAGATCTATGCTTGTCCTTAACATTGAGAGAAGGCCCATCAATCATGATTTGTGTATGTTCGGGGTTTGTTTGGTGGTGGTGGAACGTTACTTGTTTGATTTTGGCCATAATGAATTTTAAAAGTCCGCCCATTCTTCATTGAACCACCTGGGTCAGGTCAAAGGAGAGATATTCTGCTAGGGTCCGGTTTCCTGATCCTTGAAAGTGCAAATATAAATAAATTTTATACAACAGGGGAGACTTTGTATATTTCCAAAATCTTAAGGATCCAAGAATGTGGAATACTATCAAAGGCTTTATGATAATCAATCCACGCTGCGCTAAGTTTTCTACGTCTTCTGCTGCAATTTTCCAGGATCATTTTATTAATCAGTAGTTCATCTTTGCAGCCATATGAACCTCTTCTGCATCCCATCTCTACCAGGGGAAGAATGCTGAAAGGGAATAAGTACGGTTCGTCAGTAGAGACGTGATCAACTTATACATTGTGGGGAGACATGTTATAGGTCTATAATTTTTCGGGTCGTCTGTTTCAGTTGTTTTTGGTATGAGGTATTTAATACCTTCAGTAATCCATTCCGGGATTTTATTGGGATTATTTACATGCGTTGATAATGTTTTTGCAAGAATTTCATGAATAGATGTAATTATTATTATTATTATTATTATTATTATTATTATTATTATTATTATTATTATATTATGTTATGTTTCCTGCTTTGTATCCTGTAGAGCAAGGTCCAAACTATGATACTTAAGCCCTATAGTAGAATTGTCATTTAACTGATAGCACTTCTCTTAGTATATGAAATGTTCGTATAGGGTGATCTTTTGGGCAACTTGTAATTGAAGCTCTCAGATTGATTGGAATAAGGTTCTGAAAAACTCATTGAAGGGATACCTGGTTAACTATGCCATAAAGAAATAAAAAGAAAATGTTCTCCCAAGTACAAATCTCATATTGCGAAGAGATCTATGTAAAATGTGTGTGATCAAAGGGGTTTTTCATTTACAGAAAAGGATCAGTGGAAGCCATTTCATAACTCAGGTCTCTGGCTGTGACCCGTAAAGAAATGTATATACAAGAGAAATCAAACGAAATAATAATAATAATAATAATAATAATAATAATCCCAAGATAGTACATATAGATAAATAACGGAATACAACATTCAATTAGGAAGAAAAATATTCGAAAAAAAATATGTGTGCGTTCGCGGTAACTTAATGTAGCCAATAAAATGAAGGCTAACAACACTTTACCTATATCCGTAGTAACATACAGCTTCAACATTATTGAATGGAAATTGAATGATACTAAAATATTGGACGCCAGCCCCAGAATAACGCTTACCCAAATAAGGATGCACCACCTGAAATCAGATGTTGATAGGCTGTACGTACCAAGAGCTTTAGAAAGCCGAGGTCTAATCCAACTTGAACCTACACCGAAAACTACAACAATCGAAGTTGAAGCATGCCTCACAGAAACCAATGAACCTCTCCTACAAATAGTAAAACACCAAATCTACTCCATCAACATAGGATCTGCAGTCTTCAAGAAGTAGCTTAACACACTTGAAATCCTACAAATTGAAAAATGAAACGAATACCTTCTACGCCAAATGTGTAAAACAGAAAGCAAAACAACTTCAACAAATGAAATTACAAAACAAAAACACTGAGAGGACAAGGCGTTGCATGGCAAATACTTATAAAGAAAGAAAGAAGCGGATGTGGAACTTAGAAGCACCGGGTTGAAAGCTGAGACGGAAGACCCAGTTATTGCAGCTCAGGACAAAAGCCTCGCAACCAGATCCTAATACATGTTCATGCCTTTTGTATCTCCTAAAGAATTTTATCTTTTTATTATTTCTTGTTTAGTCATCCATATTCCGGATCGTGAAGTAAGTTACGCGTTGTTTTCAATTTATCGTGTGAGTAACAGATTTTCCAATCTCTCTTTAATTGTGCCCTAGGAATGTCAAATTTCTCTCACTGATGTTAAGTGCCCGTTCGGCCTTTTCAATATCCTTCTGTAGAAGCGCATCTCTCTTGCTTCAAATCTCTTTTACATCATTGAGGAGATTGTCCATTTTTCGATGACATATACGTAGATTAATGTTGCATAACATCTAGTACTCTTTTCTTTTATTCTTACGAAATGTTTCTGTTTCTTAATAAAATGCTTAGCCTTCGTAAAGAAAATTTTGCTATCAAAATGCGCGTTCGGATTTCAGTATCCAGATATTTAAATTGTTGTACTTGCTTGATTTTGGTATGTGTAATATGCTTGTTGGGCTGTTCCCGTTACTAACAACGATGAATTCTGTATTCTTCCAATTGATGTTTAGTATTTTCTCATCGCTTTCCTTCCATACATTCTGTAGGAGTCCTTGTAGCTTCATTTCCGTGCCATTCATGTTACTTGCCTTTAAATAAACTAGTCCCATATCCGTTATATGAACAGACAGAAACAAATTTCTTTTACCTCTCTTCTGCAATTATTGAATTGTATCTCCGAATCTAGTTATAGGTAAATAAAGCTAACCACGAACGAAACATTAAAATAGTTTACTAATACTTATATTAATCATAATAATAAGAACTAATTCTGGAAAACTTACCATTATTTCACTTTTTTAATTAATCCGTTAGAGTGTTCAAATATAATTGCACATATAATTTTGACTTTTTTTAGTTAATTCTATAATTTATTTCGGCTACGATCAATAACATAAAAATGTGAAATATCAGACGAAAACAATGCTTATTATTACGAACGCTGTTGTTTTTTTAAAGTGCCGATTGAATTCTAACAAGAATCAAAAATAATATTGATAAAAATTGCTTATATACAATGCTTTAAAAATTGAATTAAAGATATATAAAGCTTACTATTTATTAAAATAGAAATTATTATGCAAATTAAATCTTACCGCTTATGACGTAAACAGCATTTCCTAGCAATATATATATATAAGGCTGAAAATAATCTCTAATTGGAAACAGGAAAATTTCATTAGAAAGAAAGGAAAGATTATTGAACACTTAGGTGACATCAATACTCCTATATTGCATTGAAATACTGGAGAATCTCATCAGAGATGAAGAAAAAATAAGACAATAGAAATGTAGTCTTATGCTGAGAATTCCATTGACTCAAAATATGAGCAACGATGAAATTTTAGAGAAAACAGTAACAAAATAAACACTTATACTTATATCAGAAAGAGACAGTTGATATTTCCAGGGCACAAGGTATGAGAGCTTGGAGAATTTGATACTCACAAGGTAGATAGAATGAGAGTGAGCCAGAGGAAAACAGCGCATCAGCCTAATATATTCAATATGTATATGTGTTTTAAACATAAGTCTTCACATAATGATTGTAAAGTTCAGAGTATGGGTGTCAGGAAGAGAAAATAAAAGACAAGAGAGGGCAAACCATAAATTGGAAGACGATGGAATGTATGGATGTCTGGAAAAGAAACAATCCAAGAAGCAAATTACAGACTGGAGACTTAAGTACAATTGAAAATATCTAGGAAGTGTTTTAACAGATGATAGAAAAATGCGACATCCAAATGCCAGAGCGAACTGGAATAGGGAATAATGTCTTCCAAAAACTATGCGCGGTATAAAGAAACAGGAAAATTTCATTAGAAACAAAGAAATCGAACACATAGGAATGTCAGCCTTCTCTTTCTGATGTTAAGTATAATATCCGTTCGGCTTCATCAGCATCTTTCTGTAGAACTACATTTCTCTTGCTGTTACTTTTTAAAGTTTCTATTGAATTTCGACAAGGATGATATAAATTATTTGAATTTTAACAAGATGAATTAAAAATATTATTGATAAAAATTTGCTTATATATAACGCTTAAAAAATGAGTTAAAGATAATATTTACTATTTATTAAAATATAAACTATTATGCAAATTAAATCTTACCGCTTATGTTGTAAACACCATTTCCTAGCAATATATATATATATATATAAAAGGCTGATAGCAAACAATAATAACAATGAGTGTATCGTTGTTGACTGTTTTGTTCTACTGTTGAAGATGGTGAAAGACAGATAAAGTTTAACCTTGAACAAATTCGTAAAATATCTACATATTTCTTCTATATATACTGTCACAACAATGTATTTCGATACGTTTTTAAATTGAATTGCTATTTTTAATTGTCTCTTCCAAAGAAACATTGGGCGGATTTGTATTCTAATGGCAGTTTTGCTTTTTTATATTTTGTATTCAAGACTTGCGTTGTCATCAATATAAGACAAGAAAGAATAATTTGAACGAATAAAAAAAGAAAGAAAGTTTACGAAATCCTGAAATAAAACAAGATAAGACATCAAACAATGAGGGGTTTTTTTTTTCAATTCCTCAAGGATTATTTTAAAGTAACGATGGGTGAATAGTTTGATACGATTTGAGGAAAAAATAGCCGAGAAATCGTTGGGGTGGAAAAAAAAGATACGAAGTGCGTTTGATTATGAAAATTATTGTTGCTTTAGCCTTTAGGGACGTAATTGGAAAGCCTTAGAGTTCAGCGAAATATTATCTCTTGGAATGGCACAAATATTGCAAGAGGGGAGGAGGACGGAGAAGAAGAGGAGGAGAAGAAGAAAAAGAAGAAGAGGAGGAGGATGGGAGGAGAAGAAAGAAGAAGAAGAAATACAAGGGGAGGAGGCGGATTAGAAAGAAGAGGAGGATATAGAAGCAGAAAAAGAAGTATAGCAGGAGGGGGAAAATAAATAGTAAGAGGAGAAAGAAGTGAAGGAGGCGGAATAGGTGAGGAGCAGAAGAAAGAAAAAGAAGTTTAGTAAAAGGTGAAATGGGGAGGAGATATAAGAAGACGACGATAACAAAGTAGAAGTATATGAGGAGGAGGCGGAAAAGAAAAATAGTAGAAGGAGAAAGTAGGAGGAATCGGAAGAGTGAAGGAGGAGAAGAAAGAAAAATAAGAAAAAATGTATAGGTAGTAGGAGGAGGTAAAATAAGAGGGGAAGGAGAAATAAGGAATGGAGCGGATAAAGAAGAAACAGTAGAGGAGGAAGGGGAAGAGATGGTGGGAGGAGGAGAAAAAAGAAGGAGGAGAAAGGCATAATAAAAAGAGATGGAAGGGGAGGACAAAGAAGAAGAAAGAAAAAAAAACAAGGAGAAAGATATGCGAAAGAGCAAGAGAATTAAAATAAAAAAAACACGGAACAGAGACGAAAAATGGCGTGTAATATAAATGAAAAGTCGATATAGCAAATAAATGAAGAAAAATAAGAAACGACATTGCAAATCTTATAAAAAACATATAAAAACAGTGAAAATAAAAGAGTAAGTTTGAAAGTATTCCGATAAGGATACCGAAAATGCAGCGGTTTTATAAAGGCTGTCTATAAATTTTAACTTACGTGCTTAATATCTATATGGAAAGAGTTTTCTTGTGACGCGTTTCGTTATTTAAGATACATTGTACCAAACTTGTTATACTGTACTCAACTTTGCGATCAAAGCACATTTGACGTAAGGGGTGCAACTCTGATCACGTGGCAGAACAATTCACTACGACAAAAAACGTCTACAGTGTGCTGTGATCGCAAAGTTTTCAACAGTATATTTGCGCCGTGGCTCGTATAACATTTCACCATTCCTGGTAGAATATCTATTATCACAGTGTTGGATATCTACTAAGAAAAGTAAGGGAAAGAAAAAGAATCTAAATGAAATCAGCTGGATCCCTCGTTCGTGCGCGGGCGCCAAAATGACCAATTTCCTCGCATGAGGTCATAAAGGAAGACACGCGTCACAAGAAAACTTTTCCACTTTGTCATACGTTTTCACAAATATTGTTCTTGATAGATAAAAACATATATTGTTATTTCATTATATATATAGATATATATATGATGAAAAAAAAACACTTAAAATACCATAGGTGATAATTTATTTCAATGAGGTCGATAAAAAGGGCCTCAATTCTTCAGACCTGTAAACCAATTATAAATGGAAAAAAATCACTCCAGGTGTAAAACTTAAAAATAGATTTACTTTAAATTAGGTACCTCCATGAGATCGCTAAAAAGAGAGTATAGCATGATGAAAAAGGCAACAAACTTGACGAAAACAAAATTTTATCGTCTAAATGTTTATGTCATTATTAAGAGGAAATACCAAAGATGTTTATAATTATTTTTAAAAAAATTTTCTTCTTTTTACATCATTCTAAATTTTGATTAAAATACTTGTTTCTCTTTGCATCACCGGAACTAGTAAAATAACATATACAATTTTTAGCACTTTTTTGTATGACAGACATTAATTTAGAAAATCTTGCAAAAATAAAAAAATAATTGTCGGATATTAATGAAACGTTCAGAAAATATCCAGAGATGATGGAAATTATTATAAATATGAGTTTTTTTGGGTTTTTTTTATTAAAGTCCAGGAAGATTATTTTTTATATTTATTACCACCCTCATAACTAATTTTAATCAAACTGTAGTACTTAAATCGCATTCAGTTTAGTGATTACATTAGTTAAAAGCTCAAGGCTTTGATGAAAACCAAATCATGTATTTTTTTTTTAATTGGACCGCCTCTACTTGAAAATCAGCCCTGAATTTTAACATGCAAAACACAAAAAAACAAAAGTATTATTCAATTTCGTATGCTTTGTTTTGCTATTAGTTGCTTTTTTTTATGTATATAGGCAATAATTTCTGAAAGCAAAAAGTTTTTAGATGAAATTATAATTAGTTGTTATTTCTTTAATTATTTAAAATCTTTACATTTAAGTTGTTAAAATATTAGAAAATTACTTGAAAGCCGCATTCACTTTCGTAAATATCCTTATGCGATAGATAATGTTTTAGCGCTTTGTAAATTGTATCGCTGCGTCCAATCAGAAGACCCGCAGTAATTAAGAAATGTAATTTTGTGTTCATAAAAATTCGTTAAAATGGCTGTAATTAAAAAGTACGGAAAGTCACAAGCAATACAACGTTACGTGCTTGAGACTAAGCGTTCTCCGCTGAACGTCCATCACATTATTGCAAATTCTTCGTGCGAAACACATGTTGAGCATTCATTAGTGTTTTTACTAATTAAAAAGAAAATTGAAAACCATCCTAAGCCATTTTCAGCAGCAACATTACTACATTTTTAAAAGTACCATTTATTTCATTTACATATTTCATTGCAATTTCAATTTTTTGAATTTATTTTACAGTTTCTCAGTGTCGTCTTATTTCAATTTTATGAAATTTAAACTCACTCTTAACAGTCTTATTTTAATTTCTTTATAATACATTTTCCATAAAGCATCGTAAACGTAAAGGTGAAAGCTTAGTACAAAAAATAGAGCACTGAACGTTTTTATTAAAAATAACGAGGTAAACAATTTGTTCACTTAAATTTAAATAATTTCACTTCTCTCCTTCCCGAGAACAAATTATCCTCACGTAAACTATCAATACGTCATGAAAGTGGCGCGAAAACTTATGACCTGCTTTGTTTTATTTTCAAACTACATGTTTTCGGCGCTAAGTTAAGTTGGTTTCAAAATATTTATATTTAATATTATAATTTCTGGTTTTCTTAAAATAAGTTTTGAAAAAATTATAATTGGTTTTTAAAAGAATTTCAAACTGAGATTTTCATTTTTTTATAAAATGGAAAAAATGCTTGACATGATTGATTATCTGTCAATTTTTCTGACTAAAAAAAAAAACGAGATTTTCAACGAAAATTTCGGACGTGCTAAGATCGATTAAAAAATGTAAAAAAATACCCCCAAAATACTTTGATCTTTCCTCTTAATAATAACATAAACATTTAGACTATAAAGTTTTGTTTTCGTCAAGTTTGGGTTCTTTTTCGTCATGCTACGCTCTTTTTAGCGATAGGTACCTACTATAAATGTACTGATATCATATTAAGAATGTGGTGAAAAGATGTAAATTTATGATCGTGCAAGGGAGGGAGAGAAAGAGGATAGCGTGTATATAGAAAGTAGTTGAAGAGAGAATATCTGAATTGACAATGAGACCAAAAGAGTTCGTCTGACTGATAGTAGGAGCCGTGTTAACCTTATTTAACATACAAATGGTGGACATAAATTATCACACAAAATGCCAATTGAGAATAAAATTAAATAAATTAAAAAGGGTAAATCAAAGGAAATGTCATATGGATTGCCTATATATAAATATATATATATATATATATATATATATATATATATATATATATATATATATATATATATATATGTCCTTTATTTGGATTTTGATAGAAATAATCTGTAACAAATGTTACAAAGTTTAATGTACCTAGTTTTAAGTATATCTAAAATAACTAATGTGATTTCAGGCATTACTGTAAATCAGTTGGCAAATGTTTTCCGTGAACTGCAAAATCGTATTACTCTTTTTATTGCTAATAATGGAGGACATGTGGAAAATCAAATAAAATTTCCATAAAACCTTATAAAATATAAATTTACTTCTTTCTAATCCTTTTTACAAATTATTTCTATCGCAAATACAAATAAAGTTCTAATTTTTTTTAAGTGCACACAAACTTTATGGACACACTGTATATGTGTCCCCGAAAAATGGCATTACTTTAAAAACATTAATCTTAAAAACTACAAAGTCTAGGTCAATGAAATTGAGCATTTTAGGTGTTGAACATATAATTTTATTATGGGGCCGATTTCATAAATGTACAATATGTGTACCGCCTGGGACACGGCACACGTCAAGTCGGTAGTTAAGTTCTTGCCAAACACGCTGTAGCATGTCTTCCGTAACATTGTCCAGTGCAGAATTGTTTCTCTGCTTGAGTTCATCAATACTAGCAGCAGGAGTTTGGGAAATAGACCAGTCCCTTCATATATCCCCACAAAAAGAAATCATACGGGGAGAGATCCGGTGACCGCGGCTGACATTTCGTCAGAAAACTGTCTACATCTCTACCACGACCGAGCTATCTCTTTGGCAAATTGTCAATGACATAACAAAAATTAAATATTAAATATAAAATCTTGATTTATTTCCATACAATCTGTGAAAATCTGAGGTTCTTTCAACAAGAATTAAGCGTTTTCGAAAAAAAATATTACCAGGTAAACTTTTTTTGAAAAAAATGATATTACCAGGTATATGTTTTTGAAAAAAATGATATTACCAGGTATACGTTTTTGAAAAAAATGATATTACCAGGTATACATTTTTGAAAAAATATTACCAGGTATACGTTTTTGGAAAAAAATGATATTACCAGCTATACATTTTTTAGGAAAAAAGTATTAAAAGAAATGGTTTTTTGACAAAAGAAAAATATTACTTGTCGGCATTAAATGACGCATTGCGGTTGATAGGCAAAAAAAAAAACAAAACAAACCAATCAACAAGAATTGCCAACCAATCAACAAGAATTGCCAAAATTATCGGCCTGCGAAATGTCAAATTTTATTGGATACCTGGTATATATATGTCCACGTTTCATTAAATACGACTTACAGGTTACTGCGATTAAGCTTTCTAATTATTTTTTTATTTTTAAAATTTTCTTTTTACATGTGAATAAGGCTATTATCTTTGTATTTTATTAAAGTATATTACGGATGGAGTTTAGTGTCCATGTGTTTTACATGGATCCTAAATGAGCTATCGCCACTGAGGTGTAACGTGTGACTTCTAACGTGACTGATAGCAATACTGAACATAAAGATAAAAACAATAAAATAACATTTTCTGTAAAAAAGAAAAAAAAACAAGTTAACTATAATCAATATGCATTATCTGTTATAAGCATTATAAAGAAATATACAACCCCTGTCGACCAGAACAAGAAAATTAAATTAATTATCTACTATAAAAAAACAGCTATCATCAATAACAACACATTTGCAAGATATGAATTACAGAGAACAAATATCATTCATGAATTCACGTGAGCCTTATAAAATCACATGACTGCACCCCGACGCCTGTGATCAAAGTAAAGTCATGACTAATTATATTGGCCATACCACTATATGCCTGTCAAGAAGACTCAGGTTACATTTCTTTCAACCTAGCTCAATTAAGAACAATTTAAACACACACGAAAACCTACCAAAATCCACTCGCAGTATACTTGTTGAAAATACAAGAAAAATAACCTCATCCATATTTAAGAAAAAGGCTAAAAATAATAAAAGCGTTAATAAAAAAAGAAAAAGCCAACAATCAAGAAGATGAACTATGATGACGGCCAAGGTCTGCTGATCGAGTTAGGCAAATAAACAAAAATCCTTATTTACATTATTCGGACTATTGTCCTCATTTTTGTCGCCATATTTATTACAACGTTGTAAGCTTCGGCCTTCTTCAGGTGGTAGGAATGTCGAACTGAACCGCTTATTTCGCTCACTAGGATAGGCTGTTCTAGTTCCACATGCCATGTTTAATGGATGTCAGTTATCAATTATCTCCTGTTAATTTTCCCACTGAAAGTTCTCCATTGTCTTACATGGGTATTGGGTTCTGTCACTGGATCTAGCCAACGTCTTTATCTACTGTATCTTGAGGACATCTGTGTATGAATTTCTGGGTATTATAAACCTAATGTCTTCAGCAACCATTTTTAACATAGCGACAAAGATGAGGACAATAGTCCGAAAATGTAAATAATGTAATAATACCTCATCGCAGAAATATAGACAGATATTAAAAGATTCCAATAACTCTAGATATATACGTAAAACAATTCATATATTCAGTTAAAAATAAAAACAGAAATCATTGAAAGATAATATAAAAAAAGTCATCATACTCGGTAATGGCTAAATGAATAGACGAAATCACTCGGATATGCTGATCATTTAGTCTATTTTTACACACCTAATGTCCAGAAAAGAAAACACTCACATGAACAAAAGAAAAATTAAATAAGAACCTTAATTTCAGTACCTTGTCAGTCGTCTCTAATGAAACTTGTAAAAACAGGGATTGTTGCTTATACATACATACATATATATATATATATATATATATATATATATATATATATATATATATAGATAGATAGATAGATAGATAGATAGATAGATAGATAATTATACTCGTTTCGAAAAACCCTCGAATTTTTGATTTGTCAATAATCAAATCAATCTCGAGGGAAAAAAGGTTTTAAAAAAGGAAAGAGCTACAAACATGAAAGTCTGTCGAAAAAAATCGCACAGATGCTGGTTTGAAGCCCAAAGAAAAAAACCCGATACGAGTAAACAACTAACTAACAAATACTCAATACAACCAAATTTCCTGACGATCCGTTTAGGTGAAAACTAGGTAGGTGTGTGTCTGGCTCCAGTAGGTATATATATATATGTATATATATATATATATATATATATATATATATATATATATATATATATATATATATATATATATTAAATCCACCAGTATCTGTCTATAGTTCTGAGATGAGGTATTCTGTAAACTATATTATTCGGATTATTGTCCTCATCTTTGTCGCCATTTTTATTGCAACGTTGCAGTGTTTTTGCGCCCCGGTCTTATTCAGGTGGTTGGAATGTCGTAGCGTACAACGGCCGAAACGTTGTAATAAATATGGTGACAAAGATAAGGACAATAGTCCGAATAATGTAAATAGTGTATATTGAATCCACACTGGTAGTCATCTGTTGCAGACTGAAAAGTGGCTCATGGTTTTAAATTTATATCTGACGATTTCCACCAAACGGTAATACCCCAATAGCAGATTTATTATTTATACAAATATTATTTCTGTTATTATATATCGTCACTGTGCGCTACTTGATACAGCGTTTAATAAATAGCCTTGATAGTAGTAGACTTTTCTCTAAAACTGATTATTCAATCTTATGAGTTGACAGATTTTACTGACAGGTTATTTAATATCGAATTAATGCTGAAGTTTACGGTTTTATATTTATATTAATTTGTTGTATTCATACTTCAGATATAATGTAAACTAAAAGAAATCTGTGCTTGAAACTCGAGGTTAAATTTCAATACATATATATTTATACTTGAATATATGCGTAGGTAGTTTTCGTATTTTTAGTTGAGTCTATATCTAAGCCTAGTTTATGCTTATATGTGGGTCTATAGGTTAAAAGTTGAGTCTACAGATGTATAATTTTCTTGGTTATACTTGAGTATATATGTCAGTATGTCATTTTTGTTGTTGTTTGAGACCATAGTTAAAATGGACGTGTTTAATCCTAAGCCTATTGAAAAATATTGATCATCTTTAACTCAAGCTTTCTCTACTCTTATTATATTTTTTCTATCGGTGCCTCAATGGTCAACCATTTAGATAAGCAAGTTACATAGTTTATACATTGCTTCCTCTGTCCTTGCCTTCTATATATCCTGTGAATGTCAAATTTTCTAAACCATCTTTCTTCATTATGTGTCCTACAAACATTGACCCGTCATCTGTTTGCTCAAACTCGGCCAGTAGGTCATGCGCCATTTTCATCTGTCCAGCGAATAATATATTTTCCAAGCCCGCTTTCTTTGTTATATGCCTGCGAAATTTCAACGCTGTATTCCTGATGTTAAGTATAAGTTTTTCATCTGTGGGGAGATTGTCCACCATTGACTGTCCTATAGGATAACCAATATTGCATAAGAGTTCAGTACTCTTTTCCTTTTACTTAATATTTTGCGTCGCTGTTTAGATGCACGAAAATTCCGTTTATTATTTATTTAGTTTTATTTTCGTTGTCTACTCAGGTTAGGATGCTTATGGACACATCATGCTGAAATACAGACCCCCAGTACGATTGCCGAAGCTAAGCCACCGTAAGCTTAGTCAATACCTAAATGGTGGACCACTTGGGAATACCAGGCTCTGTAAGCTTAGAGGTACTGATGGTAGCATAGATAATGGTACGGAATTGTTAATCTGAGTGTCGAATTCCTTTTCCAGTTGATTTTGTTATATTCACTTCCAAGCATCATAAATGTATTAAACCACCTCTTCTAACCTAGCTATAGATTAATTAGTGAGATATGTATCATTAATTCATTAATATATTTAAAAAATTACTCGAATCAATTACTTTAACTTACGTGCTAATACCCTTGGGGAAGGTATGAAACCTCTTGTTCTTCCCCCCAGCTAGGGTAAATAGCAGGACATACTTGGATCTATAGTCTTTGAAGCCAACTGGTCTGCTGCAGCAAGAAATGAAAACCCACTGCGGGTAAAGAAAATCTGCCTCTTCAGTCATGTATCGAAAGATACATGATCTGCTTACCGTGTGCATGGCACATAACTGTCTGACTGACTTTCCAGTTGAATCCATTACACACGCTTAGGTGCTAATATCCTTGGGAAGGTATGAATTCTCATCTTCTGCCCCAACTATGGGTAAATAGCAGTAAAGACCTTGTTCTATAGCGTTGGATAGCTACTGGTCTACCGCAGAAAGAAATGGCAACCTAGTGCGGGGAAAATATCCGTCGTCAGTCATGTACCGAGATATATGTGATCGCCTAGGCATGTGCCACGCATGGCACATAACTGACTATGTAAAAATATATATTTCCTGACTTTAAATAAACTGCAAAGAGTCGATACCCCGTAGAAAACGAATAAAATATTAAAAAACAGTTTAGAATCATAGATTATAAATTCGATCAACTTCGATCCTAAAGGTTCCGCAGAAAAATGAATTGCGACCTATCGTTTTACATTTGAAACTCATTTCAGTAGCCGAGAAAAACAAATAAATAACAAATAAAAAAAAAATCGTAATAAACAGTAGGTTATTGTTTACTTTGTATCAAACAGTCATGTGATCAAATCTTTTTTCCGGATCGTCCTCATAAAAAAACAGGTTTAGACAGAAGATCAGGGTTAATATTAGGGATTTAACGTTAGTAAGAACGACTCGTTATGTTGTCCTTTGCATTATAAGCTCGTTTAATATTTTGCTGAGATGAAATGGTCAGTTCTAGCGCGATGATAACAAGGCGGTGTTTTTACGTGACAAGAAAGAACAAACGAACGACTCAAGCAAACAAAAGATGCAAAGGCTGAAAATGAAAACTATTGACTCTTTTCATGTCTCTATCTTTAGGTGGTTTTCTTTTACTTTGCATCTTAAATTCAAGTCATTGTATTTTTTAAATCATAAAGGAATGTCGCCTTGCGTCAATTCCGAACTATTTTCCT
>CAHIKZ030000022.1:0-52500 GCA_903632075.3 Acanthosepion pharaonis
GACTGATTTCAATCCTGGCTTGAGACAATCGGATGTCTAGCCACACTGATGAGCTGTGATACAGTTTTTGGATTATATATATATATATATATATATATATATATATATGGTATATTATAGAGATGAGATGTATTAGTAAAGATTATATGGGTTGAATGTGGTGTCAAATTATGACAGTCTGTTCTCTCCACTTTTGCACTAATGGCCTTGGGAAAGACAGGACTATCTCACCTCCCTAGAGCTATTGGAAATAGCTGTGTAAATCAGTTTCTCTAACCTTGGGCAACAGTCACTTGAAGAGAAGGACAACCCTTAATCCAAAAACTTGCAAAAGGCAACAGGAAATATTTGGCTGTTTACAAAGAATCATGGCAATCTCACAATAAAAGAAAGCTGTAGAGAGCCATGCCTTGAAATGATGTATATATAGAAAATATACACAGGGAGTGATGAGTAAATTGTCACCATTTTATATTTTTAACTTCGCACATGCATGTTATTTTTTATATAGTAGGGTCAGTTGGGCATTGTCTGTGTGTAAAAGAGTACCATGATGCAATTGACTCCACCAGAAATTTGGAAACTGCATGCTGTACTGTCTGTAATTCACACTGGAAGCTCCAATACAAGCATTTCAGTGTGTTTGGGTGTCAATCTGAGGACAGTGCAATGATTTGGAAAGTTGGATCCTATATCCAGTCAACATCATGGTGTTTGGAGTGATTACTCATGATGATGTTGTTATGCCCCTGTTCATCTACCCACAGGGTCTCAGGCTTAAGATGCAAGCTACATCAAGTGCTTTGAAGAGGTAGTGTTACCCTGGGCCAAAAGAGTGGTTGCTGAAAGACCCTATGTCTAGAAACAAGCAGGACAACCCAGTCATGGCTGTCAGACAATTTCTGCGACTACATCATCCCTTACATCTTGCTACCTAACTCCCCAGATGGCAACCCCTTGATTATTATGTGTGGGCGCAGTTGAACGAGAAACAAACCAAAATCCATGTAACATTAAGGATGAACTGAAAGTAAGGATTATGGCAGCATTCACCAACTTTAACAAGGAAACCATCCAGAAGAGATGCAGAAGTCATCTGGAGGCCATGTTTGAAGCCAATGGCGATTTTATTGAATAAATTTACTCTTTTGTATTGCAAGATATTTTTCTGTAATTTTGGTAAATGTATCTGTTAAAATGAGATGACTGTCATTTTTATGTTTATGTAATTTAGATAAAGGTAGATAATTTTATAAATTATGAATCATTTAGAAAGCAATTCAAACATTCTAAGAATGTATTTAGACATTAGCAGAAGAATTAGAATAAAGAATACAAACATTAGAAAGGAGACATTACAGAACCATTTGAGACATCTAGTATGTAGTCTGCATCAAAAATGATGAACTGCAAGACACCATAAACATGGTCATGAAGAGGAAGTTTAAATGGTATGGCTGTATCATAAGAGCCAACAATCTTTTCACTACCAACCTTAGGCAAAAGAAGAAGAGGCAAAAGTAAAAATGAGTTGACAGCATCACTGTAACTGAACTAAGAGATCCTTCACAGAGATTGTCATCTCATAAAAGTGATTATGGAGAATTGTCAATTTGTGTCCTTGGCCGATATATATGCATATGGGCATCTCATATTATACAAACATTGTAGCACATCCCACCACCATGGGTATGTGGGTAAATAGTGGATCAATGTAGTATCTTGGTGCTGTTAAAAGTGCTACATATAAAAATATCTATGGATACACGTGTATATATAGATATTTTATCCAAAAACTTTATATAGCACCAAGATACTACATTGATGTCACTGTAAAAGATTCATTTGCTTTATTAACTAAAAATTTATTTTTGGTGTTAACTTCATTGAAGAAAATTTTTAATATTTTATTTAGCAATCTCCTGCCATTCTTGGGGCAACTTCATATTACCAGAAATCTTTGAACAAAGAACTACTCTCATTAGCTTTTGAAGTTTTGATTTTTAGGATTTGACAATTTAAGAAAAAACATGCATGCTGATATTACAGCTGTCACAAGACAAATTTATATTTTGAAATAAGTTAAAATTAAATGCTTCTAATCCCATTTTGTTGGAAACAAAAGAAAAGAGTATTGAACTGCTATGTAATATCTAATTGCCTATATGACAGTGAATGTTGGATAATCTACTCATGCCTTTCAGAAACTAAGCAAAGTATTAAGAGAGAGGAAAATATCCTTAGAAATAAAAAAAGAGTGCTGAACTGCTATGTAATATCTAATCAGGTATATGGCAGTGAATGTTGGATAATCTCATGCCTTTCAGAAACTAAACAAAGTATTAAGAGAGGAAAATTTCAGTAGAAGCAAAAGACAAGAGTACTGAACTGCTATGGGATATTAATCCTTTTATATAAAAGTAAATGCTGGCCAACTCCTTCACAGATGAAGATGAAACAAAAGAGATGTGATTCTACAGAAGGATATTGAGAATACCATGGAATGTATATGTGAAAAGTTTTGAGAAAAATAGAAACGTAAAAACAGTATTGTATTAAGAATCAGAAAGAGACAGTTAAATTTACTGAAACACATAAGGGAGAAAGAAGGTTTGGAAGACTTGCACTCACAGTACATATTGAAGGCAAGAGAGGAAACATTGAATAACCTACATAAATGGATAGCAGAACAGTGAATGAGAGGGATAGTAAAAAGACAGCTATAGCTAAGATCTACAAAAGTTAGGAAGTTGTGGAGAGCCATAATCATCCACGTCTTGAAGGGATATGGCATATAAAAGAACCCCCATCTCATGACAAGAAACTTTAATAAAAGAAATGGTAGGAGGAAACTTTTTATGCTGACATGTTTCATTCCTTGAGGAACTTTACCAAAGACAAAAGGTAGGTATTTATTTTATTAGTATTCAAATTTGAATTAGAGGACATTCAAAAATATCTGAAAAATCTCTTGACTAAGAAAAACTATGGAAGACACTAAATTATATAAATTTTTACATATTGTTAAACTATATTGTAATCAAGTTGTTATCACAATTCTGCTTATTCCTTAATTAGTGCATATGTTATGCCATGCTAATACCTCATAAATAATGGATTATTGCATTTTGAGTGTCAGAAAAGTCATATCAGAGATGCTGTAATAGTTTCAGAAAATCAAAAAATGCAAGAAAGGAAAGAGGAGGTGCTAACACTTATATGTTTAATGTCTAATCCAGTGAAATGGAAAAAAAACCTTGTTATTATTAAATCTTTTCATTTGTACCCTCTTACATCTTTAAATAATGACCTGCATTCATATTTATGATTGTTATTGCAACATTTTGCAAAAGTTGTTATGACCATCTATTTAATGATGCAATAAGTATTTCATAGTTACAGAACATGCAAGGATATTACTCAATAATTTAAGAATTGATTTATCAGAAAATCCAAATTGCAAAACTATGAAATTTTCACAAGTACTACTAATTATTACTAATTAGTATTATCCTATTATAACTGTACTTCTCCCTCTCTTCATTAGTTTGTAAGACCGTTACGCCCTGTCAATAACTCATAATAATAATGGACTATTCCATTTTGATTCTGTGGAAATAGGGGAAAGAAATTACTTCATTTCAGTGAAAAAAAAAAATGAAAGAAAGATGGGAAGAGAGAAGTGGGGGAGTGAAAATGGGATTAAACTGACAAGAACAGATATTACACTTTGATCTTAGCCAAAAGGTCAAGAAATAATTTATTTTCTTGCTACCCCATGCTGGCAGGATGTGGCACAAGGTCAGTTTAATGTGAGGACCTTGAGTGCATGAACTCATAACAAATCCAAAAATACCCCAGCCTTTGCAACCATAGTTTGCACTGTCATTGGTATTACTACCAATCTCTAGTGCAATGAGGGGGAGGTACTGTCATGAGCTGTTGTTTCAGGAACCTCTCAATATTAACAGTTGCACTCTGTACACAGAAAGAGACACAACTAAATTGGGCTCTATCCAGAGTTAGATGAAATGTAGTTTATCCATCCAAGGGCAGATACTACACTTTGATCTCAGTCTAAAGGCTGAGGAGTGTTTATTTTTCAGTGTGCCCATGTCACTACTGAATGTGATACAAGGTTGAGGTTTAAAGTGCATTTAGTGGTAATACTGTGGAAAAACTGCTTAAGCCCTGGCACTTCCTCTTTTAGGGATGCTTCAGATGCCAGGCAATAAGCCCAGCATCCTCCTGAAGGAGAGGTACTGTCTGGTGAGAAGGCACCCTGAGACTTGGTCTTAAAATTATTTGAACCTCCCTGAGCCAAAAGGCCGAGAAGTTATGTGGACTGTGATAAAAGTGGCATTTTCCAGATGCACAGTGTTGAATAAGGAAAACCAAGTAAAGCAATTGCCAAAAACCAGGTTACCATAAATAACATTGTTTGAGGAATTATTTTAAAAATTATTAAGAGAGATGTTTTTAAGATGGGATTTGGCTCATTATTATTAATTAATTTCTTTTAAAAAGCCATTAATTAACCAGTTTTCATTGTTTTTTAAAATTAATTTTAAAACAAATTTTTTGTCCATTTAATTAGTAGTATATGAAAATATAAAGTAATTAAAAGTCTTTTTTTGTTTCTCATTTAATCCTGTATTTAAACATTAGTCTCAGTATAGAATTGACCTATTAGATGCTTATCTTTTATACAAAATATCAAGTTCTTATTGAAATAGTCATGTACTCATCATCACAGAAGTAGATTTGTATTGAACGCCAAGAGGAAATCATAATAAATATGAGAAGCAGAAGAATCGGATTAATAAAAGCAAAATAAATCAGGGACATGTACAACTTTATCAGTGTCTGTGCTGTGACAAGTGTACTAATGATAGCTTAATGCAGGCCTCAGCAGGGCCCTTATTAATGAACATCTTCAGAGATAGATGAAGTTAGTCATTTGTCCTGCTGCAATGGAAATGAGGCTATGAGTTGTCCTGATAAATGGTTCCTTCAAGCAGTTGTCTCCTCCCAACTCATGGATTCTACCAAAAGAGTCCGGTGTGTGAGATTAGTTAAATTGGTAAGCTTTGAACTTTTGCCATATCCGACCCACTTTACACTATATAACGTATGCATGTCAGGTTCATCAAAAATCTGATAGATTTCAATAACTTACTTACAGAAGGAAATTTGATCAAGTGAATATATTAATTATGTGACTGACTCATTGATTATACACTTTAAATAAATAGAAATTAAAAAAAAAATTATATGTCAAAAATTTATGGTGCCAAAACAAAAAAAAATAAAAAAAAGTTAAGTGTTAAAAAGCTCTTTTAAAAGTATTTAAAAATAGAGCATTTTTATATAAACAAGAAGCAGAATACACACACACATATATATATATATATATATATATATATATATATATATATATATATATATATATATATATATATATATATAGACAGGGTTTGACATGCTTATTGTCACAAGTTGAAAGGTTATGGCATTTCTGGAGGAATTTTTGATCTGATCCAATTTTCCTTATTAAGTCCTCTTGAGTGGTCACTCTTCTAAATCATTTTGCATTAATGCAGGTGCCTCCTAGTGTTCTATCCTTAGACCTACATTGTTCCTAATTTTCATTAACTACATTCTTGATGTCAGCAGTTCTCAACTTGTTATCTATGTTGATGACAACTATTTACTCCTGTTTTAATGTTATGTCTGATCAGTTTGATAAGGTCAAATGGGCAGCTGATCTCAAAAATGATCTACAATCTGTAGTTAATTGGGGCAAGAAATGACTTGTTAATTTTAATGCCAGCAAAACAAAACTGATCTCTTTTAATAGTCTTAGAGACATGATTTTGCCTTCTATATAGCATGGCTGATGCTAACCACCTGGAGAGTGATTCATTACACCTTCTCAAGCTAATGTTTTCCACTGATATGATGAGTGAAATTATAGTGAATCAATTGCTAGGTAAATTAGTTCATTATCATGCTAGACAATTGTTATGAGTAGAATCTTGCACATTTATAAGTTTACTATTTTTCCATGCATTGAATATTACTGTCACATGTGGTCTGGTGTTTCTGATATATATTTAAAAATTCTTAATGAAATCCAAAGAAGAATCTGCAATGTTATCGTTCCTGGCCTAGCATCTCAGGTTCAGTCACTTTCCTACCACTGCAATGTAGCTTCCCTGTGCCTTTTTATCAATATTTCCATGTTAATTGTTCTGATAAGATTTCCTCTTGGGTACCTCAAATTTACAAACTTAAGCACAGTACTAGATTGGCAGCAAGGTCCCATCAGTTTACAGCTTTATTGCCTTTCTTAGGGTGAAATGATTGAAAATATAATATATAAAATAAACCAATTGAGTGGTTAAGGGAAAGTGCAGAAAATAACCCCTATCTATAAAAAAAAAAATAAAAAAAATTGCTATTTATAAAAACACAACCCCTACCTCTACAGTGGTTTAAAAAAAGAAGCAGGGACCTACTTTAATAAAAAGGAACAGTGCACCACACTTATAGTATACAGAAACCAGAAATAGGGGACCAATCAAATCAGAGTTGTAATAACAATAACAACTAGAATTATGTTGGAGATGATGACCTAAAACTAACCATAATCATCAGCTAATTTTGATGTTTTTTACTTATGCAAAACATTAGCCTAATAAAAAAAAAAAATAGGCAATAAATATTTTTCAAAATGACCTAATAACTTGTCAATACACTTAATTCATTGGTGAATATTAATCATGGACAGAACATTATGCAGGGAAAATTTCAGATCAAAATTCAATTTATAACTATGTATCAGGCTGAGGATGTAAAAATTCCTCAGTGTGTGTATATGCATGTGGGTGGGAGAAAGAAAGGGATATTATGATAGTTGAAGAGATCTTCAATTATATATGTGAGATAAAGAAATTAAGAGAAAAAAAATATGTGATAGAAAATTAAAAATACATATAGAAGGAATGTGTTTCTTCTGAAGGGAGATAATTTGAAAAAAAAAACTGAAATTCTTGTGAGAAATAGATATAAATACAGATAGATAAATAGATAAAGGGAAAGAGAAAAGAGAGGAAAACAGAATGGCTCATAAAGGAAAGGTGAGTGAGTGAGAGAAATTTGAAGAATTTTCTGAGTAACAAGACAGATCAAGTGATAGGAATATGCATAAAAGGTAACTTTGAAAGCTCAAGAAATCAAGTTAAAAACAAGTGAGTGTTGTTGACATTTAGACTTTTTGACAAAATAAATTGTTGTTAGTCGCAATGATTTGTGTGTCAGGCAGTGAGCGGGGAGGGTGCCCCTACTTGATCAAGTGAAAGATCTTTGACCACTGGTTCACTGTTCCAGATACTAGGAAAAATGGCTTTCCTCATTGTAAACACACAAAGAGCAAAAAGTCATCTGAATGGATATCGGCCAGCCTACCTCTTCTTCGTCTTTTTCTCGTTTTCTCCCCCACTTCCCTCTAAGTTATTCTGATTCATTGCACCTAGCAAGCAAAAAGGTTTTCTCCACTTTTCAATTTATACATTAAGTTTAGAGGTTGGGTGGTAAGGTGCTCGAGTACTTTGTCAGCATTTTCTTGACTCAGAGTATACAGAATAACATTGACAAAAGGGAACTTTCTTGCAGAATGGCATGACAGTACTGGCTGAAATTGATGAGCACAATGTCTTGACCACTGTCCTGATTAATGCTGAGGTTTCACGAAGAAATGGCTGGATGGTCAAGAACTGTCAAGGTAGACCATGGCCAGACTGATGAGTGGCAATTCCACTCTGTAAGCATTGGTCAGTTGGCAGCTGTTTAGAGGCTCTTTCTAATTAGATGACGATGTCATATTGCCATAAAGGAACCTGCCATTCCTTGTTATTCCCCCCCCCTCCCATCCTGGATGTCAAAATGAAAGACATCATTTCTATTACTCCACACTGATAATTTCTTCAGACATGTGTCATGACGTTTGGGTCACCTTCTGAAGTTTATTTTTTCAAAATTTTTCATCTTTATTTCATTTGCTTTTTATTGTAACTTCTCAGATCCTCATTCTATGGTTGTCAGCAAGCAGCATTGATAAAAAATAAAGAAATTTGAACTTGCATTCCTCAGGAAGCTTGTCTTACTGTGTACCTGCCTTACTGATTAGGCTACCTTTTATAGACGCTCAAATATAGCCATGTAGCTTTGATTCTTTACTTTTCCAAAAGGTCAGAATTAGCAAACATCTTTAACATTTATATGCGTTAATAGTGTCAGCCACAGTTTTATATCAAATTTTTATTAGCTGAAGCAATGTCAATTAAATTTTATTTTTAGAAAAGTTTCTTTTCATCTTAAATACTCTATAACTACTCAGCCAATCATTTTATGACCATCAGCAACAAAGAATATTAAGAATTAAAACAGATGTTTTGATAAATTCAACGATAATAAAGCAACAACAATAAAGTTTGAGTATGAAATATTCTACAACATGATATTATGATACTTAAACATCACAATCTTTTTTAAATTTTATATTATATATATATTTCAATTAAAAGGTGCAAATTATAATTTATAAATTCATGAATCATTCATACAAAAAACAAATATAGAGGTTAATGATTTAAATGGCGAGAATACATCTTCGCAAACAATATAAATAAGATACATCAACGCTGAACCTGTATATGAATGATATGATTCCTGTTCATAAATTCCAGTTGCATAAGGTCTTTTAATTTTTACAAGCTTTCGTCTGTTCCTACAGACATCCTCAGGTATGGAAATAGATTTTGTTCTTGTTTTTACTTCTCAGTAATAAGAGGACAACGAAAATAGAGATGTAATCCGAAAAAAATGCTATGAGAAATGTGTTATTGTTTTGGAACATGCAGTCGCAATGCTGAGTTTGAATTTATAGTTTAAGGTTGTGTGTTTTCAACCTTAAACTTTAAATTAGGTAGATTATGCATTATTTTCCTCTGTCCCTCTTGCCTTCAATCTTCCCTGTGAGTATCATATTTTCCAAACCCTCTTTCCTCATTATGTGCCCTAGAAATTTTAACTGTCTCTTCCTGATGTTAAGTACGTGTCCTTTTTTTCCAATTTGTCTAAAATCATTGTGTACATGTTCAGTCAATGATATTTTCAGCATATTTCTGTAGAACCACATTTCTGTTGCTTCAAATCTCTTCCTCCTCAGTGAGAAGATTGTCCAGCATTCACCTTGAAAATGACTATAAACAAGTTTAGCATGGTATTATACACTTCAGAACTGGAGTTAAACAGAGGGTAGCATTTTTAGTCTTTGGTATTTCTTATCAGAAGAAAATCAGTCACAAAAAAATTCTTTAGACAAAATATATTTCAATACACATGTTATTTCCTGTTACCTTATTGAGATTTTTTTAAAAAGTAATTTCATATAACATTTACAAGAATAGTTCTATGTTGATAAAAATTTCATTAATTAAAAGAACTGAGTTAAATATGGCATGTATAGTTAAGCAATGTTCTACCTTGTCAATACTAAATGAGTGACCATTTCAAAATTCCAGGTACTGTTGATGAATAAGAGAATCAAAGTTCAGGTGAAACTAACAGAAATACTAAGACAGCTTTTTCTATAAGAAAAGAATCCAAACTGTTATCATAAGTAACATATGTAATATGCTTGTCTAATTAAGTGTTTTGTACAAAACGTTATGTCAAATCACTTATAGAATTTATAGTGTATTTAATTTATTTATTTGGAAATATATAAATAAGGGGAATAGCTCTGTATTTAGCAGTTAAATTTTATTCTATTATATTTTTCATTTTCTTTCTTTTTTTCTACAACGTAATGTATTTCATGAATATAATTATTTTATAGACTAATTCATAATTTTTTCATTTATTTCCCTTTCAACATTGTAATGATTTTCTTCACAGCTTTTGTAGCAAATATACAAAAAATGAATCATTATTACTGTTGTCAGCATAAACACAAGGTCCACACTATTAAGATGTAAACTGAAAAATTGCTTCAGTCATTAAGTTAGAGCATTTTCACTGGTATTGTTTTAACAGAAATCTCATTACAAAGTGCTGTTTTTTTGCTGTGTAACAAACAAACAAAGCCACAATCGGAAATTGGACTGTTATGACAAATTTATTTACTTCTTTTGCTGACAGAAAGTGTGTCAATTATTTAATTTTTAAAAATATATAATACATTTCACCTTGTTGATTAATTATTTTTTTTTCTCTCTATATGCCAGCTTTTAAGAAATGAATTAATAAAATACTTTTCCTTCTGTGATGGGCTGGAGTATTCAGACATCTGACTTCCTTTCTTCATTGATTTAGATTCATAGAAAATTGTAAAACATTTTTGGTCATGTCAGCAGAATAAGAATGGCTGAATCTTTAGGCCAGACTGACCACTTGCCCACTAATTTATCTTTTTGTGTGATGTGTGCATTTTAGTCCACTTCACTGAGTGGTCAGTATAGCCTGTAGCATTAACCGTTACAAAAGGCGGTCAATAATGAGGGAGTCCAGGGCAGAGCAATGTGGCTACTGTTTGATCTAAAACCAATCCCTCATTTCTTTTATGTGCTTCTTTTATCAGTACATGTTGATTAGTTCGTTGAATGAAAAGTAATTTTGTTAGTACACAGTGGCTGCTATATGAAACACTGCAGAGACTGAACAGGTGGCGACCCTGGCACATTAATTATGTCCAGCTAGCATTGCAAGTAGGTGGACAGCAGTTGCAAAATGGACAAAGGGTCATTGGCTAGTTTAGGCCAATGGATAATAGGAGCACCCATTTCTTTCTGCAAGAGATTCAGGACTATAGTTACAGTAACTGACCAGTTCAGCAGATGAGGGAGCAAAAGATAAGAAAAATTAATCCTTGGTATTCATGGCTGGAGCATTGACTCAAAAATGATCATTTTTCTTGTATCAGGCCAAGAGAAACCTTTTAACCTTGTTGAAATGTGTTCATAATGCCAGTATCTGCGGCAGATGAGCCAAGCAAGATAATTTATGAGTCTAAAATTGATTTTGTGAGAAAGCGCTTATATAACCATGTTAAATGTTTTTCTATGGTTTATTTTGGTCAGTGTTTTTGTTTTCACATGAGAAATGGAAAAATAAAAAAACTTTAAATAACCAAAAGGAAAATAAAATTTCAAAACCTTAAATCTGTATTAACAATGCTGCTTCCTGTTGGTGATAAATTAAAGGAAAAATTTTTCTGTTTGATGCTTCAAAAGACATTCTATAATACCAATCTATTATATAATATAAAAAGTGAGTTTATAATGATCTACTAATCATAGCTTTAATGTGGCACAAGGCCGAAAGTATGGAGCACCCAGTGAGGATTGAACTCAGTACTTAATCCAAATTGATCTAGTGAGACAAAGTTGCTAACCATTACACAACATGAAAGTGCCCAAGTTTTAACTTTATACATTTATTAATCACAGAGCATGATCTCCCTGTATTCTAATGAGATATTCAGTTGTTATGGTTAATATAAGCATTAACTTACACCAGTAAGTAAACAGAACATTTCATTTGTGTTGTGAGGTATTTGGAATTTTGGAGCCATTTCCTAAATGATGTTATATTCTAAAAGTAGACTGTCTTGGGATTTCAAAACAGGCTAACTTTTTTATTTTAAATCCAAGTATTTATTGAGTTATAATTGTTTGAAATTAATTAAAACTTGCACATATTCAATCATTAGTTTTTTTTTTTTTAAAATGATGAGCTCTGGATCTCTTTTCACTAGGAAAGTCACTATAATTGTATTGAAATGAAGGTTGCAAGTGACAGGTTTGTCTCATATTTTTAAACAGAACCTATATCAAGGGGATATTAAGGCCCTACATCACAAAATTTAGTTAACAATTTTTACCATATTTTGCTTGCATTTTTTTCTGGCAAGTTCAAACACAAATAAAAAAATAATGTCCAAGACAATTTTTTTTTTTTTTGATTCTAAGTTCCTAAATATTCAAAGAATTTAAATCTGAAAAATGTAAGAAAATTCTCCTTGAGAAGATATTTAAAACATACCCAGTTCCTTTTATATGTTAAACTGATCATTATCTGTTTTTGATGCCATATATAGAGCATTGATTATCAGATTTTGATATAATTTTCCTTTATCAGTAAATAATGATCTAAACCTATATTCCTATGTTTTTGGTGGGGCTGAATCCATTTTCAATGCCATTTTTGCCATTGAAATCATCCAAAATGAAGTCTAAATTGATTAAATGCAAAATTCAAGTTTTTATAGGGAATTCAAGTTTTTATGGCTCTTCACAGCAGACAAGGATTTCTAGACCCAAACTTATGTTTTTTCATTAGAAATATGAAAGTTTTTTTTAATCTACCTTTTAATTTTAAGTATAAATCAAATTAATGCAGATCCATAATAGAACTGAAAATGATTCAGGAGACTCAAAAATAAATAAGAAAATAAATAAATAAAAAATCAAAAAAATCACAAATATCTGTTTAGTACTATAAGAAGCTGTAACATATTAATATAGTTTTTTTTATTTCTTTTGTTTAGAATTAGCTTTCTTTGACATTTTTACTTTTGATGATTTAAGTAGGGAGGATCAGGCTGCTAATATATTTTATTTTACATTATCTTTCTTTGTATATTTTTACTTTTAATGATTTGAAAAGCAATAATACATGTAATAATAAACTTAAATGTACAGATTAAAATCCTAGGTTATTCATGCATAAAATATAAACAAGGCAATTGCAAAATTATTTACTATACCTATATTTTCTTTGATAGTAGAGATAAACTTTTAAGTATATATTAATGATTAATGATGCATCAAAATGAGTACCTACCATAATATTACGTTTCACAAGAGAGCATTACGGTCTATCGCTAGTACCTCCCTAGGTAATATGTTTTTGTGCTAGATTAAAATGTAAATTCACTAAATTGCTTATTTTTTCTTTCTTATTTAAATAAATTCAAGAATTTGTTAAGATCTCTGGAAGAAATATGAATTGGTTTTAGATATGTGGTAGAACAGATAGCAAAAAGATAAAACTTACTCAGAATTATAAAAGACAGAAAGTTGTGGTGATCCATGTTTGCCCATGTCCTAAATGGACATGGCACACAGATGAAGATAGACATGTACATTTATGCTGAAGAACACATACACACAAATAGCTTGGTTTGGTTGATTTGTTTTTTATGACTTGTCAACCCTTTGCAGGTTATTTAAAGCCAGAAAATAATTTTAGATTATAAGAATTTTTTTTAGATAAAAATGATTTAGTGATACAAGTCTTACTAATTAATCCATAGCTGGGGGGAGAAGAGATGAAGTCATAACTTTCCTAAGGGTATTTGCATGTAAATGAATATAGAGAACCCAACAGGAACTGGAACTTGGATAATGCCTGAGAATCATTAATCTGTGATCCATTACACCACCCACACATCCAAGTTTACAGCACTTGGTATTCCCAAGCAGTTACCCATCTAAAGACTAACCAGGCTTGTTATTGCTTAATTTTGGTGATTGTACAGAGACTGGTATTTCAATATGATGTGGCCATAAGCCATGCACACAAATGTTGTCATTTTGAATTCATGATTTCCCGAAGAAACTGGCATTACTTTTGGTCAGATTTTCAGTGGAGAATTAAGTCCTATTTCCTTCATAGACAAATCTCAAAATGGTTGGTGATAAAAATGTTCAGATGATGAATTTGAACTCTTTATATCAATAAAAAAAAACTAATATACAAAAGAAAATCTCTCCAAGTGCTCCAGCAATAGCAAATGCTGCTGCTTTGATCTGAACTGTTCATATTCAGGAGGGGCATCTGGGAGTTTTCCAAGATATTTTAACTCCCATGGTAGCCATTGGCTATTTTTCTCCCTTGAGAGCAAAGAAGAGAGACGAAAGATGTCCTTGATATGATAATGGGAAATAATTGTTCAAAAATGGACATAATAGTGGAAAGTGTTCTGAGTTTTCAGTATCTTCCACTGGGTTTAAATAAAGTCTTTAATACTGGTCACTGCCAAAAGTGTGTTTTGATGTGATAGGATTTATTTGACGGGTAGCAGATTAATATTAGAAAGAAATAATTCTCTCCAGTGATAATGGACTGGCTATTTGTGATTGCAGTCTATTAATATTTATCTTTTTAGTGAAAGCTAGCTAAGTAAACAGACATCAAAGTAGGCAAATTGATAGCGAAAGAAATAGGGCATGTCCAATGATGAACATCCATGTTGAATATATGCTAAGCAAAAGCTACATTGGTAAGTTGAATAAATGATTTAGTTAACTGGAGGGAAGGCAATTAGTTTAGATGATTAGGGGATGAAGGAACTGATTATAAGAAATTGGTAATTTAGTAGTAATGCTAGAAATAGGACAGGCTTATATACAAAATTTATTTTTGGGTAATAAAATAACAAAATGGAAAACAAAACTTGTAAGTAATGCATTTTGTCCCCAGAAGGAACTTCTATCTAATGATTGTTTTATGGGTGGTGTCAGTATATATATATATATATATATATATATATATATATATATATATATATGGTGTCTCAAAATAATGTATACACTCTTTGAATCATTATAACTTATTCAATTTATGTATTTTGACTTGTAAATAAGATTAATACAAGATATATTTAAAGAATTTGAGAGTAAAATATACAAAAAAACATAGAAAATTAAGTTTAATAAGATAAAAGCTACTTGGGGGAATGGTAGAATGCTCATATAATTATGAGTTCCCATCAAGTGCTCAAACTGGTTGCTGTTCTGTTCAATACACAATTTTCATATCTTGAAGACCTACAAACGTCCAGTATCATTTCCTCTGGTATTTGAGCACATTTTTCTTCAATTGCTACTTTCATTTCAACAATTGTTTCAGGTTTCCTGCTGTAAATTTTGTCTTTTAGAAACCCCCACAAAAAGAAATCCAAGGGTGTCAAATCTGGTGATCAAGGTGGGAATTCAAATATCCCTCTTCTTTCAATCCATCTGTTTTGCATATTTTCTTCCATATAATTTCTCACATCATGGTAATGTATTATTAACTATTAATATTTAAAGAGTGTATACATTATTTTGGCATACACTGTGTATATATATATATATATATTTGGTTGGATAGATGTGAGTTTGTGACCCTGGGTTTCACGCTTTAGCGATCGTCAGACAAACTGATTAATGTTTTAAAAAATTTGGGTTTATATAGATTGCGTGTATTGGTGTTATTGTGGAAGTGGTGGGTGGTTAGAATTTGGGTGAATATATATTGGATTGGTTGGTTGGTTGGGTTTTATGGCATATCAAGCACTGTAGGTCATTTAATGCCAAATTTATATATATATATATTAAATATATAGTATTATTAAATGGATAGCTGGCAACATTATTTTCTCAGAAACGTACAGCTGGTAACATTATTTTTTCAGAAACGTATAGCTGGCAACATTATTTTTTCAGAAACGTATAGCTGGCAACATTATTTTTCAAAAACATTATCAGAGGCCTTGCTGTTGGATGTAGTTTATTGTCATGTGCAGGACGTGGATGTAGTTTATTGCCATACCCAGGATGTGGGTAAGGTCTGGAAAAAAACTGGGAGTTCACTATTTGCTAATAGCTGGGACCCCAACAGGTGCTACCACTCCAGTTCAGGGTGGACCTGGGAACACCAGCAATTAAAAGGTGGTTCCACACTCCTCAAAACCTCCTGATCAGAGGCCTTGCTGTTGGATGCAGTTTAACATCATACCCAGGGCGATATATTGGATCGGTGTTTGTTAAAATGTATTCTAGCCCTACATGAAAACATTAAATTTTAGAGAGTGTTTCAGCAAAGCATGAAACTGACAATTCCTTTTATAGCTGCTGGACACTGAGAAATGAGTTACAAAATCCAATTCATTTGATTATTAATCATGGAATAAAATATTTTAGAAGTTAATCTGCAGTTCACTTCTACATTATAATCTTCTGAACACAGATTTAAAAAGAGATCCATCATTTTAACAGTGTTCTTATAATTTACCAATGCAATGTGTGTGTATGTATATATATATATATATATATATATATATATATATATTATCTCTGGCTTAGAGGTAAGATATCTGACCTGACTGATTTGACATCTGACAGGTTTCAATCCTGGCTTGAAGCAATTGGACATCTAGCCACACTGAAGAGCTGTGATACAGTGAAACAGTCTGTCTGTGGATGACTATATATATATATATATATATATATATATATATACAGACACACACACACGTGCATACACAAACTAATTCAATGATATACAATTAATGAGCTGCAATCATCATATACAGAGATGGCCAAAAGTTGCTTTACCCATTTCCACTAATGATAAGCACAAATTTCTAAATAACATGACTTTTATTTGATCATTGTACAATTATAATTTCAATATAACAGTTACATTTTCTACTACAGGAAAAGTTTTATCATCTGGGGTTGGGAAACTGGTTTTATGACAATGCCTCTTTTCTTCACTTCTTATTCTACAATTGGCTTCAGATGTAGAGGTTGCCATGTCTCCCTTCAAAGCTGTAGTATCATATGCAAATTAGCTAGACAAGTATAAATAGAGAACAACTGCTGAACATAGACTGGCTAAGCCTAGCAAACCCGATTGCTATTCAGGACATGGGGAACTGTACTATGACGACTACTACTACTACTACACAGAGAGATATGCAAATCATAACAAACCTATTTCTGTTGTACATTAATGATAGTTGATTCCACAAGAGCTGAAAGTCCCTTTTAAGAAGACTTTGGATCTCTTGTAGTATTTCTCTGTAACCAGTTAACACTTATTGTAATCAACTAGAAGCAGCTACCATTTTGGTGGATGACTGCAAACTTGGGTAAAGTATCTGTTTGACAATAGTGTAATCTAGCTGTCAGTCTACTTTTTTTTTGAACTCGTGTGTAAATTGGACCAATGTCTAACTTTCTTTGACTCTGGCGTAAACTAAGCTAATTTCTACCTCTGGTGAGTTTTGTCTTATAAAGCTTATTTGACATTTTACAAGCCAAAAAGGTTGATATATCATTAGATTAATCAAGCTAAATGAACCTAACCCTCTGTACCACTAATAACAGGCTGGATATATGGTGCACCAGTTTCAGATATGCCAAAACTCTGTGCTAATAATGTCTCATCCTGGATATGATGATAAACTACCTATTGCAGCAAGGCTTCAAATCAGGAGGTTTTGAAGTGTGTGAAACCATCTCTTAATTGCTGTTGTTCACAGGTCCACCCTGTCCCGAGGTGGTAGCACTTGTTAGGAACCCACCTATAGGAAAATAGTTAACCCCCAAACTAGGGTCAAGCACTATCAAAGTATAAAAATACCAGCAAAGCATTTTCATCGGAAAAATTGCCAGTAATACATTTTTGTAAAGAAAATTACTAATGCTCCAAAGCAAACTAAATTTTGGCATTAAATGACTCAAAGTGTTGATATGCCACTAAACAAATTAATGTCAATTATTAAGTTTATGCATGTTGTATAGTGAAATAGACTCTTCTGTTGCCCAGTGTTTATCAGCCAAGTGTGTTATCTGACTGTTCATTGAAATGTATATGGGTAATTAAAAGCTTGTAACACAGATATTCAGTTACTGGTTTTCGTTTTTGACTAAATAATTCTGTTGTAAAATACTGAATTATAACAAACAGAATCAAAGACTTACCTAAGCCAGGATGAAGCATTAACTATAAACTCATTAATAATATAAGTGATAATTGAAAAAAAGCATTAAAATGATTAGTTTTACTGGTAAGGCCACAGAGATACATGAAGATTCTGAGAACAAGATGACATATCTAAGGAAGAAACTGTCTCCATCAGAAATGCATAAATCAGAATAGACTGAGAAGTCTTGATGTGGAAACAACATGCAAAAAAAAAAAAAACCCAAAAATGTTTCTCTTGAATTTATGTAATACATTTAGGGTGCCTACTTCAGCAGTATCCCCTAATGATATTTGATGTGAAACTGTGATGAAACAAAAAGAAAATGTTTCTCTTGAATTTATGTAATACATTTAGGGTGCCTACTTCAGCAGTATCCCCTAATGATATTTGATGTGAAACTGTGATGAAACAAAAAGAAAATGTTTCTCTTGAATTTATGTAATACATTTAGGGTGCCTACTTCAGCAGTATCCCTAATGATATTTGATGTGAAACTGTGATGAAACAAAAAGAAAATGTTTCTCTTGAATTTATGTAATACATTTAGGGTGCCTACTTCAGCAGTATCCCCTAATGAAACAGTGAAACTGTGATGAAACAAAAGAAAATGTATCATAATGGTTTGATTTTATTTGACTTGTTTGTTTAACAGCATATCAACTTCTTATGGGTCATTTATTGCTGAAATTTAATTTTCTTGAAGCTTTGAAGTAATAAAAACATGATATATGTTATTCTACTTTCACAATTGAATACATGGTAGATGATTTTCAAATTTTTTGCATGTGGACATGATTATTAGAGGTGGTGATATGTGTGTTTATGTTGTAGTTTTGTTGAAGTTATATTTTGAAATACAGTTTGATTTCTTTAAGAAATTGCAGGATATTATATGAATTAATATCATGAAAGATGTCTTTGATGTTGATTGAAGCATTGTTGGTAATTTTACTATAAATGTATTGCTGGCAATTTTTTCTATATAAAAATGTATTGCTGGCAATTTTTTCTACATAAAAATGTATTGCTGGCAATTTCATTCATTCATTCATAGGGTTTTGCTTTTCTTTGGAGGGTTCACTATTTATCCATAACTGGGACCCTAACAAGTGCTACCACTTTGAGTCTGGGAACAACAGCATTTAAGAGGTGGTTCTATATGCACATCAAAACTTCCTGATCAGAGGCCTTGCCGCCAGATGTAGTTTATTGTTATACCCAGGACTAGTATCATAATGGAATTTTTTTAGAGTTGAACACAAAATGACAACATTGATCCCTTAAAAGAGGGGATCTTTTCTTAAAGAGGAACATACTATATAGGGAAATAGACTTCTCTATTACTGGTTGCATAATAAAATTAACTTTTCTGTTGCCAGTGTTTTATAAGCTGTGGTGCTAGTGGATTTTCTTAGGTTCATCTGATTGTGCCTTGAAGTTTACAGAGGCAATTAAAATCTTGTAACACAGATATCTAGTTATTGATCTATCTTTTTGACAAAAAATAGTTCCATTGCAAAATATGGAATTATAACAATAACAAGTGCTAAAGCTCTATATGGCCATTCCTACTAGATTTAGAGCTCCTTGTGTAGTGCAGACTGGACTAGGTTAGCAAATGAATACAGCCATGTGTGCATGCAGAGATGAGGGCACTAATATTCATATGGACACACACACAATACAGCAAAAGGCAGACAGACACACAGCACAGTGATATACTAAAAGATAATATAAAAAATATCAGTATAATAGGGTAGTAATTGAAAAATAGAAGTATTTGAGGAAATGAGAAAGGATAGATGGGCAAGGAAGAATTAGCATTAAGACAAGTTTAACAAAAAAAAAAAAACAGTAGTCAGATTAGTAGGGACCTGAATAAATAAAGATTCAGGTGTTGACCTGTGCAGTAATATTTATATCACTTGTGTATTACAGATTAGGTAACTATATAATTATACTGCAAGGAGATTTATTTTAATCATTTCATCCCAAGCAAGGCAATAAAGCCACTAAGACATGGTGTTACAGAGTGTGAAAGAATATAAGAAAAGGAAAAAGATTATTAAGCTGTAGAAACAATATAAGAAGAGGAATAAGAAAAAAAAAAACAAGATAACAATTGATATTGCATTTAAGTTTTTGAAGAGGCTGGGAGAAAATTTCATAAATGAGAAGTGCAAGAAAAGAAGTTGTTAGCATAGAACTTAGAGATACATCTACTCATTTCAATTGTAAAATAATGAGACCTTGCAGCCAATCTAGTACTGCACTTAAGTTCATAAAATCTAGATACCATAGAGGAAAGTTTATCAGAACAATTACCATGAAAGTATTTATAGAAAAGTCACAGGGAGCCATATTACAGTGGTGGGAAAGTGACTGAAGCTGATATGTCAGGTCAGGATTAGTATCAATGCAAATTCTTTTATGATTTTATTGATAATCTCTAAATATATAGCAGGATCACCAGATCAGATGTGGCAGCAATATTCAAAGCATGGATGAAAGGTAGACTAACAAATTTGCAAGATAGATTCTGGTGAGAAAAATTTTCTAGTATGGCAGAGTCAACCAACTTTCCAAGCAGCAGATATAGCAACTGATTCAATCTTTCCACTTCATATCAGTAGAGAATGTTAACCCAAAAAGATTGGAAGAATGTATAGCCACAACCTCTCAAGGAAAAAGCTTATCCTTCATTTGAACTTGAACAATAGCTATTGGCATTAAAGGACAACTTTTTAGCATTTCGGGAATTTATTTACATATTTTATTTTTTCCCCCTGAAAGTTGGACAAGGACTATAAAATTCATAGTTTGAGGATTCATATTTTGCAAGTATACTCAAGTAGTATTAAAAGAGTTAAGATGGAGACATGTTTTTGTAAAAAGGCAATTAAATCATAAAATATTAAGGAAAATAAACTGGTGTCAACCAGGTTATGGTGGAAAGGGGATAAAGTTTTTTTTTTTTTTGCTTTTATATTTAAGACTATATAATAAAATAAATATTTACCTTTTTTTCAGTATTGTTTTGAGTTGGAGAAAAAACAAAAAACTAGAGATTATAAAAAAGCTATTGTTAATAATTAGAAAAAGACAGTTGGTATTTTGCAGACAAAATGGAGAAAGGCTTAGATAATTTGACACTCACAGAGCATACTAAATGCAAGAAGAGTAAAATAACAAATAACCTATTTGACTAATGTGAGGGAATGGATGGAAAAACAATTATCAAAAAGAAAAAGGGGCTGTAAAAGAGAAGGTATTGCTAAAGCAGCAAAAGAATGATGAACCATGATTTTCCATGTCCTAGAGAAAGAGAGAGAAAGAGAGAAAAAGATTTGAAGAAGTTCAGTGATTATTCCATTTTCTATAATCAATTTCAATGTTAGATCAAAATGAAGCTACATGTGAAAAGAGAATAGTGTTTATTTAAGAAAAACCTAATGTCTTATAAGAAAATAGATGTTGAAAAGTACATTTACCCATACCCAATGACTAATGCCATGATGGATAACCTTGGCCGTAACAAGAGCAACTCTTGACATCCAAGAGCGAGCTGTTGATTCTCACAACTTATAAATGCAAGAAAACTGTTCAGTTTTATTCGCATTATTTTCCAGAGAACATTGTCATATTTTTTTAATCATTTCACTCCAAGCAAGGCAATAAATCCACTAAGACATAAGGGTTTGCTGGAAGAGGTAGAACAATAAAAACTGGATTTAGGAAAACAGAAGATAGTGGTTGATGTTGCATTTAAATTTTTGAAGATTTTAGATAGGAATAATAAAGAAACTGGAAGGTTCCACAGACAAGAAAAGAAACTATTTGAATAGAACTTATGGTTACATCAAGTTATTTCAACAGTAAAACAGTGAGAACTAATTGACAATCTAATGGTATGCTTAAATTCACATAGTCCAAGAGAATTCTTTAGAACTGCTGCCATTAAGATATTTCTATAAAAGACAGTATTAATCATTAAAACCTGATTACAAGTAATAATATTAATAGATTTGATAAATTTAAAATTAAATAAATTTTGGATTTATTTATACAAGAGTTACCAAAATATGAAGAAAAAAGGAGAATTCCATTAGAAACAAAGAAAAGACTAAGCTAATCTAATTTCACTTCTCCTCTATAGCAGTGAATGTTGGATAATCTCTTCACAGATGAAGAGACTTAAGACAACAGAAATGTAGTTCTACAGAAGCCATGTTTAAATAAAACTGAATTTGTTTACATATGCTTTCCAATACATCATGTAGAGTTGTTTTATTTAAGAATTTTTAAAATTGTACAGATAATTTATGGGCACCCTGTATATCAGTTTCAGTATTAATCATTAAAACGTGATTACAAGTAATAACATTAATAGAATTGATAAATTTAAAATTAAATAAATTTCAGATTTATTTTGTATGAGAGAGAGAATTAATGAGTTATCAATTGATTTTTGATCATAAAGTTTCACTGTATAATGTTCAATTTATATGATTAGTAGGAAAGTGTTTGGTTAAGTGCATTGACAAGGAAGACAAATAAATTGAATAATAAATATTTGTCTATGTTTTTGAGATGAAGCATTGTAACTATTTACACTATTTACATTGTTTGGATGTTGTTCTTTATTGTCATATTCACAGCATTTCATTTTTCAGGTAATATGTTGGAATTTCAAACCGAACCCTTCATTTAGTTCACAGGGTTAGATTATCCTAGTTCCACATGCCATGACCTTTCTGGATATCTCAGTTTCAGTTATAATCTCCAAGTTTTTGTTCACCTCTGCTATGGCCAGATATTGAACTCACATGTCTTTGGGTCAAGTCACTTTTTGGATTACTTCAGCCAACACTTTTATCCACTGGGCTATGTGTCTGTACAATATTCAAAGTGTTCGGAATATGATAATGAAGATGGTGAACAACAGTTTGAACAATGTAAATAGTTTAAATATTAAATATTTGTTGTATAAAATAACTGGTTTGTCATTATTAGGCTATAAACTTATTAATATATCTCAAAATAAAAGCGGTTTCAAATTTCAAATGAGAATACAGGTGTCATTTTTGCTACTTTTTCTTATTGATTACAGTTTTCTTTTCTGATATGGTACTTTTATTGTCCATGTTATTGTTGATATTACAGTTATAATTGTCTGGTTCAAAATTGTTTGGTGGCTTACACAAGGAAGAATGGCAAGGATGCAGTCAAGCATATCACAGAACTGAAGAAGGAAAGAGTGAGTGTGCAGAAAGAAGTGGTTCTACCATTTAAATATCTGTAGGTGTGGAGATATGATTGCATCTCATGGATAACCTGACACCTTCCAGGCTTTTGAGTAAGAAATGTGGCAGTTAAAGCAGCAGGCACGTTCATTCCACAGCAGAGTGCCAATTGCCTGTGTATTTGGAAAATAAAATATTTCTGCTTAAATGTTGGAGATAATACATTATACATAGACAGCAAACAAATCAAATGTAGCTTTCTTGGCTTCAGACATTGGCAGATTGTTCACTAAATCTTTCCGAGTTTTCTTGGTGATCTGGAATAATACTTCTGACTAGAAGTAGGAATTTAGTTCAATGCTTTCAGCAAATACATTTCTTCAAAACTTTGAATAATGACTTGTTAGAAAGATTTGAAGTTTATTTTAATGCTTCTTGTTATAGAAAATTGATTGTTCTCTTATTACAAAACTGATGAGCATATGAGTTTGACTGATCAACTGTCAATATTCTTCAGCTGACAGGAGATTCCACAGTCAAAATGCCAAGTGGGAGGTCAGTCTAGGTTTACAAACCAATGATATTTAGTAACCTTGACCCTTAATTACAAAGAATTCTGTCAAATAGATTCTGTTGTTTCAGCTATGCCAAAAGATGAAGAAAAAGGAAAATTTCATTAGAAACAAAGAAAAGACTAAACTAAACTTATCTAATTTCACTTCACCTCTATAGGAGTGAATGTTGGATAATCTCTTCACAGATGAAGAGACTTGAGACAACAGAAATGTAGTTCTACAGAAGCATGCTGAGAATACCATGGGCTGAACATGTGAGTAACGAGGAAGTTTCAAGGAAAATAGAAGCAAAAACACTTATATTTAAAATCAGAAAAAGACTTTTGAAATATCTAGGACATCTAATGTGAAAAGAAAGCTTGTAGAATTCACACGGCATATTGAAAGAAAAAAAAAATCACAAAAAGCTGTAAGTAAACTAATGAGTTTGTTTAAATGGTTGGCAGAACTGATTGGGGGGGATAGTGAAAAGACAAATCTTAGTAAGAGCTACAAAGGATAGGAAGATATGGAGAGCCATGGTTGCCCACATTCTGAAGGGACATGGCACATAGAAGTATCCTTATCCTGAATCATTTTAATTTTTTGGTGCTCTTCATCATTCTATAACCTAACAGAATTGATAAAAAAAAAATGTTTATGTAGTTGCATATTATATCATTTTATTTATTTATATTTTTTCTCCTTACTTTAATTAATCCTTATTATTGTTAATTTTAATTTAATACTTACTGTCATTTATGTTTGTGGATGCAAATCAGTCCAACTGGTCACTTGTCACTGGAATTTTCCTATCATACAAGATTTCATATCTGCAAGTTAAAGAAAAAGTCATTTAAATTTGTTTTTTTTTATATATGCCTATAGGAGCACAAATCAACACTATTTTTTTCACTTGCTCTTTGACCTCTCCACCTCACAAATGGCCATAAGTTTTGGAAGGTAATGCAAGATGAGCTAATAGATAATTCCACTTAATAGGTGCTGACCTAACAAAAGTAGATTTTTTTTCATTTTTAGAAAACAGCACAACTGTTAAAATGAAAATAAGTTAAAATTCATTAACAGAAAAAAAAGCCCCCCCCCCACAAAAAAAAACTTCTATCTCCACCTAGACTAACTAACCTAAATTTTATTTACTATTCCTTTATTTTATTTTCCCCATCAATAGGTGTTGATAGGTGAACCTATTGTTTGGCTTACACTCCACCTAGTCTTTTGAATAGGAGTAGATGTTTATTTCTAGTTTCCTGTTTAGTATTGGGTTTCCAGTTCCTTCTAAAGTCTACTTTGACTATACTTCTAATGTCTCTGCTTAAACTCTGAAATTTTCGTTTACTTTTTTTTCCTCAACAGGAGTAGATAGGTTTGCCTATCATCCAGTTCACACTCCTCCTATTTTTGAACAGGAACAGAGGTTTATCCCTTTAGTTTTGGGTTTTGGTTCCTTCTAAAGTCTTTTCAATCACTTCCACTCTCAGTAGCTACTTGCATCTTGGTGGCATTATTGCCTTTCTTGGGGTGAATTGATTATATAAAAGGTTAAACAAAAAATAAAAAGTATAAAAAAAAATAAATAAAAATATATAAAATAATAAAATTCCAATCTTTAATATTTGTTTTTTTTATTGTCACATTAAATTCTGGATTGGAGGTTCAGAGAGGCACAACTGGTCCCATCATCTAAAAATTAAATAATTAGCAAACCAAGTCTGGATATTAGCTGAAAATTTTGTTCATTTTTTTTTTTTTTTTTTTTTTTTAAAAACACACCAGTGTCCTTGAAAAAGACAAATCACATCATACTTTGTAGCATCAGTCAGTCAATTATGCGTCATGCGTGATACATGCTTAATTGATCATGTATCTTTCGATACATGACTGACGAGGCAGATTTTTTTTCCCACAGTAGGTTGCCATTTCTTTCTGTGGCAAACCAGTTGCTATCCAAGGCCATAGAAACCAGTCTGTCCTGCTATTTACCCATAGCTGAGGGGATAAGAAGAGGATTCATACCTTTTTCATGGGTATTAGCATGAAAGTGAATGTAATGGATTTGACCGGAATTTGAACTCGGCTCTCTGATTCCTCAATCCGACCCGCTATCCATTACTCCACCATGCCTCCACCACTGGCATCCCATAATAGCTGACAGGGAAAAAGAATGGATGAATTAGATTGGACAATTCAATCTCCCATTGCTTTCTGTCCAAGCAGTAAGAAGGTGTTACTATTATTATCATAATCCCAGTACCAGTTACCTCATATTTAAAATAATACCATTTCTATTTACCAATTAGGGCAATAAGTTTTGAATGCATTATTTCAAGGTGGTCCTTGTATTTCTATGAATTGTTTGGCCGCTTGGAAGCAAGCTCTTGTGTATCAATTCATGCCTGTCCTGCCAAATGCTCATCATAACTTTCTCCTATGGTTTCAGCTTCCCTAAAATTGTCGTTATTTTGATATAAGATCCATATTTTACTAAAAATGAGAATACATTACATAAATGGATCAATTTCATAATGTTGAAGATGCATCTATGCATCTTATGTGCAAAATCTCTTCTGAGCGCAGGTAATCATGGTTCACCACAATTACCTTTTGTTGTTCTATGTGACTTTTGACCCTTTACATTCTCTCATTGTCCCTGTTCTGCTATCCATTTACAGAAATTCATTAAGTATGAGACGCACAGTTTACTCCTGTTTCTCTTGCCCTCAATATGTCTTGTGTGTGTAAAATTCTCTAATCCTTCTTTTCTCATGTTCTTTTTTTATTGTAATTATAGGTTTTCTTGCTGTTTCTATTTTCCTTAAGACTTCCTCAGTGTCAAAATGTTCTCCAGTCTAAAATATTTACATTCAGATGCAATAAGGCACTCTTGATTATTTTCTTGCTATAATGGAGAGGGCATTCAGCCAAATCATGTTGAAACACCAGTTCTTGTATGATCACTGAAGTTAAGCAACATTAAGCCTGGTCAGTACCTAGATAGATGATTGCTTAGGAATACCAGGTGCTGCTGTAAGATTGGGTGTGCAGGTAGTGTAATGAATAATGGCGCAGAATTGTTAATCAGAGAGCCGAGTTTCAATTCCATCTGGGTTCGTTTTATTCACTTACATGCAAATATTCTTGGGAAATGTGGGAATCCACCTTTTCTCTCCCAGCTATGTGTTAATTAGTAAGACTTGTATCCCTAAACCATTATTATCTAAACAAAAAAAAAATCTTATAATCTAAAAATATTTTCTGGCTTTAAATAACCTATGACAGGTTGATAAACCATAGAAAATAAAAGAATCAATATAATGGAGATAAGTTAGAACTTAAAAAAAAACAAAAAACTAATTTCAAATTTCACTAGAATTACACTTATCAATTGGCATAATCAACTGACTAATTAATTCTGAAGCTCCTTTAAAATCTACGATTAGCACAAATATCTTTCCCTGACAGTGAAATTGAAAATTGTATTATTCCTCCACAGACAAAAACTTGATCTGAGAAATACTCATTTCAAAGGTTACACAATTTTCTTTTTCTGAATTTAAAGTAAACAATCAAATGATTACAATGAGAAAATCAACTAGAATCTTTGCCACAATAGAACAAAATTAGCAGACAGAATGGTGCACCTTTGTGCATTTGAAAAGGATTCAGAATACACAGAGTTCATTTTAGACAATGAATGCTTTCAAAGGATTAGCAAATGTATAATTGGTTGTATCTTAATCCTTCCACATCCTTTCTTGGCTTCTGACTCAGGTCAAGCAGAAAGGATAACAAGACAAAACCTGTTTCTCATTGGAATTTGAAGAAGTCTGGCAAGTGACACTCTCTTAGTGTTGACCTTTTGTCTTCCATCAGAAGATTAAAATGTATATTTCAGTGAAATATGTATTTGTATGATCTTTGTATGCATTTCGTTCGAGGCACTGCCGTTTATTTCTGCAGCAGTCGTTTATACATACACACATATATATAGTTATTTTCCAAGCATAGCTTAGATGTGGCACAAGGCCGAAAGTATGGGACACCTAGTGAGGATCGAACTCACTTTTCAGTTGTAACTTGATTAGACCGAGACAATATATATATATATATATGCTAACCATTACACACACGCCATATATATATATAGGTACACACACACATATATATATACCCATACACATATATATATATATATATACACACACATATATATATATATATATATATATATATATATATATACACACACATATATATATATATATATATATATATATATATATATATATATATATATACACACACACACACATATATATATATATATATATACACACATATACGCACACACACATATATATATATAATACACACAACGACGACGACAAAGCCCTCATCAGATGATGACCCTAGATTCATTAACAATAATTCGGACCAACATGAAAAAGGTTGATAAACCGTAGAACACGAATCAATCAAACTAACCCAGGACCCTTCAGTAGTACCTCGCGATATCACTAGGCTTTGATTCTCCGTTACATTGCGAGATTATCAGATGGAAGAAGAGGCTGTTTCTGCTTCGATATATAAGCCTATGTCCTTCAGCATTAACTGGAGGTTAGTAAGATATACCAAGGGTGAAATGTGAATTACACTCCGGCATCCGACAAAAGAGAGATAAGCATTCGCCCTAAAGCTGGATAGTTAAACTCCCCATCAGTTCAAAAAAGAAACAATCAGACAAACAGCAGAAATAGAACCAAAGGAAAATTTCGTATAATTAACCAAAAAATGAGACATGGCCGGGGATGATCAGAAAGAAGTGCTACAACTTGACTCTGTTTCCAATGTCCCTCCGCTGAATATTTAATCAGTACAATGACTGAACTCAGCGTTCAGTGCTCAGCCTTCGATCAATTTCTAAACATGCCGATGGCACCCCTGGCTCAATCGTAAAAAACGGCCCTCACTCAATCGTGAAGGCAAATAGGTATACTCTCTAACTGTAGACCAACTTACTTCTCGCGAAATCAAATTGAACCCGTAAGAAGTCATGTTCACCAGCCATGAAAGTAAAAACGAACTACCCACACATTAACAATCCAGACGACTTCATCCTTATCGTTTGTTTTGCTAGTATGGGAACCGTGTTCATGTATTGCTAGTATGGGAACCGTGTTCATTGTATGTTCATAGTATGGGAACCGTGTTCATGTCCCGACCAAACAAGTAAACAGTCGATATGTCTTAACTAGACAGAAACAAAAAAGTAATCTAATTACACACATCTTCACTAATATATAAATGAAAGATATGGACATTTGTTTTCATAAACATCATTCAATAAAAAGGCGGCATAACAAGAACCGAATTAATTTAGAGGAATTACGTAATACTAGAATTAGCTTAGCATGGACGGTAGAATAAGAACTAAGAATTGGGGTTCATACCCAAAAGCAAATTCGGACAAGCGAACGTAGCGTTCTGACTTTGAGACAAGACAGACCTGGACCGAGTTAGATGAAACTGAGAACCAGCCTATTTTATTGGCTAGGAAGGAATCCCAGCATGCATTTGTGTGCTTCTGCCTATAAAATAGGGACGGGAAAGTATTTTGCAGTCATTTCTATGAGCATTGGAATCAATCCCTGCCGTTAGAAATAATTCCCCTGCATTGGGGTATTGTGCTTTTCCTTTTGGAAGTGGTCCATAGTAAAGTAAGTGTTACTTTTTGTCCACAAATTGTCCCTTTTGTATTAATTTTTGTACTCGTCGTGTCTGTTTGTTTGTCCAGTGAACTTTTGTTTGTTCTTCGTCATTTGAACCGGGGAGAGAACCACTCCACTATAGCGGAAGCAAAGGGGAAAAAGACCCATTGGCCACCCAGCCATCAACGTCTGCATAGACGGTTGAAAGGCCTAAGAAAGGACCGGACTATTAGAAAGGCCTGACAGAGGATTACAGCTCCTTCATCTCAGGCCATGAACTTTTGTCTATGCCTTCTGTTATGGAGATAGCCGACGTCAAGACGCCGAAGTTTATTGTTGTCAGCAGGGAGGCAATAGAAGAGGAATTTAAAGGCCTTAAATATTGAGGTTAAAGTGTTGGCCCGAAGATCCAATGCCATGTGGGACATCCTGCTGGCAACTGAAAAGGCGGCAAAAACATTGGCCTGGAGTGTCCTCACCACAAAGGCACTCAGACTCCAGACAGAATAGATGGGCACCGGAAAGACCCGGATTACCTTACACAAGGTGTACATGTACATCATTCAGGAACATTTGAGGCCCTTCTTCTCGGATTACGGTTCGGTGGAGGGGTGTCCTCTATCAAAAGTAAGTGGGATATTGCCATCAATAACTTTGAAATCCTAGTGACATTGACTCGACCAAAGTTTAATGAAGTACCAAATGAAGTACCATTGATGGGCTTGTGGTTCCGCCCGTCAACTGGAAAAGTTGTGTTCGACCAGAAATCCGGCACCAATCCCAACCAATACCAGAACAGCCCAGGGTGGATACACTAAAGAAGGCCTCCATTGGTCTTGACGAATAGACTGAGTTGGTGAGGAGGGGATCCAAAGCAACTCCGCCTCTTTAGCAGGATGTAACAAAAGGAGCTGCTAAGCCAGCACAGAAAAAGCAGCACCAGTGATAACAGCACCAGCAATAAGAACAGCCGCAGCAGCCGAAGAAGCTGCAGCCACAAAAGCAGCTGCTGACAGAGCAGCAACCGGAGAAGGAGCTCACCCGACAATAGTAGCTGCGGTTAGAAAAGTAGCAGCAGCAGCAGCAGATGGTAGAATTGCCGCAACTGGACATGTACATGTAATGCCTCCACAAAGATTCTCCTCACTGAAAAGTGTGAGAGACGAAGAGGAGAGAAGAAGACACTATATATGCCAAAAGGGAGGGGAAAGCTAGTCGGAGTAAGGCAGAGAAGGCCCTGGTAGCTGCCAGGACTCGATCTGCCCCTGCTTTGCCAGCAAGAAGTGAACCAGACGCCTTACAAGGTAAGACAATGAGCCTCCCTTCTTCCCTTCTAGGGCTCCGTCTTCTCACTCCTCCGATGCATCCCAAGGAAGGAAAAAGACAGAAGTCAACGGAAGATCTGAGAAACTTTACTGGCGCCCCCGTTCTAATTACTCTCATTAGGAACACCGGGGTAACCGCAAAGTCTGGGACCTTCTGGCGGGTGCCAAAGATGCCTTCTCCAAGCTCCGGATAGTTTAGAGAGAGTCTCTGGAGCTCAAAAGATTAGACCAATATTGTTCTGGGAGGATCCTGATTTTGCTTCACTCCTCTCTATATAGGGCCCTTAAGTTAACTTTTCCCACAGACATCGGTGTTATTGCCACAGAAGTACAAATTACGTCCGATGTAGGTAACGGTAGTCTGGGACAATCCGTCGGGGTCTTGACCCCTGCAGATTTTCGTCCAGTCTGTATTTAAGGAATTTAGATTTTAAAAGATGTATATCAAGCTAGCTAGCTTGAATGCAACGTGCTTGAGAGATCGGGGTAATGCTTCGTGATCTTTTGTCCTTCGGGGTAGATGTAGCTGCGATCCAGAAGACACACTTTGTTTGCGATGTTAATGCACGTGTGCTATCTAGCGACTTTGTGGTCTATTCAGCGTATGGGCATCATCTGGCCGTAAATCGTTCCCTGAGTGTGAGGTTTGACCTTGTCCATGTCCTCGCGAGGTGGGATGATCGTGGCCTATATTGCCATGAGCAGTGGTTCGTTTCGGGTCGTTACGGTTTATGTGCCCAACGACCAGACGGAGCGTGTCGACTCTTTCCATCACGATAGACAGGGAGCGGTGAGGTAGCAGGAGGTCATCGGGCGATCGTAGCTTGGTTTATGTAATCGCGGAGTTTGGTCTCGTCGATAATTACCGGATCGATCATCCGGGCCGGGTGATATGAACGTGGGCTCTTAAGTAGCTTGTCCTCCGGGTAGCCAGCTACCGGGATAGAATGTTAATTAGAAGGGTCGATCTAGATTTGCTAGATCGTTCCACTGATTAAACTATTTGAACCATAGACTCGTTTGTGCCCGGATGGTGGAAGTTCAATCTGTCTTTGCTGGACAGGTGGAACTTCCGGTAACAGGTCTAAGATAGTCAGTGTTGATAAGCCCTTCTCTATCCCCTCCTTTGCCCACAATTGCTGTAAAAAGGGTAACAATAAGTAATCATTCCCCTGGGGATTGAAACCAACAAACATTCAGAATATTGAAAAAAATATGAAAATTATAAATATTCTGAATTTAATAATTAAAATATTTAGCATGTAAAAATTTAAGCGGTACATTAGAGTCACAAAAAACAAACAAACAAAAAAACCCCTGAAATTATTCATACCCTTTTTCTTTTTTAAAATCGGTTTCACACCATGCAAAGAAATAAGGCCACTAAGACACAAAGGATTACTGGGTGCGAAAGACTTAGGAACATAAATATTAATAATGAGCAAGAAAAGAGTTATCAGGAGGATAGCGATCGACATTGCATTTAAATTTTTGCAGATTAAAATCGGCTGGAAAGCATGGAACCGGAAGGGAGTTCCACAAGCGAGAAGTGCGAGTAAGAAACTACTAGCAGAGAATTTCTCAACTGTAAATTGATGAGATCTTGACGCCAGTCTACCCTTGCAAAAATATTTTCATTGTTTTTTTTTTATGACCCATATTGGAATATAAAAAAAAAATAGTAAAAATTACAATATGAAGAAAAAATATTTCATTGAAATATTTGCAATTTGATCACAAATATTCTTTATTGATTGTAGTTTTTGTTTATCACAATTAGAGATTGTGATAACTTTCATCTAGACCTTAAGGCTGGAAGGTCTTTTCACTATGACTCGTGTCTAGCTTTCTCTGCAAATTCACTAACGTTGACCACTCCAGTATATTGACATTGTTGTCAATTAACCATTTAAATATCTATGTTTCTGAGATGAGGTATTGGGCTTATTTACACTATTTATATTGTTCGGACTGTTGTCCACATTATTGTTACCATATTCACAACATTTTCGGCCGCTTTAGGTGATTGGAATTTCGAGCTGAACCCTTTATTTCGTCCACCAGGGTAGATTGTTCTAGTTCCACGTGCCATGCCTCTTTCGGATATCATAGTTATCTTCCTTTAACTCAACTCTCCAAGTTTTTGTTCACCACTGCAGTAGCCAGATATTGAACTCACAACTCTTTGGGTCAAGTCACTGGATCTAACCAACACTTTTATCCACTGGGTGATGTGTTCCTGAGGACATCAGTTTATGAATTTTGGGGAATTATAACCAGCTGAAGAAGGCCGGCGCGTACAATGGCCGAAACATCGTGATGAGGGCAACTGTCCGAACAATGTAAATAGTGTAACCATTTAAAATGTAACGTTTTTCCGGTCGTTGTCTTATTAGAAAATGTAGTGAGGTTCCAGCCCAAGTCCTTTACTAGACTGATTTATTTCTTCCCAAATCTTGACATAGTGTTCTTACTTCGTAATTCAATACACCAGGTCAACAGTCTTCCTAGTTGAAAAAAAAAAGAAAAAGAAAAAAAAAAACATACCCATGACATAGTTCTAACACAAATATGCTTTAGTGTTTAGACAGTGTTCTGAAAGTATGACGGCTTTTTCGGAAAAAAAGACAATATCGCTATACTCAAGAAGGTCAATTTGTGTTTTATCTGGTCAATGAATTGATGACCCAAAACTGGAATTCTTGTCAAAGTGATGTTCAATAAAAGCGAGGTGAGCTTTTGTAAGAAACCTTTTCAATTTTCTTTGGTCGTCTTCCATAAAGGATAGTCTTATGCAACGCTCAAAGTATACGCCTGGTATTTACACTATTTACATTGTTCGAACTGTTGTCCTCATCTTCATTGTCATATTAACGACGTTTCGGCCGTTGTACGCTCCAGCTTTCTTCAGGTGATATACGTTGGAATTTCGATCGAACCCTTTATTTAGTCCACTGGGGTAGATTGTACTAGTACAAAGTGCCATGCCTTTTATGGATATCTCAGTTTCAGTTATATCAACTCTCCAAGTTTTATTCCCCTCTGCTGTGGCCAGGTATTGAACTCACAACTTTTTAAGTCAAGTCACTGGATTACTTCAACCAACGCTTTTATCTACTATGTGTTCTTGGGGACAATAAAGATGAGGACAGCATAGTTATAGCAAATAGTTAAAATACCTCATCTCGGAAATATAGGCAGATATGCCTGTCATATTAATCATCGGATTGCTTTTATGTCTCTGGAGGATTTTCTTGATACAAAAATTTATGTCTCGGGTTTCCTTCCTTGTCTTTTGAGGATTTCCGGTTGTGGACATTTTAAAACTTTTTGTTGTTTGAAACTGTTGAAACTAGCATTTGGAATTTCTAGGATGTGTAACAGTAGCCTTTACCCTCATTCTGAAACATCAGTCTTTACCCTAAAGTCCTCACTAAGTTCTTAACTATGACAACCGATTTCCTTCTGACTCTAAATGACCAAGTTTGCAAATGTTACCTTCTATTTAACTGCGGTCCTAAAGCGCACGACACGTCATTACCGTACCTCGTTTTACGGGAAGCACTGTACTAATCTAAAGACGAAATTCATTTTTCTCCTCTAAGATATGAGTAGGGTGTAAAGGTGGTGTAATGTTATAGCTCGGAACGAGAAATCTGTGAACCATGTTCGGATTCCGGTTGAGGTCGTTACATTCACTTTCACACGAATAACCTTGGGAAAGTTATGAATCAATCTATTCTCCCCTCTAAGAGTCAAATAATAGAGCAAATTGGACTTTTTAGCCTAGGTTGGCAACCAGTATAAGAGAAGGACACCTCTGAATTTAAAACCGTATGTATCGCTATACTTGAACTTTAAAGACCGCTCAGCATAGTTGCAGTACAAAGCACGAGTTGGCTTTGTGGGTATTGAAGAAGCAGAAATGGGCCCGAGCAGATGGGGCGCGGTTGGAAACGAGCAACTCTGCTGAAGACGATAAACTACACTGATTTACAGTCGAAACATCACTAATGTTGAAGACTTTTTTTGATGAATTGAAAATAAGTCATCAATAAAATAGTTTTCCTCAATGTTTATGCACTGTGTCTTTCAGAACTCAATTTCAGTCAGAAAAAATTCTTTAATGAAAACATTAAATAAAAATTTCACAAAGCCATACATTTGTTTAATATTTATCTTGATGGAAGTAATATTTCTAATGATAATTTTGATGATTATAATTAATTTCTGTCTGAATTTCTGTGATGGGGAATTATCATTATTTACATTATTTATATTCGGACTATCGTCCTCAAATTTGTTGTTATCACAACGTTTCGGTCGTTGTGCCCTCCGGTCTTCATCAGGAGTATATCGATCTGGGAAACCTACAGTGAATTCTGAACTGAACCGTTTCTTTAATCGACGGGGTTAGACTGTTCAATCTTTAAACGATTTAATCCACTAGGCTATCGTTCCCTAGAACGGGAAAATATCCTACTGAATTAAAGCGTTGGTTTGTGAATTTGGTGACACAGTAATTGATTCCAATCCCTGGATTGGGAAGTGTGTACATGAACTCAATCAAAATGGCTGAACAATAGCTGAGCAGTATCAAAAATAAGAATTAGACGATATCCCTGTACATGGGCAGTGGAACGAGTACAGTCTACCTTCGTAGATTAAATAAACGGTTCAGTTCAGAATTCCCTGTAGGTTATTCAGATCGATATATATTTGAGGAAGGCCGGAGAGTACAACGTTCAAAGCGTTGTGGTAACAACAACAAAGATGAGGATAATAGTCCGAATATCAATCGTGTTAATAACGATGATAATCAAATCTAGGAATTCTTTCAATAAGAGCGATAAGGTAACTTTTCTAACGTATTTTCACTGTACAGCTTTTTTTTCAGTCATTTTCACGTTTTGCTCTTCTCCAAACTCTACGTCTCCAACAATAGATCATTAAATAAGTGACCCCTGAAAAGTCGAATTCATCTTGTCCGCTTCCGGTCTATTTCTGTTCCTACGGAAATGTACGAGGAATTCTCATCTTCCTTAAACACTGCCATCAGCTGTCATTGCAATTTGTTAAATGACATGTGCTCCCGATCAACCCTTTGAATAGCTCGCCCCCTCCTCCTTTTCTTCTTACACGTCTTCTTCATCCTCCCGCTTCTCTACCATACTCTTTTTTGTTGTATCTTAATTTTCATCTTTATCTATGTTAATTCTTCGTATATTTGCTTTTTTCTTTCATCTCTTCTTTAATTCCTTTTTTTGCATCTTCCACATTTTCTTCCGTTTTTTTTTCGTTTCATTTTCTTCTGTTTCTTTCTCTCCTTTTGTCCTATCATCATTTGGCGGGAAAGAGGAGTGAGCAGCGTTGGTGGAACAGCTGCGAGTGATACAATATTATTCACGAAAGATTACGATTTATAGCTGGATAATTAGCTGCCTGCCATCTAGTACGGCCATTGCAGGACATCTCTTTAATAAATGGCGGATTAAATGTGTGCCAACACTCACCACATCCACGTCGTCTTCACGTCGATATCAAGTGACCATACCCGAGCCTAATGATATGATTTAGGGGACATTCATGTTAACCCTCGACCTATGACATCTCTAAATTCCTCAGCTCAGTGTTGACTAGTCCGAGGGGTCAGTTGGAAGGTTTGAGACTGAACCAAAGATCAAACCATGTCAAGTTACATAAAGCAGGAAGAAGTTGACCAGAGGAGTGAGGGGTTGGCATTTGCAAGGAAGAAGGTCCTTGCGAATTCTATTCACATCTGCCAATATATTTTTCCAGTCACTACAAAGGAGACCCATTCAGTTCTATTTTGGCAAAGAAATCTTTATTTTCTCTTTTGTGCAATTTTTTTTGGCGAGAATGTAAAGAGGAAGAGAGATAGATAAATAGATAGATAGAGAGGCAAGGTTCTTAAATATAAGTTGGCATATATCTGTCAACTCGTACACAAAACATCATCTCCAATCCTCTCTTTTCCGACTATCATTATTTTTGCAAGTACATCAACTGTAGTGGCCTGCGCACTTCTTTGGTATGCAGTCTTGTTGAATGGCAGGAAGTTGGCAGATTTATTTTGGTGGGGGGTTCTCTTTTGAAGGACATGAATTATGAAACGGACTTATTCATAACAAAAACACAATGCAAAAGAAGTCATTTAAGAAAAGACGAATCTGACATAAACGGAAGAAAAAAAAAAAGAGACAACGAATTTAGCTGACGTGAATAAAAAAAATGCTATCTCTTTGGCAAACAGCAACGAAAGGTTGGTTTGCGGGAAACAATAATTCCTTTATTGATCAAATGTAGAAATATTTTTTCTTTCCCCTCCTCCATTCATTTTCTGGCTTAGGAAAGATCTTATGACAAAAGTAATAAGACAGGAGTTTTATTTTTCGCTTTTATGTTCGTATAAGTAGTATACAAAGTTGAATGTCTTGGTTATAAGCAACACCGGATAAAGGCATAGACACTCGGGGTTCAAACCCAGGAGCCATCGCCAATTGAGGGACCTCCAGAGACTGAGTGAAAACCTATTTTATTTTGTTAATATTAAATCAAGTATCCTTTAAGAAAGGGAAAGGGTTTAAGTAAACATCTGTTTTTTTACTTTTATGTGCCCAGTGCTTTCAGAAGGTGAGAGATGATGAACCTCCATAACTTAATGTCCTTTGTTGCTCTAAGTATCATTGGGTGCTTTAGCATCTTTTATTGTTCCGTTATTCATTCACACAAGTTAATTAAATAGATTACTCGCTGTTTCTCTCTATATGAACGTACTTAAATGATGGCACACATCTACTGAGATGAGGCATATCCTAAGAAGAGATTCTGATAGAGGATTAGCCACAATTTTTTCGATTAATTATTTACCAAGCCTTAATTTGTGTAAAAAAGAGAATATACAGTTAATCTTATGAAAGAAACGCAAAAATTTCGTAATCTCCTTAATACTCTCAGTGCTTTTTTCACAAACATATATCGGCTAAGAGTGCACCTCGACATGGTATAATGGTTAGCAAGCTTGTCTCACTAGAACAATTACGACTGAGTAGTGAGTTCGGTCGTCTGTGGGCGCACCATACTTTTTGCCTTTATCTACTGCATCACCCGCATATACAGGCTTACAGCACCTGGTATTGCCAAGTGGTCATCCATCTAGTTACTGACCAGGCCCAGCGTTGCGTAACTGCTGTAGATTTCATTTATTACTTATGTAATCTTGTCCATACTGAAATCATCTAAGGCTGCCAACATCTCAGTTAAAATTCCGTCTTGCCCTACCGCTTTGTTTCTGTTCAATTTTGCCAGCAGCTTCCACTTCGGCTTTTAGTATTTTTGGCACCGTTGGTATTTGTGTATTGCTGGTTGTTCTCTTTCATCATGAAAGAGTTCTATATATTCGTTCCAGCATTGAAGAATTTATTCTTTCTCTAATATCAGCGTTTCGTCTTTCGATTTTATGCGGCCTGTTGATGAGCATATCTTCTGTCCTGTTAGTTCTTTTATTTTTATGCACGTCTCCTTTATCTGTGATACTCATTCTCTCTATTTCTGCACATTTTTCGTTGAGCCATTCTTCTTTAGCTTGCCTGCATTTGTTCCTTATTTCATTATGTAGTTTTCTGCATTCCGTTCCATATATTTGCATTGTTTTCTGTCTCTGCATCATGTCAAGAATTTCATTTGTGATCCATTCGTTTGTTCTTCTTCGTCCATTCTCCTTTGGGATGATGTCGTTTGCTGATGTCACTAAAGCTTCTCTTAGTATATCCCATTTCAATTTTCTATTTCCATTTTGTCCTTTGTAACTTCTTTTCACACAGCTCATATATTTTTCCTTCGGGTCATTCAGAGTTCTGGTGTATTGCAATTTGGGTGCTGCGTTAGGCTTCTTCAGTTTTCGTAGTTTCACTCTTATGTATACTCTGCTATAATATATGACTACATCATCGCAGAGAGTTATGCCAACAGGCAGACTGACCACAAACAGTGAGACTGAGAGGCGATATTTACCGAAGGAGTTTGAGCATGTTGAATGTTAAAGGGTTAAATAACCAGCAAGGGGTTGATAAGTCGTAAAAAGCAAACCAATCAGTCCAGAGTGGATTCACCTACGGCACGCAGGTTCATCCGTCTATTCGCCATTATAATGTGAGGTGTCATAACTTACAGCTGTAGTGTAATAGAATCTATGAAAGGAACGTCCAGTAGCACCAGATATATCCAGAAGATTTTCCGACATGTTATGATGCCATTCCTGCAAATGAAAAACGATGTAAAGTTGCAACCAAATGATGCCCATGCTACTCAACATGCCCTGCAGAAGTTGGACAATTCATTAAATCGCCAGACCACAGAACATAAATGTGTCATGATGAGACGATGGCTGACTCGTTCATTTAGTCCACCTACAACTCTTACTGTATTGCATAAACAGATACAAAAATGCATCTCAGGATGGTTTTCGTTATCTTTATGATCGTATTGTATTCATGCGAGAGTACAGACCAGTGTTAATGCCCAAAGATATACAATGTATTAATATGGGGGTAAAAGTACTGATGAAGTTCATCTTATTTTAAAGCGTGTGCACTTCTTGATCAGCATATGTGCATTTACTTGTGTTTTTATTCTTGAGTAAATCGAACCTACATATCCAGAAGATCGCAATTTTATTTTCTATCAATGTAGAAATCGGTCTTTCTGCACTTATTACTGCTGAACTTTTTTATACTATCGTATGTAATATATAATGTAATGGCTGACCACTCATATGCGTCTTCTAGGGCAGTTAACGAATCCCTGTTGCAGACGATTGTTAAGGCACGTTTGTATTTGTTCAACACCCACAGAGCTCTCTTGCGGTTTATACTGCAACTATGCTGAGCGGACCTTTGTTACAGTTTCTGGGAGAGATCGCATTATCTAACATGATCAACTAGACCAGCACACTCAAACGCTCGGTCACGATGACTTGTGATTTCGGGATAGCACAACTAACAACAGTTTCGTCCACCCAATTTCACTCACAAGGCTTGGGTCAACACATGGTATGGTTTTCACGCACTTTCCAAATGTGCTGCACGCTGGGATCGCTTCCTACAGATAACATCAAAAAGTCACCTGCTAACCAGACGCTTCCTCTGTAGGTAAATGGTATAGCACGTCAGGTTCCGTGTAGGATACAGGTTCGATTCTTTTCAAAGGGAACATATTTTCTATGAAATTTCTCAAAAATTCAGTGTTTATTATAAACATTTACTTAATATTTGTATCTATAAAAATAACATAATTCGTGCATATTTGGTGACCAGTTGCATGATACACAATTCAGTTTTTTCTGGAGGAGATAGGATTCATACAAAAGAAAAAATAAAGAAAAAATAATGAAGGTTTTCACGATACTTGAAGTCGACTTATACACGAGTATATAAGGTATATATTATAAAAATTATTTCTACCTGTCCAACTGTGATTCTGCATTCTTTGTAATCAATGCTGTGGTGAAATTACACGATGGAACGAAATATCCGATGGAGTAGCAAAGCTGATTTGGATCTTCGATAAATCTTTCTACATGAATTAGGATGTATTTCTGATGAAGAATCCTAATCGATAATTCACTAATCGATTTTCTCCAAAGTATTTTTTTCGCTTTACGCAAAGATGTTTAAAATGTAAAAGTGCATTTATCTTAATATGCTTTTACAATGTACGATACGAAAGCCAGAAACATTTTTATGTCATTTGTTAAATTAAGTGGAATCGGTTACATATAGAAACCAATACTGCATGATTACTTTCAGTTTCACGCCTCAAGATAGTCTGAAAAAGATCGCTTGAGACGTGAAACTAACAGTCACCATGCAGTATTGATCCGTAAGACCCTAATGTTTAGTCTATTTTCAAACGCTTTATCTCCGATACTGAACACTCTTTTGCTATAAATATAGAAAACTTTAGTATATGCTTCTTATCTGAGGTAGTCGCGCATTTTCTATCAGTGGTAATGGTCTGTATTCGGACCGAGGTGAAACCTAAGTTTATAAATTCCTCTTTCCAAAAGTAAACAGATTCCCCAAACCTATTCCCTTTCTTACCATTCACTCTTGACGCGGGCTAAATGCGAGTGTTTTCTCATATTGACATATTACATTTACAGTGGGGGGGCACCTCGGGGCGGTGTAATGGTTAGCAAGCTTGTTTCGCTAGAACAATTACGACTTAGTAGCGAGTTCGACCCTCACTGGCTGCCCCCTTATTTAGGCCTTGTGCCACATCTAAGCTACGTTTGGAAATTCACTGTTACATTTACAGGGGTTTGTGTGTGGGCCTCGCTTTGTGCTCCAAATATCAGACGAAGCTAAAGTTAGTAAATAAAAAAAAAACATAATGGATGAAAGTGGTGAGGATTTCAGTGTTCGATCCCTGATAAATGCAACACGAGCGAGTGCTGTTTTAAAGACGAGTAGACCATCTTCACCTGAAAGAACGGTAGAAGGAAATTTTCTAACTTCTGACTTGGGCCCGTGTTGGGCTAAGATATGCCCTTCACCTTGACAAAGTCAACTCAAATTAGCGACTGAAGTCGCTTATAATATTTTAGGCGACAATCTTTTTATGTCATTTGAAGTCTTCAAATCACATGAAGAGAATATTTGCTTTTTGGAAATACCTGAACCGTCTGCGCAATGTACTTGAGATATTCTAAACACATATTCATCACATTGATTTACCAATAATAATTTAATAACGTTAACTTGTGGCACAAGGCGATAAGTGTAGGAAAACCCACTGTGGCTCGAACTCACTACGGTAGTAATAATCTGAGATTAACGAGCTAAATATCATTATAAGGTTGTGTTCCCTAAACTTTCAGGTCACAATCTTTTTGACTTCTTGTTCACGTCCTTAGCGTCCTCCCCCACTCATATACTACAAATACGCAATTTATTTTTGGTATTATGCGTACTTGAAATGTAAAACAATCGAACACTTTCAACAAGTCGATGTACTTCACACACAAAAGCCATTAGTAAACAAATTTATTTCGCAATGAGATGGATGTGCAAACGTCTAGTCTCTTTATATTCAATAATACTGTTTTTTTAATTTTAAGGAATCTCTAGCCACGCCCTACAAAATATGAGGTCAGGAATGCTACAAAATATATCTTGACTGCATTATTAGATTGTTCATAAAATAATGACTAACTTTAGAACTAATTTTTATTCCGGATTTAATGTATTTAAATAATATTTTAAAGAAGTCAAAATTGGGACTATGAACATTTCTACATTTCTGCTATTTATTGGGTTTTTATTTTAAAAACTTATGTTATTCCCTACCCACAGACAAATTGTAGATATGGGGCCGAGTTAAGACTTCATGGAGACTTTGATGTTTTATAGTGGTTTCAGTTAGAATGGTAAATAAGAATGTGGTATTTTGGTGTAAGGAATATTTTATAGTTTGGGTCAGTGATTGTAGCGAGCTAACTTTTAAGATATGACAGATGAAAACTAGCCTTCCCTATCCCCACTTTTGGCCTTGTGCTACATTTTTAGTTTTTATACAAAAATAAATATTATTCATATATTCCTGCCAGCGGGTTACTAATTTATGCCTTTACAATAAAACTATAAAGCTTTGGACGCCAAGGTTTCTGCATGTCTTTTAGCTTAAAAAATTGCTAAAATTCTTGAAAAAGTGGTAGTCAGTGGGCGAGGGATCAGCAGAATATGGTGGTTGTTGCAAAGTCTCGTATCCCAAGTCGGTAAGCTTATAAATATAGCCGAACATTGTCATGAAGCAGAATTGGATATCGTTGATTAACCAGTGCCGGTCGCATTTTACGTAAGCGCATGTGCATTTCACCTAGTTGCTGGCAGTCAACTTTGACAGTGATGCTCTAATAGATAACGCTAATGGTGGTCCCCCACACAGCCACTATAATCTTCTGTTGGCGCAATTTCAGTTTTAGAAAGTGTTTGCGTGCTTAGTCATGATCAAGCTATTAAGCAGATCGTTTACGACTGTTATAAAAGATCAGTTTCTCATCACAGGTGACTATTCGATTCGAAAATGGATCATTCGAATTTCGCAGATGCACCATCGGACAGATTTCAAAACGTCGAACTCATTGACTTTCACGGAGTTCATGTGGAACCAATTTATCGTGTTGCCAATTTTCTCAAGATGGTCTGATATTGTTGAAATGCTGACATTCATTATCCTAAAAAAATTCTCAGACACTTTGAGTTTGTTTCTGTTCAACTAGTGTTTTCATATGGATGATCTCAACCACTTTGATCTTCAAAATATATCTCCATTGCAAACCTTCAGAAACTAGTGTCGTACTGTCCGATCACAAGTGGCCTTCACCCCCTAACGTTCTGTTAATGTTGGCAGCAGTTTGAGAAGCATTATAGTCAAGATAAAAATTCACGCAAAAAAATAAAAAGTAAACACATCTTATTTCTTTTCATATTCGAGATGATGGGATATATGATGTTTTAAGTTAAATTCTGGAAGAAATTGGTATAAAATTAACAGAGAACACTTTAATCATTAGGAATGAGTAATATTTTAATGCAATTATTATTATAATATATTAGAAGAAAATGTTTATTCTGGAAGTATAGTGGAGTAATGGATAGCGGCTCGAATTGAGGAATTGGAGAGCCGAGTTCGAATTCCAGTCGAATCCATTATGTTCACTTACGTGTTAATACCCTTGAGAAAGGTATGAATCCGCTTCTCCCAACCGCAGCTACGGATAAATGGCAGAACAGACCGGGTTCTATAGTCTTGGATGGCAACCTACCGCCGAAAGAAATGGCAACCTACTGCGGGAAAAAATCTGCCTCGTCAGTCATGTATCGAAAGATACATGATCACCTAAGCACATAACTGACTGACTGCTTATTCTAAAAATCAAATTTTTTGAACAATACAACGCAAGGTAACGGTCATAAACGCTGTTTTGTAACCCAAAAATCAATTTTGGAGTGAATTTAGTTTTCACTCACGTTTTTTCGTCATTCTCTGAAGACGAGACAGATTTTGAGAACTAATCTGCAGCAAAGATTACATAATCCTTCTTAGGTTTTTTAATGGCTGGTGTTCTTAATTTTATTTTTATACTTGCTCATTTAATTTTAAACAACGATTGTCTGCCGTATGTGCTTTCGGGAAAGCGGATTACTAAATTATATATGTAAGAATACTTTTAACTTATTTCAAGCAGAAGAGTATAAATTTAACAAATTATGCATAGGTTTAACAATATTTGAACTAAAAATATGTTAATAAAAATAGTAAAAAGGAGACATTGATTCTGCGCAGGAAATACAACCCAGGTAAATAATCAGACATAAAAAGCCGCCATTGTTGGTTAGAAAAAGTTATTGGGTGGCTAGCTGAAAGAACGAAAGAGAAGAAACGATTACCAATAAAAATAAGGCATAAATATTTCACTTATGCTAGTCAAGTGTCCGACATTTTATCGTACGTTAGGTTGCAAGAAGCAGATATCGAGGAAAGTTTGAAATTTTTTTATTTGCTTCTGGACCGGTTATGGTGTTATTTTGACCATCAAAAATCTTCATGCACTATTGTTGAGAAATAACCATTTTTTTGTCATTTAGCGACATAAAACAGTTTCTCGTAAACAATGGCGTATTTCATGATACTTTTTTCCCGGATTGTATAATGTTTAATTTTGCCAATTAAATTTACGCTGAATACAAATTCATTTATATACTTACTTCAGAAAGATGGATATCAACATCTGTGAAAATCAAGGAATCACGGCTTTCATATTTATATCATGCTGAATACATTTTGTGTTTTTTTTTGTTTTGTTAACGTAGATGCCGTCAGGTGTTTTCAGAGGAGTAGGCGAAGGATATGTCTCTCTTCAAAGAAGAAAAAAAATGACATCAGAAAAAATATAAATCCCTGGCACCTGAAGTGTCCCCATATCCAGATGAGCAAAAGTCTACATTTAACTCTGCTCCCACGTTAAAAAAAAAACAAACCTTATACTGAATTTTGAACGACGTGAGCGTCCAAATCAATACTTCAGGAAGAAAGAAGAAAAGAATCAAATATCGACAGGGAAAAATGCTAATCCCTCTGCCAAGCTGACCATTCCATTTCGGCAATGCTAGATTTCCTAAATGTTTAGACGATTCCAAGTTAAACCCAGGAGGATTCTCTCCCCCTCCAATACCTAATTCACTGAGCAAAGAAAACAACATTCTGTTGTAAACAGTATTATACCAACTTACTCTCGCGTCCGGAATAGACGGGCTTATTCGGCGATTTAAATATTTATTTTTTCCAACTTACCTACTGTATTTCCAACTCCGACGTTTATTTTGTTTTTTACCTTTTTCCAACCTGTCCGTTTATTTCAACATCCTCGTCATAGTGTTTTTTTTTTTTTTTGTCTATGAAAACATTAATTTTGAATTGATTTTTCGACCTACCATTCTATTCAGAACTTATAGCGATATATATCACTAATTTCCTCCCAACTCTCTACGGGCCTACGGCCATATCACATTGAAACACCGACTCCCTTACGATCGCCAAAGTTAAGCAACGTCGAGCCTGGTCAGTACCAATATGGGTTACCGCTTGGGAATACCAGATGTTGCAAACTTGGATGTGCGCTAATGAATCGAAATCGCCTTGGGTTCGTTTTATTCTCTTACGTGCAAATATCATAAGAAAAGCTATGATTCCACCTCTTCTCTTCCCAGATATGGATTAATTAGTAAGACTTGTATCATTAAATTATTTATCCCCAAAAATAAATTCTTAATATCTTAAAGAAAATATTTCTGGTTTCAAATAACCTGCAAATAAACAGGAAATGAATGAATGAAGCAATCATTCAATTCTCTGAACCTTATCCTAGCGAGGGTAATATATACCATTCTCCCTCCGTACAGGCAATTTGACCTTTTGTAGTAGCTTTCTTGAGATTGATTTTAATCTAACACGAAAGCAGAAAGTTATATCGTTATTATATAATTTTTCTTCCATCCAACACCCCGTGCTTTGATTTGGTTTCATGTAAGTTGCTTGTTTTGTTTCTTTTTTTGTTTTGTTTGTTTAACGGCATATCAACTCGTTATGGGTCATTTAATACCGAAATTTAATTTTCTTGAGAGCATTAGTAATTTCTTTTACAAATTTAATTTTCTTTTACTGGTAATATTTTTTTTTTTTTTTTTTTTTTTTTTTTTACAAAAACGTAATGTTGGTAATTATTTTTACTATCAAAATGTATAGCTGGCACCTTCACTATAATAATATACTTCTACATTTTCATAGTGTTTGGGGGGGTTCAGTATTTGCTAATAGCTGGGAACTTAACAGGTGCTACCACCCCAGGTCAACAATTAAGAGGTGGTTCCACGCTCCTCAAAACCTCCCGATCAGATTCCTTGCTGCTAGATGTAGTTTATCGTCATACCCAGGACTAATGCAAGTTGAAAATTACAAACAAGTCCGAAGTAAATCAATCAAACATTTCTCCTGATTTTGACTTCTTGAACATGAACAATGGAAACTTGAAAGAAAGCATTAATGTTATTGAAGGGATTATCCTGATTCTTTACTGGAATCAATCGAGGAATTCCAGACAGATTCTAAAGAGCTGGTAAAGGAGAGGCAATCCTTCAGATGATCGACTCTGTAATGAATTGAGATTTGAGTTTATATATATATATATATTTTCTTATTTTATAATGATTATTGTTATTAATTAATGCATATGAAACACTTAAAATCTCATAGGTGATAATTTTTATTTCATGAGAACTCTAAAAAAGCAGCTCTCAATCTTCAAGACCTACACAAAAAGTCACAAAAAGTTGCTTTTTTAGAGCTCTTATAAAATAAAAATTATTATCTATGGGATTTTAAGTGTTTGATATTCTTTAATAATAATTTTGCTCTTTCTTTTGACATAGAGCTCTCCCTGGATCTATACCCTCCTGTAACTTCCATGCTGATTACCATATTGTATCATTACTAATATATATATATATGTATGTAGGGTGGTCCGGAAGTCTTGTCGCCCCCCTACCAAAAAGTAATGAGACCAATAGAAGAACAAGTAATACAGTAATACAAAGCACATGTACTGGATTCAGTTTATTCACTTTCATTGACACTGTCACACATCCAGAAGGTTTGTATAAACTCCATCATTTTCGTGACACGAAATGATCCTGCGCCATGTCCTGTGTGATATTTTATGAAGCTGTGTTTTCTTTTTTTTTTTTTTTTTGCAAAGGCTCTCCGAACGGCGTCCTTCTGGTATGGTTTATATTAGGTTGGGTGACAAGACTTTCGGACCACCTTGTTTGTGTGTGTGTATAAAAGAGAGAGACAGACAATTCTTCTTGACATGGGAAATTACTTTAACATCCACTGAATGGGTTTTCGGATTTCCAATAATAATTTGAATTATTTTGGATAACAAACGCGGCTGTCTGTCTATATTTCTGAGATAAGGTATTGCAATTATTTACACTGTTTTCTTTTTCGGACTGTTGTCCTCATCTTCGTTGCCATATTCAAGACGTTTCGGCCATTGTACGTCCCGGACTTCTTCAGGTGACTGGAATTTCGAACTGAACCCTTTATTTCGTTGGAGGGTACAACGGTCGAAAAGTCATGAATTTGGCAACGAAGATGAGGACAACAGTCCGCACAATGTAAATAGTGTAAATAACAAACGCCACGTTTGAAAACTGCGCAAATGCTGTAAGGCTTTTAATTGTTCCCAGGGATTATTGCATGATAGTTTCAGGTGCAGAATTTGTAAATGTTTAAAGAACTGTCAGGGATTTTTATTTTTATTTTCATATTATTATTAACTCACAGCTCAATAAAAAATATATATATTTTCAGAGCATTTAATTAAAATCAAAGACTAAAATTAAGTCCAAACCACTCCTGTTGGAGGAACCCCTTTTTGATTGAACAGGTCTTCCGCAGTGTAGTCGTACTCGCCACGCGTGAGGCTATTTAACCCATAGTAGGGGTTTTGAATGTAGAGTTAACCTTTTCATATACTAGTTGCCACCCAAGGCTATAAGACCCGGTCTCTCCTACTATTTCCCATAGCCGAGAGAGAAGAGATGGTTTCATACCTTTCCCAATTTTATTTTCACTTAAGTAAATGTAACGAACTCGACCGAAACTTGAACCCGGCTCTTAGATTCCACAAACGGAGCCGATATCCATTATGTGTAGACTTCATATTTTTGCCTCCGCTCCAAATTCCCCCTTTTTTTTTTACTGAAAGCTTGGCTGAAGAGACGTGGCCGAAAGTCTAGTAATAATGAAAAGCAAGAATTTTACTCAGTTTGTCATTAGACAAGTAAAACGGCGATAGGCGTATGTGGCGTTTGTCAGTTTCTCTCTATCATTAAAACTTAAAAACAACACATATATTTAACTGCTTTTAGTGTATTAAAACAGATTAATGTTTCATTTTAATATTTTAAAGTCTTCTAATATGAAGCATTGACGTTCTACATTGAATTGACTGAGACAATTATTTTGATCAAATTGTACAGGGGTCCGCTCTTCAGTAGCGGACTGGATCTAAAAATATTAGTTTGTTTGTTTAATGCCATATCAACTCCTTATAGGTCATTTAACGCCGAAATTTAATTTCTGAGAGCCGGGTTCGAATTTCAGTCGAGTTCGTTACATTTACTTAAGTGAAAATACCATTGGGAAAGATATGAATCTATCTCTTTTAATTCAATTTTCTTGGGAGCATTAGTAATTTCATTTACAAATATGTATTGCTGTTAATTTTCTTAAGATGAAAATGTACAGCTGGAATTTTTACTATAAAAATGTATATTTATACTTTCATAATGCTTTGGCCCCAGTTTAGAGGTTAACTATTTGCCCATAGCTGGGACCCTAACAGGTTCTACCACCCGGGGCAGACCTGGGAATAATAGTAATTAAGAGGTGATTCCACGCTCCTCAGAACCTCCCGGTCAGATGCCTTGCTGCCGGATGTAGTTAATCGTCATACCCAGGACGGTCAAAATATTGGTTGCCAAAAGACAAACAAAGGGAGCTCAACCACAACTACAAGGTTATTATTTAATTTACACAATGAATAAATAAAACCATCCCCCTACTTCCACTTCTTTTTCACATCCGTTTAATATTTTTTTTAACTTGAAACATTAAGTGATTATTTGTTTGCTTCTTTACTGCATCTTGATTTGGTTTTGCTCTTTTAAAAAAACAAAACAATCATTCAGTTAGAATACAAAATTCCGGAAATATGTTGGAAATTTATTTATTTAATTAATTAGAATTGTCAAGGTTCCTTCAGAATAATAGAGGTTAAATAATATCATATCACGTCGGGTATGTCACCAGAATATTCTTCCATTTGTGTTTCCCCCATTATAGGTATTATTGCATCCATAATATAGTGATACCTTATTTCATGGAACAGAACAGGTGAAAGAAAAGGAATGACAAACATGTTTTGTTGTCAGAGAAGTTTAAGTTACGCACAAACCTATATAACACATAATGGTAAGACTAACGCCGGAATGCTGGTTGTGTTTAGGTAGAAAACACGTGTCTCCTGGTATATTTTCCCACAACAATTATTGCCAACTCGAATGTGAGTCCGAGTAATAAATGATAAAATAATAAAACCATATACAAAGAAACGAAAATGAATTATTAACAAAAATATACATAGACAATAAAGAAAAAATTAAACTAGAGCATGTTTTTGTGTGTAAAATGTTTGGAGAAGTCCGAGTGAAATGTGTTACATTGAAGAAAACGAAGTGAGCGTGTGTTTCCCAGTGGGGGACACATTTTTATCACGTGCGATTACATCTTGTTGTCCAAGAGAAAAAAAAGAAAGAAGAGGATGGCAGAGAATGTCATTACCTATTTATAGGCTTAAGGAGCGTCCACTAGCGACGTTTATTTTAGGAAAGTCAAGTGGAGTAACCCTCAAGCCATCAGTTAAAGGAAGTTCATTATCGCCACACAGGTTTACAGTTTAAAATGTGAGGGGTATTTCTGCCGCACCCTGTATTAAGCATTTAGTAAAAAAGAAGTGAAATTTATTACTCTTTTTTACCAAATACAAGTGTCGTGTGAAATAGTCATGTCGGTGGAAATTTTTAAACAAAATAAGTATACTGGTTCGAATAAATGTTCGACCGGGAATTTTTAATATGATTTTAATAAATGCGGAATGAAAAAAATGGGAGGCAATTATTTGAAAAATAATATGCATGCTGTACCAAATAAGAACAACGACGTGTACAAAAATTGAAGGAAGTCATTTGATCCAGCCGACATCTTATGCAGTACACAAGAATGTGTACCAAAAAAATAATTAAAAAAAGAATCACAGTGGAGTAATGGATAGAGCCGAGTTCGAATCCCAGTCGAATCCATTACATTTACTTACATGCTAATACCCTTGGGAAAGGTATGAATCATCCTCTTCTTCCCCAGCTATGGGTAAATAGCAGAACAGACCGGGTTCTATAGCCTTGATAGCAAACCGGTCTACCGCAGAAAGAAATGGTAACCTACTGCGGGAAAAAATCTGCCTCGTTAGTCATGTATCGAAAGATACATGATTGCCTAAGCGTGTATCACGCATGACACATAACTGACTGATGCTGATTCACACATTTTTTCCGAATACTCCAACTGCACCCCTGCTGCTGGGGGGGGTGTAAGTCTCTACCTGAAAGGGGCTAACTTTCAACTGAATAGTTATTACAGCTGCCAACTGTTATAATACAAGATATAGAGAAAACAGTGATTTTTACTTTAATTCCTGTAAATGTGTAGGAAATTTGGTCGTTCAGGGGGGTTATATTAAAAATTCGAACGTCTCAATTCCAAAAATAATAAAATAAAAATAAAGAAAACATGGTCTCATGCCTGTTAAATAAATCATTTGTATTTACAAACATATGTACAGGAATTCAAAAGAGACAAAAAGGAGTAAAATTTGAATTAAAGTCTTTGGGTAGTTGGTCCCCAGAGTAATCTATAGTTGAGAAAATATTTTTAAGTATTAAGTATTTGGTTTATAGTAAAGAGCTGTGGTTAAGAAAAGACTTTGATCGTCAGCGAACATTAACTGTTATTAGAGTTGATTTATTTAAAGTCGCCGACACATGTTTCTTTATGCATGAGCTGGTAGCGGGGGAAGTTGAAAGCTATGTAACAACGTCTTTTGTGTTTGAACGGTTTGGAGATAGTCTCATCTCTGTTCCTGAAAGTCAGAATCTATCAGTTTTTATAAGAAATTTTTCCCGAAAGTAATTCTCGAAAAAAATAGGATTTTAGTTTTCTCAATTTGGTCAAATATTTCATAAGGTGATGTTAATTTCTAACCAATAGGCACTTTGATTTAAACGGTGTATGTTCGATTGTGGAATCTTTTTGATGTTTTTAAATATTGTCTGTTATTGGGTAGAAAGCAAAGTTTGGGCGTGTTTTAATATGGTATGTATGTAGGTATGTAATTGTGTTGGAATTTGGTTTATTTCCTATAGATATACAATATAATTGAAAATGACATTTAATTTTTACCTTCTGAATTCAACAGAAGTTAAGGACAGAAAGAAATAATTAAATAAATGTCTTTTTCAATAAAGGACGATTTCCAACCGTAATAATTACAGACTTATAACCAAATATAACCTTTTTGACTCTGATGTAAATCGGGCCTATTTCTACAGTTTTGACTAGAGTGTAAAGCCGGCCTATATGTACCATTTTGATACTAGTGTAAACCAGATCTTTGTCAAATTTTCTATTGATTTGATTTTTGTCCCGTGAGACATATTTGAAATTAAATAATCCAACAAGATTGATATGTCGTTAAATTAATCTAACTCAAAAAAGTATGTAAATACAAAAAATAGCAAAAGAACAAAAGATTATCAACCGATTGAGATTATCTCAATCGGCTGATGATACTTATTATGATAATACTTCATATTATGATGATATTGTCTTATATTCTCCTTAAGTCTTTATCAAGAAAACAATTCTGAACAGAGAAAGAAATCTACAAGTCAGAAGATGGTGTAACAGGATTCGACTGTTCTATGAAAAATAGATAACCACTTGTCTTGAAACGAAGAATAATAAATATAAAGATGGAAATGTCACCAAATGAAGAAATTCTGCCTTTCAATTTGATTATCCATTTTAGTTGAAGAGGAATACAATTTGCCACAAAGAGGTGGTGATCAATTTCTATTTATCAAGTCAAAGATCAAGTCTTCTTATCATTGGAACTCCTTCAAAATCCCGACAGTTTTCCAACGATAAATATCGTCGCTTTAATTCTTAAGTTGGTCTGCACAGAATAATTCCAATGTCGACTGCCTATTGCTTTTTTTAAATAACAATGGACGCCAGAAGGTTTGATCTCCGATTTTCGATCAAATCTTGTTAACAATCATTGAAATAAAATCAAACTGTAAAAACATTTTTCTCGAAAGACTTTAATAACTTTACTAATTATATGGAGAAATATATGGAGTAATATGTATTCTATCAAACAGCCATACAATGCCATACCTACTTTCATCTGTTTTGTTTTTAAATATGGCTGACAATACTTCAGAGATAGGATGTTATATTATAAATATATAAAAATTAAAGGTTAATTATACTTAAACCTAACAGCCACTCCTCCTACATACAGAAGGATGGCTGGAAGGACAATATAACTTGACA
>CAHIKZ030000022.1:57500-157500 GCA_903632075.3 Acanthosepion pharaonis
ACATTTTGACTCTTTAAATGATTTTAGCACCCCCCCACCCGGACCCTATAAAGACCCCACACACGTAATAGTATAGCTTTTCTGAAACTGCAACGATCAACATTTTTGATACGGTGTCAAGAATGACAGCAACTCTTAATATAATTTCTGCTGATTTATTGATGTTTTGAGTTCACATGTCGTTCATAGACGTGACAGCGTAGAAACAGTCAAAAATTGAACCACTAACGAAACTGTCCTCTTTGCTAATTCATCCTTCACTATCTCCTGCCAACAGAAATTGAATTGACTCTAACCGTTCTATTGTTGTGCTTATTATTCCCACCTGATTATGAGTTTTTTTTTTCTTTTGTGGTTTGAGAGGTGTTATCGTTTGCTTTTAATTCTAAAGAATCCTAATGGCCAATCATTGTTACGCTCTGTAGTGTTTCTTTTCGGCATTAGTTCCGGCTGATGATTCGCTGACACCTTTACTAAGTGATTCCAGCTTTGTAAACGCTTCTATTGCTATTTGGCTATCAAACGTGTTCATATTACGGATCAGCGGGTCAGTGTTTTAGTGTCAGATGTGACATTTCTCGAATAGATATAATGCTGTTCATTAGGGCGTTTACTGTTGGCATCAATTTGGATCGAAGCTTTCCTTGCTGGAGTTGAACTGTCCAATAACATGAAATGAGATTGCCTTTGAGAACGTGTTTTAATATTTTTTTCCTTCAGTCATTCTTCATATTTTGGACAGCAAAGTAAAATAAAAAAGAAAGAAAACTTTTATAAATTAAAAGCCTAATCAGAAATTCCTGTTGGATAATGGATATTTTTTCTGATAAAACAAAAACATGCAGAAAAATTTGTTTTCTAGGTATTAAAAACTTTCATCTTTTGAAAAGCTTTACCAATTTAACCAAAAGCTTGAAAGCGAAAAATTAAACATAGAGCAAATTGCTCGTCAAATGTGATAGCCCTGGGTCATGCTATAAACTACATGCTTTAGCAAGGCCTCTGATCGGGAGATTGGAGTTTTGTGGAGCGTGGAACCCTCTGAATTGTTGTTTTCAGGTCCACCCTGATTCGAGGTGGTAGCACCTGTCAGGATCCCAGCTATGGGAAAATAGTGAGCCTCGAAACAAAAGCGAAACACTATGACATTATAAAATTACATCTTTGTAGTAAGAATACCATCAATTCATTTTTATATTAAAAATTTACCAAAATATATTTTATCTGTAGCTGAGGCCATAAAATTGTTCAGAAAATTTAGATTTCAGTATTAAATGATAGATAGGATGTTGATATGTCGCTAAACAAAATCAACCAACTAAATCTTCAAAGATGACAAAATAATATATATATATATATATAAAGTCTGATGACCCAGAGCCCTTTAAAAGGGCTGTGGAGAAATAATTTATTACATGGAACCTTAAAATGGTCTGTTTTTATTTAAATAAATATATATATATATATATATATATATATATATATATATATATATCCAACTCGGTTATAATTTACTTCATGAATATTGTTATATTTATCTCTTCAAACCGAAGACAGATATATCGGGATAAAAAGGAGAAAATGGAAAAAGAGAGAAAAGGAGAAAAAAAATAATTCAAAAAAGGAAAAAATTAAATAACTGTAACTTACATCGAGCTCGCATTGGGTTAAAGTTTTCTTTGGAATAATCCCTAGCAATTACAAATTAGAAATTATATATATATATATATATATATATATATATATATATATATATATATATTACATACACTACCAGTCAAAAGTATTTGGCCCCCTTCAAATTTTTTTATTTTTCATCCTAAAAATATTATTTTCAATGAAATAAGTTAAGTACCGCAGTAGTTTTATTTATTATATTAAATACAAATCTTCCTGAACCACATTAAATACAAATTAAACAAAAAATTCTTAAACTTTTGATTCATCAAAATGACCCTCTTTGACCTCCATCACTGATTTACATATTCTCGACATTCTTTCCACAAAAGACTGGAGGGAGACTGAAGATAGTCCTGCCCAGCTTTCCTGAAAGAGTTGCTAGAAGTGAGCTGAACTTGTGGGTAGTTTAGCTCTGACGTTTTGCTCAAGTTCATCCCACACCAGTTCAATAGGATTTAAGTCCGCTGATTGCGCTGGCCAAGACATCAGTTGAAGGACATGCTGTTCCTTTTTGCTTTTAATGTATCTCTAGCAGAGTTTACTAGTATGCTTTGGGTCATTATCTTGCATAAGTACAAATCCTTGACCCACAAGCCGCATACCAGATCGCGTGATGCTGCAGTATGATGTGATAGATGGTCTGATTCAGTTTGTCCTTCAACTGGTGCAAATCCCCGACTTTGCAATTGGCAAAGCCCGCCCTCCACACCATAACAGAGCCTCCTCCATGCTTTATGGTTAGTGTGATACAGCGGGGGGGGGGTGCAGCTCTTTCACCAACTCTTCGCCGCACATAGACCCTCCTATTTGACCCAAAGATTTCCAACTTTGATTGGTTAGTTTAAAGGACTTTATTCCAATGCTCTATTGTCCAGTCTTTGGGTGCCTTGGCCCACTGGAGCCTTTTCACGTTTTGATTCCTCAATAGTTGTTTCTTGACAGCAATTCTGCCATATCGGCCAGCTTCAAAGAGTCTTCTACTCACAGTGGATGCTGGCACATTTTTTCACATTGGTTCAGTTGTGTAGGGATGTTTGGAGTAGTCAGCTTTCTGTTGGTGATTGATGAAATTATCCTCCGCTCTTGTTGCTTTTGGTTTACCAAACCTACTTTTGGTTATGTTTTGTCCCGTTTCCTGATTCTCATAACAGCATAATCCACTGTAGTTTTGGGAATTTTTTATTTTTTTAAAAAATTCTGTGATTGAATATCTTTTTTTTTTTTAAAGTAATGATCTCTTGTCTTTATTCAAGCGCAAGTTCCCGTGTTTTGAGCATTTTGTTGAAAAAAAGTTTTGATCTGGAAGAAAGTTGCAAAATTTCGGTTTTACTTGAAACAAAATAACAACAGATTTCACTACTAGGCAAGGTATATTGGCTGCACAGTAGTAACTAGTAAGCGGTGATTAAACACAATATAGTCTAATGTGACTTCAAGTGGTGGTATAATGTAACTTTTGGAAAACGTTTTTGTCATGGTCAGTACTAAAGAAGAAAAACGCCTTCAAGTCAATTTTTCAAAATATATCTGGTTATACTAAGGTTAAAGTTACTGAGGAAATTTGTATTTAGTATAATATATAAAACCATTGTGGTGCTTAACTTGTGTCATTAAAAATAACACTTTTAGGATGAGAAATAAAAATTTTCAGCGTCACCAAATACTTTTGACTGGTAGTATATATATATATATATATATATATATATATATAGGTTGAAGGCTTTTATTCTGATAGTCTAGATAAAGCCTTCTCTCTCTACACACGTTTGCCAATATCTTTGTGTTCGGCGACTTCAATGCCCACTATGTCAGGTAGCTTAATCACTCGAACGTCACTGACCTTGCTGGCATCCAAACTTTGAAGTTCTCAATCACTTAATCCCTCCCTCAAGTATTTGACTTACCCACGCATTTCCCCTGTAATCCTGACGGACACGCTCCTCTCTTGGATGTCCTTCTTACCTCCAACCCTGATTCATATCGTGCTCTTCAACCGTGTCCTATTGGCAACTCTGATCATGTGGTAGTGTTCGTACATATCACTTTCTGCTCTCCCACCAGTTACGAACCTTCTGTTAACAGAATATCTTTGTGTTATCAACTCGCTTATTGGGACCGCTTCATTTCTTCCTTCGCGATGCTCCTTGGAATGATATTTTTAAAAAATCATCCTGTTTACAAATGTACCACTGAGGTCTCTTCCTTGGATGTCATCGGAGCTTTCGTTCCACTACGGACATACCAAGTGAAACCACAATCATCTCTTGGGTTCTCACCTGCCTGCTCACCTGTTATAACCCACAGGAATCACTTCTGGTTGTATCGGAGCGGCAGGTCTGATAATATCAGGCGTCTCTTTGTCGATGCTCGTAATGAGTGCAAGCGTGCCCTCAAAATTGCGAAGTCACTGTTTTCTGAAAGAATGAGACACAGTATAGATTCTCACAAGTTTTGTGGTGTTTAGTCCTATTTCAGATGAAACGGGACTAAACACCACAATTCAACTTAATTTTAATAATTATTTGGATGATTTCGGCTCTCGTTTTTGAAACATGAGAACTCTTATGTAGTGAAGGAATCATATTTTTAAACAAAATATTTTATATATATATATATATATATATATATATATGTGTGTGTGTGTAAATTGGCAAACCACCAATGTATCAGATATGATATATTTATATATATATATATATATATATATATATATATATATATATATATAGGCTAATTTTTTAAGGTGTGAAATTGAGTTATAATGCAGTGTTGATTTCTATATCCACATTGTTTAAATCTACAAATGGTCTATTTCTGATATCAAGAATATATTACTTATATTTCAAAATATTTTGTGTCATTTTGGTAAATCTGTTAAAATGAGATGTTAGTGTTATTTTAATTTTTGTATCATTTAGATAACAATTTATCCATCACACCTATATATATATATATATATATATATATATATATATATATATATATATGATGAATGAAATATAAAACCGAGGAAACTCTTCTGGACGGTCTTCTTGTTTAAGTTGGAGAAGTGGACCATAATCCTATAATAATAGTAGAAATGTTGCAATTATTCAATGCACCAGCGCTTCCTGCTTTTGTACAATGATTATCATAAGTAGTAAAATATTAGGTTGTTCTGAAAATAATATCTGATTTTAGAGTAAACATTTTAATTGTTTTCTAATATATTATATTTGTGCAAGAATATATTACTCATAATTGTATAATTGCAACATTTCTACTATAACCACATAAAAGCAGTTGAGGTCTTCTACCATCAATAACAGTTCTAAGATTATGAAGAAAGTCTTATTTTGGGGTCACGAGCAGCAACATAAATTGATTAAATTGAGGAAGATAAAAAAAATGTGAAGTTATCATTTATTTGATAGCAAATGAGCAAAGCATCATATCACTATAACAAAAAATTAAAATAAAATAAAAAAGCTTGCTTCCGCTGTTAGGGTAACATGAGGCATGCTCACTGCCATTTAAAGGAAACATCCTCGTACCATAGCAACAAAACCTAAAAAAAAAAATAATATAATAAAAAAGTATAAAATTGTGATGTCATAGCAACATGAGGCATGCTTAGTCCCAGTCAAGGAAAACATCAATTAGCATAACAATATATTTATTTATTTATTATGTTATTTAATTTTAAAAAACAACAAAAAAACCTCATAGAAACTCAAATGTATCTATGAATTTTTCAAGAGTAAAAATTAGAGGCTGCAGATATATATATATATATAATTATTTATTCCAAAATTATAACAAATATGTTATAAAATCACTACAAAAATAGCAATTTTGTTTCAACAAAATAGCTATTTTTGTAGTGATTTTATAACATATTTATGTTATAATTTTAGAATAAATAATTATATTTGCTATACTCTGTATTGAGCACTCTTTTAAGAATAGTAATTGTTGGTTATTAGAATTTATTCTGTATATACCAATCCTATACTTGATATATATATATATATATATATATATATATATATATATATATAAGTTGGCTAATTGTTTAAGGTGTGAAACTGAGTTATAATGCAGTGTTGATTTCTATATCCACATTGTTTAAATCTACAAATGGTCTATTTCTGATATTGAGAACTCTCCCTATATAAATATACCAAATTATATATATATATATATATATATATATATATATATATATATATATATGTGTGTGTGTGCGTGTGTGTATGTTTTAAGGTATGTTATATTTATGGGTTAAAGTGATCAATATCAGGGATAAAGAATATGTAAACACAAAAGTGGACATTGAAGTCAACACCCAGCAGTGACAGCCTGTTTCATGCTGACAATCATGGTTAAGCACAATACAGACAGTCACCTCTTGGTGTTGACCTCAATGTCCACATTACAAATATATATATATATATATATATATATATATATGTGTGTGTGTGTGTGTGTGTGTGTGTGTGTGTGCATGTATGTATATATTTTCACATACCCTGCAAGTTCACATCTACATGCATAACCATACTTGCAAGAATACACACTCATAAACAAACACTGACACAACTCAAGAAACTCATAACTGCACTGGTACAAGCACACACACAATCACATTCATATGCTCATTATAATCATGCAGAAATACACTGTTACATTCTCAAAATACACTTGTGCAAATGCATACGCACTATCACACTACTCTTATACAAACATAGGCATGCATGCTAACCATTTGTGCTCATATGAATCTAAGAGGGAGATAAAAGTTTTAAAAACAATAACAGTAAACACAAAAAGCCTATGGGAAATTGCAGACATCTTTAATTTATAGTGACCTTGTTATTTGATTCTTTGGTAGAAATTTAAATTTGTCAAAACTTGGCTTATTTAATGGCAAGTAATCAGTGTATTTTCTGTTAATAAAATATTCTTTAAGAGTATAACCAAACTGACAACCAATAGCTTTTACCTTTGAAGGGGAACAAACTCCCTAATTTATTTATCATATAATATACGTTGTAGCCTTGGTAACGAGGCAAGAAGAAACTTTTGAATTTCCTTTGATAGACATACAGTTAAAGATAGGTAGAAATATTACCATTGATGAACTTACTATTTCTCCCTGGGGACGTCTTGTCACTTTTGTCTGATAAATAACATGATTAGGACATATTTTAGGTTCAGTTGCTGACCATAAACAAAAACATGATCGCAAGTTGGGCATAATTTTCAGAGTATATTTGTAATTTATGGCCATTTTACTGTCCTATGTTTCGGGAAGTAAAATGCTTCCTTTATTATTTTGTATAGCATTGCACAGTTTATTAATGTTACACAAATTAATCTTAAGTTAATCCATCTTACTATATGTTGAAAATTAATTACACGTTATATGGCATTTCTATTTGCTGCAAATGTCTGCTTCAGCATGGTAGACTAAAACTTTATATGAAAGTTCAACAAAATAGTACTGCAACAATTACTGCAAGAGGTGCCAGACTTTACCACAGCTTCAAAAGGGAGTTTAGGTCCCTAGCAGAACCAAAATAAAGTTACATTCACATCTCCCATATTTGAGCATTGATCAAATAATGACATTACCCCAAATCGAGATATAGCCATCATTGTCATATATATGTAGAAATAGGTGGGGATTAGCAAGACATGTGAAATCTCACAATATCAATGTACAAACCAATAAGCAATGAAAACAAGCGTTTTTGTGTTACCTTTGTGGAAAGAATTTAAATCCCTTGCAGGACTTAAGAGTCATTGAAGATCACACAATTTATGGGTGACTTGTATATATTTAACTGATGCTTCTCAATTTTCTTTTTTAATTTGGAACATCAGTAATTTGTATTTCAGTTTTTCCATTTGCATATAGTAATTTATTTTTCATGTAATTTTAATATATATATATATATATATATATATATATATATATATATATATATAATTTCAGATATAACTAAAACTTTATCTGTAAAAGGACAATATGAATAAAGACAAAAGGAAAATTTAACTTAGCTGATGCATTTATCAAATTCATTAGTCATGCATAGAAATAAATTCAACCAGAACTTTGATCTAAGGAATACCAGACTTATTAAAAGAGAAAATAACTTACTTAGATCTTAAATTCTTGCAAGTGCTGCTATTGAATCTTAGCAAAATATAAATGTATATCCCAGATTTTTAAAGATATTTCCATTTCTGAAAGAATTACTCCTTTCCTAGAGGACTTCAGATGAAAATAATGTTTATGTTGATGCGACTACATGTGTACACAAAGGAGAAATTAACATTTCATTGTCTTCTCTCTTTTTTTTATCATATTTGCGTAATATATAATAGATCTAATAAAAGTTACAGAAAGTTGGAAGTATGCAAATTTTTACATTGGCTTTAGTATACCCAAGTACAACTAAATATGTGTATGTCAAAAAGAGACACTCTCAAAATCTGGATAAAAATAATAAGAATTTATATTAAGTTAAAACCATCCAGCATACATAATGCAGTTTTGTGTAAAGTCCAGGCCAGAGAACATAATCTCTTTCCATTCTTCATCTGAATAAAATGAGGGTTGCGGTCAACCGTAAAATACTTTTTCTAATATTGATGCAATCACCATAATTACAAAAATATCCAATGCATCAGGACTTCCTTGATGATTTTGTTTAAGTTATATTTTGTTGCTATGACTCAACTATAGGTTTTTTACTATAGCGTATACTCAGAAAGTCGTCCTGGGTATGATGATAAACTATATCTGGCAGCAAGGCCTCTGATTAGGAGGTTTTGAGCAGTGTGGAACCATCTCTTAATTGCTGTTGTTCCCAGGTTCACTCTGAACCAGTGTGGTAGCTATGAGCAAATAGTGAACCCCTAAACCAGAGTCAAAATACGAAAATATAAAAATACATTAGAGAAAATTAACTCATAGTAAAAAAAAAAAAATGACCAACAATAGATTCTTGGAAAAAATTACCAAAGCTCACAAGAAAATAAAATTTTGGCATTAACCCTTTGACCCCTGCACTCCTGAACAATTTGAACCCTTCTGCTTGAGTTCCTGAGTCTAAATTTACAAATAATTGGTATGTAATGTTTCATGGTAGATATAAAAATAATTACAAGTGTTTACTCACCATTCAAACACTAACTGGGCATTAAGTCATTTTTCTCTACCACTGTTCAACAGGGTGTTATAGTGGAACACACCTATTCTATAGTTAATAGACTCTCCCACCTATAATAAGTAGGGGTTCGCTCAGGGAGTCGCTCAGTGGGTCGGTCAGTCAGTCGATGCCGGATGACCGTTAGTCGGATACTAAAGTATCAGCGACCACCACGAGATTTCTCTGCGTTATACTTATTATATGAAGTTCCTAACATTTTGTACGTTGAACCCATTTTAGGACCGACTTAGTACAAATACAAGCCTCCACTGTGAAATCACTCTACAACACAGTGTCTAGGCATTACATCATTTTTCTCTACCACTGATAAAGCGGTAGTCAGGGCTCAAAAGGTTAAATAACTGTTGAAACTTGACTAATACATGTAATAATAATGCAACACAAAATGTACTTAGAACAAAATGTATTGAAACAAGAAAGTGTACACAATATTTACATATAGTCTTTTGTATATTCCTGGTAAGACCGTTCCTGGAGAATGTGTTGACTGAGTCGCAGTCGGGCAGAGTCTCTGGTTGAATCTCTTGATTCCTCCCTCTCTTCCCGGTACCAACCATATTTATATGGTCGGTACTCCACTATGCAAATTAGGTGGATCCTACCACAACAATAACCCATAAGGAGTTGATATACCATTAAACAAACAAACAAACCAAGCCTACACTCAAAAAGTTTATATGAAATAACAGACTTTAAATTAAGGGAAAATTTTTTAATACATGAGAAAAAATAGAAATAAAAATGGGTTTAAAAAAAAATTTGTAGGAATCGAACTTAATTTCTTGTCCTGTATTTACTTACATTTATGTTTTTGCGAATTTTTATAAAGTTGAAAAACCTATTTTTTGTAATTGCTGGAGAGCAATAAGCATGACAGAATCCATATTATTGGACTAACTGATGACGGTTTTCATTTTTTAAAACAACTGATACAAAACATCATTAACTTGTGCTTGTATTCATTTTAGGTGGTAAGAAATCCAGGAAAGTCTGGGTAGTTCTGCTAGTATCAATATATAACCGATCATATGTCAATGAATATCATTAGCATGGTACTAGAAATCAAACTATACAATCACCAAAGTGTAATAAAGTCAGTGAAAGCAACAAACTAAAGGTTTTTTGGGGATTTTATATTTTTCATGTCTGTTCAAGATACTGATGAAAATTTAATTTCTTTAGTTTCTCTTGGATTTTTTTTTTTATTTTTTAACTCATTTCACACCAAATACAGGGAAGCTTCTTCAGTTATGGGCAATAGATGATGTTCTTTAGATCTTCTATATAAAAGCTTTTTGGCTGTGAATAGATCCCAGATGACAGTGGGCCATGTCGATCAACAATATCTCAAATAATAAACTTGTGCCAAAAAGATGAATTGTGTAAATGTGTACAGCCAGGCTTTTAATTAACTCTTGATGAGCAGCTGACATCATTAGAATGACACTGGAAATGCCCTCAGGACCAATTAATGGCCAAAGGAAAAGAACCCAATCCATTTTTCTTTTGTTAAAATAAGGAAAAGAAAAAAGGAGTGAAAAACGCATCCTATTTTACTGTCGCCTGCTGCCTATTAACTTCCTTCTAGCAATGACTAAGAAGACTGATTAACACAGACTTTTGCAACCATCACAAAATTATTAATATTCCTATTATTGATTCACTGATGAATAGTGCTCTAGGTGATATTTTGCGGTGGCTTTATTATATTTTAAGACATTATCAGAAATGAAATATATCAACAAAACTATCAGGTTCTAACCTATGACCTGGTCAAAGCGTTCAGGTTCAGTGAAATTTCCTGATATTCTTTTTTTCATCCCATTGCAGGGGGTTTACTGGGAGTGAAAGAAAATGAGAAATATTAGTGAGAAGAAAATAACAATAAAAGAACAGAATTCAGGAAGGTAGAAGATGACAATTGATGTTGCACTTAAAGCTTAAAAGATCATCAGTGGCAGAGAATCAAGAAACTGAGGCAAGAAGTGCAAGAGAAGAAACTGTTAAAATAGAACTTACGGTTACAGAATTTTCTTTTTTCACTCCATATTTGGATGAAGCTTTAACAATACATTAGATTTAGAAACATCTATTTGTTCCTTATCCTGTCATATATATATATATATATATATATATATATATATATATATATATATATATATATATATAATCTCCATAGGGAACCATATATTGAAGTGTGTTAAAGCACACACACACTCAAACATAAAATCTTCAGTTTGACCATTTATATGAGATCACCTTGAGTAAGGTGAAACTGATTCCATCAAACATGAGAATGCCGGAATTAAAAACCCAAACCACTTACTTGCCTACATACACACAGAAGGATGGTTGGAAAGGAATGGAGTGGGAATCAAAAGTAATTGGGAAGAAAAAATAATATAAAATAAAAGTTAATATGAATTTTGATAAATTTACCAATAAAGCAAAACGACTTATTTAAAAATTTGAAAGATTTAATAAATAAATTGATAGACAGAACTTGTCCATATTATTTAACAAAACATGTTTGAGAGAATTCTTGTTACATATATATATATATATATATATATATATATATATATATTGTGTTTGTGCAGGAATATAAAATATGTGAATTGGTCTTCAGCTGTGCAGTTAGCCCACTGGGAGTGATGGACCCTAAACATTTGATAAGTTTTTCACCTACAAGATGGAAAGAGTCACCTCAGTGCTAATCCAGACATCTCAGATTTGCTTTTCTTTGGCATTCTTAGTATTATTGGCCTGAGTGGTTGTGGTGTTGTGTAAGCTGTAGAAAAAATTCATTAAATATAATAGACAAAAAATGCCTATTGTTTTAACAATGCAAACAAACATGCATACATACCTATATAGATGGATAAGCTTATTTCTGAGTACATACAGCTGATAGTGTTGCTAGTAATTGCCTGTTGCAGACTCCTGCACATCAGGCACATTTGTGTTTGTGCAACACCTACAGATCCAGCCTGAGATTTAAATTGCAATACTATAACTATGCTGATTTATACTGCATATAACAGATGCTGCACTGCCATCAGTAGCTGAGGCATAACTCTTTAGGCACAGATCCAAGGTTTCTTAAGACCAAAGGATACGACACTCACATACATATTGACCAGACCATACTTACAGTTTCTGTAAGAGAGTGCCCAATCTGGCATGGTCAGCTGTTGAACAAGACCAGTACTCTCAAACCCTCGGCCATGATGACTTGTAACATCATGCAAGTACAAGCATTAACAGCGTTTGAACAATTTCATGTAACCAATTTCCCTCACAAGGGGTGGGTTAACACATGGCATGGTGGTTTTCAGGCAATTTCCAATGGCATCACATTCTGGGATTGTCTACCAGCACTGATATATTGACAATATGTAAAGCCTGATAGATAACAGTTAACATATCAGTAGATGGCCTAGAGAAAGCCATATTGTTTATCTGAAAGAAGGCTACATGAAGTGAGATGTTTAACCATTTTTTTTTTTGCTAAAAAGCTGTAAAAGAATAATAGGATGAGTATTTGAGGGATCAAAAGAGTTCTTAAAGACAAGATCATTTTGAGGTTTTATACCCGGGTCTCACGATCAGAACACTGAAAATCTAATCATTTGGCTGTGTAACCATTATATAATAGCTGGCCACTCGTATTCGAGGATACCAATCTATTAGGGTGGCTAGCCAATCCCTATTGCAGACTCTTGCTCGGGCACATTTGTGTTTGTTCAACACCCACAGAGCCAATCTGTGGTTTATACTGCGACTATGCTGAGCAGACCTTAGTTACAGTTTCTGGGAGAGATCATGTTATGTAGATATATTTATGTTACTGGAGGTGCAGGTATGTAATGTTTAACTGTATCGACTGGAACTGGAACTGTATCGACTGGAACTGGCAAGCAGAGTTAAAATTCTGACTGACACTTTTGCATTCACTTTTTTAATCATTTCACCTCAAGCAAGACGATAAAGTCACTAAGATGCAAGAGGTTATTGATTGTGAGAGAATATAAGAAAAGAAAACATTAAGGAGAGAGAACAATAAAAGAACAGGAATTAAGAAAGATCAAAATGAACTGAAAAGTTAGAAGCCAGGAGAGAGTTCCACAAGCGAGAAGTGTGAGAGAAGAAACTGTTAGTATAGAATTTTCCATTTCAACTGTAAAATGATGAGACTTTGCCACCAATCTAGCATTGCACTTAAATTCTTAAAGTCTTGGTACCCTAGTGGAAAGTTCATCCAAACAATTACTAAGAAAATATTTATAGAATAGACACAGGGAAGCTAGATTACAGCAGTGGTAAAGTTATTGAAGCCGAGATGCCATGTCAAGACCAGTAACATTGCAAACACTTCTTTGTATTTTATCAAGAATTTCTAAATACATATCCGAACAACCATACCGGATGTGGCAACAATATACAATGCATGGATGAATGATAGAGTTAATAAATGTGTAAGACAGATTCTGGCAAGAAGAATTGTCTAGCACGACAGAGTGGATCAACTTTCCCTGCAGCAGATTTAGCAATTGATTCAATATAACCTTGGGAAAAGAATAAATCCATTCATTTCAGCAAGACACTTGAAACCCTTTAGCAGTTTAAGGCAGTCCAACTTGAATGTTGAGATAGCAAACCAGTTCCATAAATATTCACTTGCAACTGAAATTACAGTAAAATCAGTTGGCATGGTTGCAGCTGTGTGGTCCGCATAGAGTCTGCAGGAACCAACAATGTACCAGTCACTATATACTTGTTCGGATATTTTTATATGCATGTATATTTCTGTGTTTGTATTTATCTGTATATATATTTTTTTGTTTGTTTCAATATTTGTAATAATAAATGTAGACCTGAAAGCCATGTAATTCCCTTATCTCAGTATTTGTGGGAACTATGCTCTTCCGATGTCCAGCTTCTTTTTATACCTTGAAAATAAATTTCTTCTTATTCTTACCTTCTACTTAAAGCTGATAAGTAAAACATCTATTTTCCTGACAATCATGATGCAATCATTTTCTTCCCCCTTTTTTTTCTTTTTTTTTCACTTTCATATTTTCAAGATAGTAATTATGATGCCAAAATCCTAAGAGGAAATGCATAAAAATGCTTTTAGTGACCAAAACCAATTCTTCTTATTTATTACTCTCTTCTTAATAATAAACAAACTCCTTGTAATAACAACAAGAAAAAACAAAATAAAAAAGAAAGAAAGAAGACAAAATAGAAAAAAAACAATCAAAAAGAAAGAAATACAAATACACAGAAAAATGGCAAAAAATACATAGAATAATAAGAAGTGAAGATCATCAGATATTTGACTCATACACTGCAATAAAAGAAAGAGAAAATATTTTGGTGTCTCGTCGTGGGGGTGGTGTAATGTACATTGTAGTGGATTTGTGCAGAGACGTTATCTTTTTGTTCTTAGATAGTTCCAGAATTGATGAAAATATTTAACCATTTTTTCCCCTTGGGATGAATGAATCCAAACTCCATTTATTCTTACAGCCATTTATTGCTCCTTTTGACCCATGTGGTCCGTCCATCATGATCTCTGTTGTAAGTTTGCGATGTGTGTGTGTAAAGCCTCTGTCCATCTTTATAAACTATCCAACAGTTGCAAAACCTGTACAAATTTTGCCTATAGAAATGCAGACAAAACCTTAACAAAAAGCCAGGCCAAAATGGCTGACAGAGTTTGACCTGACAAATTCACATATATCATTCTTTTTTATCCACCACCTTTTTTTTTTTTAATACAAAAGGTAGAAACCCCAAGTCAATCAACTTAAACACTTGCACCTTAGTTGGATGGGTCATAAAAATCCTATTTATTGATTCTCTTCGGTAACTTTTGTGTAAAGAAATCATTGGATGTTCTTTTAGTTTCTTTTCACTGGCTAAAGTGCCATCTGGTGTACTCCTGGGTAAGTGAACAAGTCTCTTAGTGTAACTATAAATCATTGCCAATGTAGAAATGGCAGACTAAGATGGATGAGCAAAGACAGATGAAGTGATAAAGAAAAATATCATTGACTGTAGGTGGTATCACATGAGACCCATTCATCTTTACCTAAGCAGCAACGGTTCACTGTTTTAGCTATTATAATTGTCCTGTTCATGTACTGAACTCTGACTCAGTTTGGTCCCATGACTACTGCCCCTTCCTGCTGTGTTGAGACATCATTTACTCATTACTTTCACTCTACTGGAGTCTGTGTCATGGAACCTATGTTTAACTCATTTTTAACAGAGAAGTAGCTCGGCTGTTTCCATTCTGTTTGCTGGTTGATGTATAGCAAAGAAATATCATTGTTTTCTCCATGTGATGCCATCAAATAGTTCAAGGTTTGTAGAAATACAGGAATAAGAGTTGTAAGTGAAATATAAATAGAAAAAATGAGATGGAATAAAACAGATTTGAATGGTGATTAATATTCACTGACTGAAGAAATAATAGGGGAAAAATTTAACAATATAACTGTAAATACAAAAAATACTATATAGAGTGACAGGTAAAAAATAAACACTTTATAAATGTTCAATTGGGTAAAAATAAACTAGAAAGGGAAAAAATATCTGTTAGAAATCTTTGCAGGCAAAAGAACCAAAATGAAGATTAGCGTGTTAAAATTCTGTTTAGGAAATAAATATAAAAAGTAGTTCATATTTTGGCTTATAAGATTTAAAAAATGTTATGAAAAATCTGTAGTAAATATGACAATAGACACGAACTAATAGGAAAAAAAAATAACTGAAAAATATAGAAAATCGAAAATAATAATTGGTAAACGAAAGTGAAAGTAATAATTGGTAAACGAAAGTGAAAGTAATAATTGGTAAACGAAAGTGAAAGTAATAATTGGTAAACGAAAGTGAAAGTAATAATTGGTAAACGAAAATGAATTTAAGAATTGATAAATGATGGCAAAAGTAAGAATTGATAAATGAAAAGAGAAAAAATAAACATTTATTTAATTATATGATTGAAAGAAAATGCAGGCATTTGAGTCCTAAAACTTAAATCAGAAAACAAAATAATATAAAAAAATGTAAAATCTTATAAACAAAAGGTAAGTAGAAAAACAAAATTAATAGTAAAATATTAGGCCCGTGCCAAGGTTCTCAGCAAAAATGTATTTTCTGCTGTGTCGAGTTCTCAAAAATGTTTTGGGAAGTTTATTACACATCTGATATATCTATACACATAAATATAATAAAACTGAAAACACATGTATAACGGAAAACATGTCCATTCGCATAATTACAACATACCCACACATATTTATAAGTGAGACTTCAAAACAACTCAAAATTAAAATTGAAGAAATAAAGAAAAAAAAAACTAATTAAAACATTACTGATTTTTGACTAATTTTCTTTCATCATAGTCCTGTTACTTTTTTTCAGTTATAACAATGAGTTTAATTTTTACATTTTATGACCATTAATGAAGTTGGATATATATAAAATAATGAAAAAACCTCAAATGAGATTTGATGTTATATCCTTGGGATCATAACATTGACTGCACCATACTAATAAAACAATAAAAACCAATCAGCTGATATAATAAGGAAGAGTGATATTATAGGGTTCAGTTTGAATTCAGCCTGCTAATAAATGTGGCCAAGTTAGTAAAATACTGTCGATGAGCTCTCCAGGATATGAAATTTAAGAAAGTAAAAAAAAAAAAAAAAAAAAGAAGATCGTTGGGATCTGAGGATAAGTGGGGGCTATAAATCAAATTACCTTATCACATCCGCTGATCAGCAGAGGGAGAGAGAGAGAGAGAGAGAGAGAGAGAGAGAGAGAGAGAGAGAGAGAGACCAACGCATTTTTTATTACATACAGTTTTGTTTTTCTTTCATTCTAACCTGAAGAAGCCAGAGGGAGCAGACACTCTCGGCGAAATGCATCGTTTGTAGCTTTTCCACTTTGTCGCATTATCTTCAGGTTCCTACTTATAACCTACCATCTTCGAAATGGGAAGGTGGGAATCACTGGGTTAATCTTATATTTCTTTAGGATAATATTCTTTTGCTTTCGGTCAAACACAAAGTATGAACTAATATTCATATAAGAAAAATTACCAAAGTAGAAAACAAATTGTCGATATTGCATAATTGCTATAAATATAAATATTCAGTTCCATAAGTGAAAAATAAAATCAAAATTAAGTCATAATGAAAGAAGAATATAATAAAATATAATAACAATATAATTAGAAAAAGATAATTTGGTTGTGAATAGATAGATAGACTGACGACTGTGTTGTTAACTTGTTGACATATTACTATCAGTTAAGAAACTCAGATCACGGATATCAATTTTGTTTTAATTATATATAAGGGGTAGGGTTCATTTTTGCTTTGTAAATTCATTGTAAACTGATCCCTTACACAAGCACCCACCGCTACAAAAAAAAAAAAAAAAAAAATGATCATACCACGTGATACTCTCAGTTTCAAAACAGCCACGAAATCTCGTGGTATTTTTTTTATTACTGTAGGGGTGATCAATTGACAATAAATTTACATAGGAAACTACCCACCACATTCTCTTGAAATATAAAAAATTAAAAAAATTGATATTCGTAATCTGGTGAGCAAAATCGATAGCAAGATGCAAAAAACAAACTGGAAGGGAAAAAAAGATTATTTCAAAGAGAGATGCGTTTCTGTAAGAGTCACCGAATTGCATAAATAGAAAAATAAGATACATTGGATTGAGGGTTGCGATTAAAAAAAGAGACAAGAATAAAATTTCAGGTTTAAAAAAAAAAAAAAAAAAAAAAAATTTGGGTTTCTTGTTAATTTCCTTCCCTTCTAGTACAACGGTTCAATGACGTAAGAAACTTTTACTTGAAGTCATTAAAATGAAAATCTCTTGTAAAAAAATTTAATGACAGCTCTGTTGCTATTATTTTGGATTTTTATTAAATGAGCCATTGTCAATCGTTATTAGTTTATGTCTATTATTTCTTAAATCTTAATTTCAATAACTTTTCATCGCAACTACTGACGTCGTCAATCTACCACCATAAGCAAACAGTGCAGAATCGAAAATAATTGCCGTAGACAGACGATCCGATTAGATGCGATGAAAACTAATTTACAGGAAATATTAGTGACAATAAATAACGGTTAATTACATTGGTAGGCTAGCAGTTATATTCGAAATGGGTGCTATAAAATAAAAATCAGATATTAAAATTATTTACATTGTTCGGTCTGTTGTCCTCATCTTCGTTGCCATATTAACGACGTTTCTGCCATTGTACACTCTGGCATTGTTCAGGTGATTTGAATTTCGAACTGAACCCTTTATTTTGGCCACCGGGGTACATTGTTCTAGTTTTACCGGTGCCATGCCTCTTCCGGGTGTCTCATTTATTTCCATTTAACTCAAATCTCCAAGTTTTTGTTCAGGTAGCCAGGTATTGAACTCACAACTCTTTGGGTTAAGTCACTGGATCCAACCAACGCTTTTATTGGCTAGGGCCATGTGTCCTTGCGGACATCAGTGTATGAATTTTGGGGACTTATAAACTTAATGTCTCCACCTAAAAGTCGTGAATATTGCAATAAAAAAGAGGACAACAGTCCGAACAATGTAAATAATTGCAATACCTCATCTCAGAAATATAGACAGAGACAGATATTAAAAGTAGTTAAAAGCTGAGTCAGATGTTAAGTTTGAAAAATTCCTGATTCTTTAATTAATTTTTAATCTGATTCTCTCATGAGATGAATATTCTTTTTAGAATCTTACTATAAACATTTAAAAAAATATTTTTTCGCTGTTAATTTGTACTTAATGGGATGAAACCTACTATAGACCTCATATAAGTTTTAAAAGATACGGTTTCAGAAAAAAAGCAAAAAACAAACAAAGAATAAAGAAAAGAAAATTAAGTTTTCCAATTCATTTTGCAAACTGAAGGTTGTAATGATTTTAAACAAATAATACAACTAAATAAAATTGTCAAAGACTAATCCTGGGAAGACAAAGTTAGTCTTCTGTTTAGTTTGTAGTTCGATTACTTTAAGCGTTATTGTTAGTAGATACTTGTAGGCGCTCTCTTTATTTATTAACCTAAACAGTATATTTATTTTCGTCTATTGGCCTGAATGTTCGAGAAATCTTGTTAAAGAAAAAAAAAATTAGCGCTCTCGAACCTGCGTCTCTCAGAGCCGAGAGAGGTACCGTTTAGTCCGGTAAGTCTTACCGATTTGGCTACGGAGAACAGTCACTAAGGCGTGACCAAATCTCGTACTTTCAAGCGATTCTCTTTATTTACATTTGGATACGAAACTGTGCAGATATGAAAAAAAACTTCGAGAGATGTATGATGGGAAAAATTTCGCTTAAAAGAACGAAATTTGGCTAAATCACTAACTAAACACTACATTTTCTTAAATTTCTCGCATATATATTAATCAGATTTTAATCTGTTTCACTGCTCCCGTGTCAAAAGGTAGATGCCATGATAGTTTTGTCAATATTGGCAGTATAATAAATGTCTTCTGTATCTTTGATGCTGCCATCACCAACAGAATTATCTTGCCCTTATTCCTAAAAACAGATGTCATCATCACTACTATCCATTGCATATGTAATGTACTACTTTTTTTTATTAGATAGATACATAGATAGATAGATAGATAGATAGATAGATAGATAGATACATAGATAGATAGATAGATAGATAGATAGATAGATAGATACATAGATAGATAGATAGATAGATAGATAGATAGATAGATACATAGATACATACATAGATAGATAGATAGATAGATAGATACATAGATACATACATAGATAGATACATACGTAGATAGATACATACGTAGATAGATACATACGTAGATAGATACATACGTAGATAGATAGACTGACGACTGTGTTGTTAACTTGTTGACATATTACTATCAGTTAAGAAACTCAGATCACGGATATCAATTTTGTTTTAATTATATATGAGGGGTAGGGTTCATTTTTGCTTTGTAAATTCATTGTAAACTGATCCCTTACACAAGCACCCACCGCTACAAAAAAAAAAAATGATCATACCACGTGATACTCTCAGTTTCAAAACAGCCACGAAATCTCGCGGTATTTTTTTTTATTACTGTAGTTGTGATCCACTATCCATTGCATATGTAATGTACTATTTTTTTTTTTAGCTATAATGGTTTTAGGAATTCTCTACCAATCTTCTAGTATCCATATCCATATGAAGGAAAGCTCTGGTTGACAAATGCGGCCTGTTGAAGTCAGTGACCTGTGCCACTCTGAGAGCCTCTGGTCCCACTCGTGAACAAGCAACTTAAATTGATTGGTTCGTTGATGTCCACTGGTTGAAAAACACTGGTCATTCTAGCAGGAATGACGGTAAGATATGTCTTCATCGATCCCAATTTCTGTTTTACCTTATTCTGTCGATGTCATTTGATTGCATCAAATCTGAGTAAAGATGGCTCTTTCAGTAAACTACCTGGACACCTCATCGACACTTAATCCAGTTACACTTCATTCGTCAGACTGTAAACTATACGAATTCTGATTTTTTAGTTGTTACAAAGCCGGAAAAAAAGTTAAACAAATGTTAAATTTGTGGGCCAAGGTATTAGCAGAAGCAGGTGGTGGAGAGTTAACTCGTGTTCGACTACGACGACTTCCATAACTCTGTTGATTTCCTTGCAGCTGATTATATATCTCTGGTCATTCACAATCCAGCGAGTACACGTATATTTACATATTTATCTTTTTAACCTTTTCAAAGAAAGAATGTTTGTGCTGTTCTTTCATTAACGTTATTCAATTAACAGTTAATTTAAATAATAAAAATGTTAAAATATAATCAGTCTAAGCAAATACAGTGAAACCTACAACGTAGTGTAGGATGTCGTAATGCTACTGTTGGGTGTATTTGTATTTGACAAGACTAGAATAGATTGAGAGTAAGAGGGTCCAACTGGCTTAGATCCGGCCTTAGTGGTAGAAAAAGTAACGAATTTGCTACAGAGATCAACAGACAGCGTACAAAACCACGCAAAAGTGTCAAATGCTGAATTTGTAAAGACTTGAGTTCATCACAAGATATCGTCAGAATATCGTTTTCTCACTGATCACAAGATGTACGAAAAAATCTATAATGACAACTATATATATATATTATATAACGTAATGGCAATTGTAATATTGGCCTTTTTCTTATAAGGAAAAATTTGGCATTCATTGATCAAGCAGCCAGTACGGTATTCGGTTGAAATTTATAAAATCTTTCTATTAAAACTTTTTTTTTTAAAAAAGGGAAACAGGTCACTCAAGTCCAGTAACTGTTATCGTTCTTTCTAGTATCGATGGGGATTTCCTTCCAAACCTTCTGTTTGAAGTGGTGTAGAATGTTAACATCTTGATTATATCATTATTTTCTCTTTATGTTACATGTTCTATACATTTTAATTGCTGCTGCTATTCGTAGGCCTCAAATGATCTGTTTTCTGTTATTTGCTACTATTCTTTGTTTGTGATACTATAGTGCCAGTTCACAATGTTGAAAGAAGGATGATCTTTGGCAAGACCTTTGCATGAATCTCCACAATTTCTTATTTGTTTTTGTTCTGATTAACTCTTGTCTAGTTACTACACCTCTTGGACTTTGTGATCTTTGTTCTATTCTTAGACTCCTCAAGTTGATTACTCACTGTTTGCCTCTGCTTGATATCATTGATCATATAGCTTTTCCAGGAGTAGAAATAGAAAAAGTAACAACAGTGCTTGCTAAAATTCTCTCAACAGCTTGTCAATTCTAAATACTATGTTATTATAAATTATACCATTTTCTAAGTACAAAAATAAAGATAATGATTTCAATGTACAGAATACATTGAATTGAGGATGATAGACATGCAAAAAAGTAAACAAAATAAGAATAGTACAGATTAGAAAAAAAGTATTGCAATTTTTCCAATTTGTATCCTAACTATGGGATTTTAACGTTGATTGGCACAGGTGCTATTCTTTGTTTGTGATACTATAGCGCCAGTCCACAATGTTGAAAGAAGAATTACCTTTGTCAAGACCCTCAAGCTTCACTCGCACAAAGCCGTTTTTAACCATTGATCTTAGGAAGCGGTTGTATACAACTGACACTTTTGATATTTCTGAACGGGTTTGACGTCATACATTACATCCATATGAATATTTCGATCTGACGAGGCTATTTAATAAGATAACTCGAGTTTTCATGCCGATTTTTTTATTTTGTCACAGTTTGCGGTGTTGTGCAAAACTATCTCTGACACAGACTATAATTAATTTGTTATAGCTGATCCATAGGCCGAGGTATCTGAAGTATTTAGTATTTACTAATTCTACATCCTGTATTATTATGATGCGTTCAGAGTAGGTGCCATCAGTGCTTTCATTCTAATTCCAGATACGCATGCATTTATCAAATAATTTTCGTATCTATCTCAGTCTTGATGCATTTTGTTACTATTTCGGATAGGTAGAAACGTAAACTTATGCCAATTTTCAAGTCCCAACTGGGACGGATGTTTTCTTTTATAATTAAGTGTTTTCGTGAATAAAATTTCTTTAAACCCAAATTTCCTAATTTCCACCCTTTTGTAACCAAGAAAAAGTTAGTGAATGAAGAATAACCAAAACGGAAGTTAGAAATGAAATGGTAATCTTTATAACATCAACAAAATACAATACTCGCCAGCAGCGTGAAGTAGGTAAACCACTGCTGGTGGTGGACTATTTAGACAGCATATTACCCTTCTTACAATAGTGTCCAACGTATATATGAGGATTGGGACATACCCATTAGTGTTCATAGGTACGATATATAACACACCCCATAATAGGACGATAGGCATTAATGGATTATAGGTAGAAACCTATAATTAATACGAGATTTTCATTTTAATTGTTAGAATTAACACCTAATTTTACGGTTGTAATTAATGGGTTTCGCTACAGGTTTTGCTATCTCCTCTTCCACTCCCCAAATCGAATACAGATAACTTATATTTGAAAATGGGAAGTTTACATAAACATTTTTTTCGAATAAGCCAAAATAGGTGCAAGTCATGTGAATAGGTTAAATATATCTAAAGAAGTAATCGATTTTTTATTTAATAATCCGACAGATTTTATCACTTTAAACGTTATTTATAGCGGATACACGTATTTGAGTTATTATATTTATTTCCTTTCGTCTATCGGCCTGCATATTTGAGAAACCTTATTAAAGAAAAATATGCTTACCGCCGGGATTGGAACTTGCATCCAGCCTTGCGTGACCGGCAAAGTCCTTCGTAACTGAGTCGGTTAAAGCACGTTGGATCTGTCTAGAGGGACGCAGGTTCGAATCCTGCAGGAGAATGCATATTTTTCTTTAATAAGATTTTTCAGATATTCACGCCGGTAGGTAAAATAAATATATTGTTCAATAAATAAGTAGGAGCGTCTACTCAAATATGAGTATCCACTATAAATAACGATTAAAATGATTATATATATATATGTGTGTGTGTGTAAAGCTTCGACATTCATCTTTACAAAACCATTACTCAGAGGTACATTCCTGTGTTGTTTACGAATGTCGGCAGACGTCAAAGTTGATTTAATCCAATAAACACCACAATGCCCGTAAAAGAAATTACGTATGGAGACATACAAATTTATTAAAACAAATGAAATGAACGAAGTGGTGACTGTATTTAATATTCGGATTATGTTTCTTGAGGTAAGCAAATTTTAAAGAAGGATTCTATTATTTTAAAAGTTCTATTAAATTTAACCAACTAAGTCTGTCCTTTTAATTATTTTCATTGTATTTTCCCAATTTTCAAACAAGTTTCATCCGGAAGAAAATTGACGATAAATAATCCAAATTTCAGGTTTTTATTCTATATTTGTTTGAATATTTTCGACAGTCTCTGTCGTTATCAGGAACTAAATGTTGTTAGTATTGTAGACAAGAGTTGGGTGCAACATTCGAAAACTGAAAAATAGAACAAAGAATTAAACAGAGAAGTTGTTTGTTGAATTTTATGCAACTTATTTAAATGAATTCTTGCTGTTTAAAAAAAACACCCATAAGCACACACACACACACACACACACACACAAAATATATGTCTAATTAAATGGATTTTACTTTCTAATCCGACATTTTTATTAAATAAAAATTCCCTAAAAAAAAAAAAAAGACTTTCTTGCTGTTCTGTTTGAAGTAAACAAATTACAACATTACTTCACATTTGCATCATAATAATGTTGGGTTCAATAATGTCTGCTTAGCATTCCAAACAATGAAAAATATATTCGTGAATTAGATACATGCCTACGATCGATCATGGCAGAAGATTCAAGAAATTGAGCCATAAGATCGATATAATGTGTTCGACTCGAACCCTCGCCTTATAGTTTTTCATAGTATTTATCAATAAATTATATAGACAAAACCGTTTTGATGGTTGCGTACCAATGTCATAAAGGCAGGATTCAGAAAAATACGACCCAAATCTGTTCCCTTTATGAAGATATTTGATAGAAGAGAGGAGACATTGAACAAGGGATGAATTTTTCTTATTTTAAATCGTCTGACCACTTCTAGCATTGTCATTTTATCGCCCCATCTCACGTACCCAACGCGCTGGAACACACGAGTCTTCGGAACGTTAAAGTCACTGTTTATATATGCGTTTCATGGCCAGCATGACGTGTAATTAATTAACAACGTAATTTGATAAATACATTAACTCGGTCATGATTAGGGTCTTCTATCAATCCAAGTCATGTCAATGAACATGAAATACGTGTCCTTTGGTTAAGCCCTGTTGATTAATTAATTTCTCTGATTTTCCTGCAAAAATAAAGTACAATTTAAAAAATATAATATAAAATAGTATGTAATAAAAGCGAGAATCTTATTAAATTAATTTAAAATGATTTAGTTTCAACAGTATTACGCTCGCAAAAATCATAATTTGCAGTTTTATTTTTGGGGAGGCACAAATTAGTACATTATAATACAGGAAAACTATATGCAATTGAATAAAAGAAACAACAGTATAATTAACATTTAATGAGTCTTGAATAATAACCATTGAGTAATTGCATCATTGTAATATAGATTACAAGGATGAATGTAAATTTTGGCTTCACTATTATTAATGAGTTGCACTGGAAATTGCTTTATTCAAGAGCATTTAACGGTATTGCGTAAACAGAAACCTTGCTAAGATATGCCGCTTTTGCTCTTTCACAGTAGCAGACACACAAACAAAAATCTGATCGTTATAATGTAGATAATTTTTTGCTCTATCACAGCATAAAATCATGTTAATGTTTCGTACGTTTTAGAATATTTCATGCTTAGTTCATTGTTATAAGAACGGAATTCAGATTGTTATTTCATTCAGGATCGAAATTTGCAGTGGTTTATAAATATGAGAGAGAGAGACTGTCGCATTGGACTATTTTTTATATTAATGTATATGCTTAAGGAATAATGATCATACAAATATTTATATAGATAGGTATGCAAGTTATATATCTATATCTATCTATCTATATATATATATATATATATATATATATATATATATATATATATATATATATATATATATATGGATGTTATTTTCTCATTTGCGGTGCTGTTTCCCGCTAAGCAACAGTTCTTTAACGGCCTCCCTCAAATTTATTGTTCCTTCATTTTTTAAAACATGTGTCGGCGTGCCGAGAGTTCGAAGTAATTTCACCTTTTATTCAACAGATTATGCAAGTATTTGAATTCTATAATATAATATAGAATGCCCCCCCCCGCCACGACACACGCATAGATTGGAAAATATTCATTTCAACGAGATTTGTTTTGTTTGGCAAAAGGAGAAATTAGCGAAACCCTGCCTAGCTTATAATCTACTATACGTCGGAAATACTATCACGACAAAGCAAAGTACATAATCTGTCTATCTTTCTATCTATCTGAGTATCAGGTTGATGCAAAAACTTAAAAAATGTTTCAGCTAGAGCTTTTACCGTTCGGCTACGAAGACCTTTACAAGAAAGCAAGGTTCTATTTTGCTTTTAAAGCACACTTACTCTTTGTAGCCGAGTGGAAAAAGGGGGACGTAGGTTCGAATCCTGTCGGAGGGCACATTCTTTTTTATTAAGTTTTATAGAGTACGCACCAGCTCGATTGACAAAACAAATACTCTCTATATTTTCTGAAATGATAATTGGTATTGTAATTATTTACGCTATTTACATATTTCGAAATGTTGTTCAAATCATTTGTTGCTGAAACGTCGTAAATATAGCAACAAAGATGATGACAATTGTCTGAATACTGAAAATAGTGGAAACAAAATGTGTTTAAAATAAACGGAGCTCTTACTCAAATACTATAAACTAAAATAACTTTTGAAGTTATATACCCTTAGCAACTGGAAGAATTTAGAAAACGCTATTGTATTCATATTGTCAACTGAAAATTACACTAAAAAAAAAAAAAGAGAAAATAACTCACTCAGAAGGAAAATCCTCGAGAGTGCCGCCATTAAATATTATCCAAATATTAATCTACGCCCAGGCTTTTCCCTATTTCACCTATCCTAACAGAATTACTACGCTCCCAAGCAAACGTACACAACTGTATGAGGAAATCAAAATAAAATGGTTGAATCCGTCGATACAACATTAAAAATAATATTTTCACACAGTACTTGACATAATTCTGAGTTGACAATATGAATACAATAGCGTTTTCTAAATTCTTCCAGTTTCTAAGGACATTTTGTTTTGTTGTTAATAGTTACTTTGTTTATATATATATATATATATATATATATATATATATATATATATATATATATACACACAAACATGTATGAAAAAAGAACAAATTGAGTACAATTCAACTGTAATATTTAATTTTAAAAAAAGGGCTCAATACAGAGTAGAGCTTAATATAGTAGATTAAAACAAAAACCTGTTGAAAATCGCTACACAATAGCTTTCATGTTTCAGTACTAAGTTGTACCTCTTCAGGCGATAGTAAATAATTTCAAAAGCAGAATACCCATACTTTTTCAAAAAAAGAGAACAGAAGACGAGATAACAAGAAATCATAATTAAAAAGAGACTTGTGGGTTTACCCTGATTAACCAATTAGATATCAGACCTACGTTAAATTCAAAATTAACCTAGAAAAAAGGGGAATTTTGATCATGGTAACGTTTTACTAATATATATATATATATATATATATATATGTGTGTGTGTGTGGTGCGTGTTTGTGAGGCGGTATCAAATTTGTACACTGCGAGTCATTAGCTGATTTGACGTGACATTTAAACTATTATGTTTAATTTATATAGTTAATGGAAAAGCGTTGAGTTAGATGCATTGACAAAGGAGGAGATTATGTTGAAAAATAAATATGTATTGTGCATTTTTTTAGTGCTTACTTTATGGAATTATTGATGTATCTACTTCAAGTAGGATGGTGTGCAGAAAATTTTTCCGTTTGATTCACTCGTCAAAATTAATATTGTAAAGACGAAACATCAGAATACTAACTTTGAACACTCTCCGATAAACGGTGGAATGCGTAGTTGAAAAGCTTTTCCCACGTTGTCTTATTTCCGCTTTTGTTCGGTTATTATTCTACCTATATATATATATATATATATATATATATATATGTGTGTGTGTGTGTGTTCAAATGATTACTCTAAGTGAATAAGCCTAGATTCAGAAATGGTGAAAGGAAAAATTCGATATATATTTGGTTGTTTGTTTCTTATTCAAGGAACAATTCCAACCGTTTAATTTGAATATTGTTTGCGTATTGTGGGGGAAAGCGATATCTCATTTTGATTGGAACAATGCCGAACAAATGTAAGGAAACCTGGCAGCCGATACAAACCTTCCCGTTTTACTTTATTCGGCATACAAGCCAGCAAAAAAAAAGAAAGAAAAAAGTGTACTCCCCTAAACAAGACTATTTTCTCCTATTAATATCAAACAACGTGACCCATGAAAGCCCCCCTCTCTTTCGCCTGTCTTATCCGGCAAACAAATCATTGAAACCACGAATTCGTTTTTCACTCAAATTATATATATTCCAACTTGAGTTTTCACCGTCTTCAACTTCGAATTGCTTCGTGATGCATATGACTAGTAATTTTGGTGGTCAGGCAAAACGAAATTTGGTCTTTGCAGTTTTTCTATCATTAGCCATTTGTTTGACAAAATCATTTTGGAAGAAAAACACCGTTGGTTTATTTATAAAATGGGAAACAGGCCAATCATTACAGTGGAATTCTTTTTGCCTTATTGACAAAGTTGGCTAGTTTTTCGCGGTTTTTACAAAAGAAAGAGTCCCTGGAGAGGCTTTCAGAAAATCTAATTTTATCTGTCCAAAAATGTTAATTTAGTGAACTTGATCTATCTTTTAACAAGATAATGAGAGCGGGCTATATCCATTCCACGTCCCACATCCCAAAATCCTACTCTTATTCACTTGGCTGAATTGACCAATTCCTTTGCCTGTTGATATAACAGCATCTTGGCTAATCGCCCGCGGAAATATTGACAGCCAGCTTAACAAAAAGGAAAAAAATTAATGAAATTTATTACGTCCAAAATAGCTTATTTTGTGTGAAAACAAACACATATAAAAGAGGAGATAAATTTTTTTTATTTTGAAAGCCAGAAACAAGTTCATTTTCTTCAAATAATAATATTGATGATGATGATGAGTGGGAGAGCATCATTGACGATTGGACTTTTTTAAGTTTAAAGGATGAAGCAGCTAAGGCGACTTGGGAGTCATATCTAGATAATTTGGAACACTTAAACAGTGACTTTCTGAATTCGTATATTTGTACCCTTGCGTCACTTTGTTGGCGTGATGCTATCTCATTCAATAATAATAATAATAATAATAATAATAATAACTACAATAATAATAATAGGAAAAGCAAAACTAAATGAAAAATTTCAAAGATATAAACTACGATAGAGAAAAAAGTAATAGATATGGTTGCACAGAGGACACTTAAAAAGGGAAAACGGGATATGTTATCATATGCACCAGAATAAAATATATAATAGAGAGGAGAAAAAAGTAAATGATACTTTTGTAGAGGAAATGATATGAATGTAGATCGCATCACAAGTAAATGTAGCAAGTTTGACAATTATTTACTGGTTACAACAAAACATCATTTAAGAGTATAAAGCGAAGTAGTGACAGGTGTGATGAAACAGTGAATTGGATCTAATACACAAAAGAAAAATCCTGACGGGCATAATTGGAAATATAAAAAAAAAGTGATGATGTAGGTTAAAATCTATATACAAGCACTTAAATCATACACGCTCTTCATTAGCTCTATACTTCTAAAGTCTCTGCCTACACACCGAAATTTTATTTACTACTTTTTAATTTATTTCTTATTCATTTTTCTTTTCAATAGGAGTAGATAGGTTCGCCTATCGTCCGGTTCACGTCTTTTGAAAAAGAGTAGAAGTTTATTCCTTGTTTTCTGTTCCTTCTCCTAAAGTCTTCTCATTTTCTTTCATCCCAGTATCCCCTTGCGTCTTATTGGCATTAGCACCTTGCTTGGAGTGAAATTATATATGAACACAGTCACAATGTTCTGACCGTGTTTGTAAAATAAAGCATTCTTATAACTCTAGATGACATGCATAAAAAATCCATACGTTCGGTTAAAAATAAAAAATAAAAATCATTCTCGATAATGGCCAAAAGAATAGCTGAAAGCGCTTGTATATATTTGAACGATTTTTTTACACACTTTATGACCAGACAAAACACTTATATGAATACAAGAAAAATAAAAAACTTTATATATATATATATATATATATATATATACATGAATTATTCACACAAAACTAATGCAAGGGTTAATGATTTAAATGGCGAGACATCCATCTCGCAAACAATTCAAATAGTACACAAAAACCTCCAGATCCGTTATGAATGAATTGATCCTTGTTTATATAAATTTCTGCCGTATTAGTTGTTATTTTTTTTACTACAAGCTTTCGTCTGTTCCTACAGACATCTTCAGGTATATAATAGATGTTGTTCTTGTTTTTTCTTAGTAATAAGAGGACATCGAAAATATATGTGTATTGTATCCGAAATGCTATTGAAAATGAGATATTGGTTTTTGAACGCGCCAAAGCAACGCTGAGTTTGAAAAAATTTTTAAAGTGTTTGCGTTTATACCAAATATGGTAATGAACAAATTTTCAGGCATTCGGATGTCTAGTCGCACTGAAGAACTGTGATACAGCGAAACAGTAGTGTCTGCGAATGACATTATATATATATATATATATATATATATATATGGTGAAGCTTTTTACTAATACAATGACATTTCTCTTTCTTAGAATGCTTTTGATGGGAGGATAGTGAATTGCCAAAATTAAGTCAGAAGATGTTCAAATGGTCTTTCTAGTTAGAATACAAAAAATCTGGTACCCACTGGAGATAAAAATAGTATGGCAAGCATGCTAGTAGTAGTCGTGGTATCATTGGGGGTGGGGCGTTAAAAATCAGGCAAAATGGAATTGGCAATTGTGAGGAATTAAGAGAAGCATTACTACGAATCAGAATCGGACTGTTATATATATATATATATATATATATATATATATATATATATAATATATATATATATATATATAAAATGTAAATGAGTTACTAATTAAATTCTTTTCAAATAATTTTTCTACCAAAGACATGAAACGAGAATTAGGCATAAAAGATGAAGACATTACTGACATCGTGGGGTTGTATGTACGAGGTATGTACAAGGCCGAAAGTATAGAGCACCCAGTGGGGATCGATCTCACTATTCAGACATAATTTTCATCATCAAATGGCCAATATTTCGCTAATGTTACCAAAATTCACACCACTTAAAACAAAGCAAAAGTTCTATCATCTATCACTCACTAAATATATTTGCATCAGTCTTTGAGATTTTGGAAGTACAGGAAAAAAAAAGACTAAATGCATACATATCGGGTGTAGAAGTTTTGTTCCAAACATATCTGTTACTTTACCAAAGATAAAAGCATCCACAGTTCCCTGAGGATTTATACACTTTGCCTGTCACTGTCTCAAATTCAGCTACACGACACAAAATATTTGTGTTGGATAAAAGTTTCATAAAAGTTGTTCATCTTCTTCCCTCCAGCTATGGGTATATAGCTGGGCAGACAGGGTTCTATAGCCTTGGATGGCAACTGGTCTACTGCAGAAAGAAATGGCAACCTACTGCGGGAAAAAAATCTGCCTCGTCAGTCATGTATCGAAAGATACATGATCGCCTAAGCGTGTATCACACATGGCACATAACTGACTGATAGAAGTACTATACTCATTTTGGACAATGCAGAATTTTTTTAGGGCAGTAATTGTTTGAATCCTGAAAAAAAAAAAAAAAAGAATTTTCAATCAAGTTGAAAAAACTCAAATTACACTCATTTTATTTAAAAGAAAGACTGACTGTATGGTAATGTAAACATATAATTGTATTTTATTGTGAATGTCAGTAAGACGTATATGTATAGTTCAACCCTGGAAAAAATTAGGAACAGTTGTCTAAGATTTTAGAAATAACTTGCTAACCATAAACAACTAGTCAAAGTACCCAAATACAATGATCTTGGGTTGTCGCGGTGTCCCCACCCCAAGAAAAAAAAACAAAAAAAAAACGCTCCTTTCAAGGTTTATTCTGTGGGTGCGATATTTGATTTTTCGCAAAGTTTAATTTCGATTCGCATCCCACCTGGTGCCGAACATCCTCTCACTGCTCTATACGTATGTCGGACATAGAACTGAAGATTAACGAACACAATTACTCAATGTCGTCATACAGCGAATTGACACTAAACACATTCGAACAAAATTTTAATTACTACTGAAAGGATTAAACATGTTTCTATACGCACTCTTTAATGGCGTTCGTTAACCGCTATACATTTTTTCCATTCTTTTCTCTCTTATATTTTGCTGCGTACAGGTATTTTTCGTACACCTCGATCATACAAAATATAACACAAGGTCAAGTTTAATTTGAGATTCGACAGGCGTCCAAAAGTGACTTAAGCTTTTCACCCGGCATTTCCCCTTTTGAAGACCCCCTCAAACGCCGGATAATGACCCCCACCCCTGTCCCGAAGGAAAGCTAGTGTCTGGAGACAAAGCTCCCAGGGACACGAGCTTAATATTAATTTGACACCTTCGGTCCAGGTGCACTAGGAAAATATAGGGATTAACTAATTTTAGCTTAGATGTAGCACAAGCCTGTAAGTATGGCTTCACAAGTCCCTACTCAGTTGTAATTAATCTAGTGAGACAAACTTACTAATTAGATATGGTGTAATTAACTTTTTGTAAATTTAATTCATAAAATTTCAAAACTGACATCGAAATGCATGTGAATAAAAAAGAATAAAAAGGGCCTTGAGAAGTTATTGTAGTTCAGAATTTAAAATTTATGTTTGAAGTTTTCTAATTATTGCGCTAAAACACAGACGCAAAGCGAGACAAACCCATCTGAAAATATTTTTTTTTTTTTAATTTTTACAGATTCATGCTTAAAACATATTCTGAAATTTGGAAAAAAAAACCTCAAGTTTTTGTCTGTGTTGATGTGGACAGGAATCCGTGCAATATACAAAGTAGACAGACCAAAGTTTATCAAATAAGTCAACCATTTTAAAAGAAACATCTTTACTGAAAGTGCCATGTCACCATCCCTTGATTGATAATATTGTTATGTAGATTTTAACACGAAGAAAAATACACTGACTGCAGTAAGGGACTTGAAGAGAAATATTCATCTAAAGCCGCACCTCAGACTCGAACCTGAGGCAGTTATCTTACCACAGAGAAAAGAGTAGTGAACTTAACTTCTTTTCCAAAGAGTGCGACTCCTATATGTCAGTGCCAATAATTGCAGGAGCGGGTGAAGCACATATGACAACACACTTAAACAAGGGTATGTATGTAAAAGAGGTGGACCTGGCAGTGACCATGCATCGGACTAAAAAGCTAAAAACGAAGAATTCTCAAAGTTGTGCTTTTCTATTGAGTTAAACACTAATGACAGCGACTGAATGCTTTTAGATTGTTTCATGCGGTCGCAATACGGCTGAGCAGCATTTCTGTCAGAAAAATAGGTAGGAAAGGCATCTGAGAATGCAGAGTCTGACAAGAGTAGCACCGTTCGCAAAGAAGATGGTATCAAGCGTCGTGTTCTTTGACAATATTTTGACAGCAGTACACGGCTTGCTGAACAACAGGTATTGGAGTTGAAAAGTGAAATTCCAAACCACATGTTTGCCAAGAAGAGTTAATGATGCTAGAGTCCATAAATTGTGACAGCTGCCCGAGTCTGTTTCTTCTGCTAGGCTTAAAGAACATGAATATGGTCTGGACGGAATGGTTTGTCTTTGAGTTACTAGATTCTGAAAGCTATCGTTTTGATACCGATTCTAATGTGACATCGGTCAAGATTCTTATTTTATTTGCTTATTCGGATTTATCAAAATGGAGAATTTTTTTTTAGCGGCGAAAAATTTCCAAGATTAAAGTTTGGGAGAATTTTTACTCATTTAAATTTTTTTGTATTTAATTTTCAACATGGAAGAGAAAACGAGAAGTTGGCCGCCTTCATAACGTTCATTTTTGCACGAATACTCTTGGGAAAGGCATGAACCCGTTGCTTCTTCCCGACCCCAGCTATGCGTTAGTTAAATAATAGAGCTGACTAGATATGCTTACCTTGAGGTGGTAACCTATTTAGGAGAAGGAAACTAAATTCAAAACCAGACTGAAGAGGAATGGGCTCCGTCAGACTATCTTACCCTAGACATTTCACTGCTACTATGACGTTAGTACTTATTGATAATGTTAATTGATAATGTCTATTCTTTATGTTTACTCTGGTAAGTTAAGCATGACAAGACCATAAGTGGAGGAATCTCAATTATAATCGAATTTACAAAACAACATCAACGATCTGATCGATTATCTTCCTACGAACTGGTCACGGGTTATAGGGGCACTACATGTGCTGCAGTAGTAACAGCAGTGGTGTGTATAGAGCAATATAACCTGACTGAGCCCATCCCTCTTTAGGCTAGTTTTAAATTCTCCTACATCGGTTGTCAGCTCAAGGTAAGAGAGCCCAGTTAACATTGTTATTTAACCAACCCATACCTAGGGGCGGGGAGAAGAGATAGATTCATGCCTTTTCTAAGGGTATTTGTGCGAAAGTGAATGTGACGAATTCGATCGATCTCACTTTCCGAGTCTCTAGCTGTTACTGTATTAACGGCAAGTATGACACAAGGTCTAAAAATTGAGGAATACTAGTTATTACTGTCTTCAGTTAGTTATGCGCCATGCGTGATACACGCTTAGGCGATCAGATTTTTTTCCCGTAGTAGGTTGCCATTTCTTTCTACGGTAGACTAGTTGCCATCCAAGGCTACAGAACCCGGTCTGTCCTGCTATTTACCCATACCTGTGGGGCGGGGGGAGAAGTAGAGGATAAATATCTTTCCGAAGGGTATTAGCACGTAAGTGAATGCAATGGATTCGACTGGAATTCGAACTCGGCTCTCTTATCATATAACTGGCCACAATCTCTAGACCAGTCTAGGAGAAAGATATCTCTGAATTCAAAACCGGAAGCAAGAAATCATTTCCATTATGTTTCCCAAGAATCATGGTAATTCACAGATGATTAAGAAAAAGGATTTGGAAAGCCATTATCGTCTATGATCTGAAGGGATAGGGAGAAAACAAAACAAAAAAAAAATCGAACGACAATCAATGACGTATTCGTTCGATAATGTTTCTTTTCACCAAAAATTCAAAATAACACTTCTCATTTGTACAGCCGAAACTATAATACCATAATTTCACTAGGAAATCCATACAGCTTTGTATTTGCTCGTGCGTGTGTGTGTGTGTGTGTGGGGGGTAATAAAAAATTATACAAAATTTTAAAATGTTTATGTATAATATAAAATGTTCACAGAAGCAAAAAGATCCAGTGAGGATCAAATTCAATAAGTAATAATTAAGTACAACTTACCAAAATGAATGTGTATTTTTTGGAGGAACAAAGAAAAAAAATCTCAAAACAAAACGCTATTCTGTGTTTATTTATTTTTTTAATTTACCAAAACTATTTCCGATTTAAATGAGTTATTTCAGTAGGTATTCCTAAAATGAATCAATTTTTATACTGAATAGGTTATGTTATTATAAAACTTGGGAAATATTTTGGACATTTAATCAACCCCGTCTCTATACATCGTGGGTACTATTAAAATTGGGTGGCAGTGATATTTTTTTCTAGTTTTAGCTTAGATGTGGCATAAGAACGAAAGTATGGGGCATCCATTGAGGATCGAATTCAGTCAGTTATGTGCAATACGTGACACACGTTTAGGCAATCATGTGTCTTTCGATACATGACTGACGAGGCATTTTTTTCACGCAGTAGGTTGCCATTTCTTTCTACGGTAGACCAGTTGCCATCCAAGACTACAGAACCCAGTCTGTCCTGTTATTTACCCATAGCTGGTGGGAGAAGAAGAGGATTCATACCTTTCCCACGGGTATTAGCACGTAAGTGAATGTAAATGGATTTGACTGGAATTCGAACTCCGCTCTCCGATTCCTCAATCCGAGCCGCTGTCCTGCCTCGAACTCACTACTCAGTCGTAAGTTAATTCTCATCATTAAATGGCCAAGATTTTATTAATAGTATCAAAATTCAATACGTCATAAAAATGTTATCAAATATTTTTTTCTAGTTTTAGAAAGAAAAATCTCAGATAAAATTTTTTGGCAGTATCAAATATGGACATCTTGAAAATTTGCCCCGAGACCTTACAAAAATAATTCAATAAAACTCAAAAATATTTTCCTGTTAAGTTAGTGCTTGCATAATTTAATAAAGCACATTATGTTCTTTCACTAACAGGGTAAAAAAAAAAAAAAAAAAAAAAATTCTACAATAAATATTAAAAAAATACTTATAATTTTTCAGTGCATTTTTGAAATTTTCCCGATTGCTGATGACAAAATATCTTTTTTTTTTACATTTATTATTATTATTAAATAAAAACATTTGAAGAATCGAAATATGTTAAGGTTGATATTTTCGAGTGTGAAATATTTTAAAAGTTTTCTTTTTCTTTTTTTAACTGTTAGGTTATTTTTGTACTGAAGATCGAATAAGGAATGATTAAACAATTCTAAATGATCCCTCCCTATTGGTTATATAGGGTTAAAATAATTATGCAAGACATTTGAAAGCATTTATATATTTTTTTCATGAGATTGGTAGAAAGAAAGCAAAGTCAAGACATTCAATTAACAGTATCAATTCAATAAATCAACAATTTTTTCTAGTTTTTTATACTAGTATTTTTGTTTATATATTTTCTTAAAATAATAAAACGACTTGAAGTAATTATATACCATATAACATTAAATAAGTAATAAATAAATAGAGAATAAATGCCAAATAGTTAAAAAAAATGGAATAGATAAAAAATATCACTTCATTTTATTATTTAAAAAAATGTTTTTAATCTTATCTAAATAAAAATATTATAATTAATTCTAATAGAATAATAAAATATATTCCTAACTTATTGGTTATATAAAGTTAAAAATTATTGCTTTTAAACAGAAATGAAACCAATTTCTCTATTTTTGACAGTTTTGTATGTAATTAAATTTGGAGCAGGTTTTTTTTTCGAGTGGGTGTTGTCTGGCTATGTGATTATCTATTCTATGAACTTGTTGACAGGTGGAATATACGTTGCGGTGTTCAAATACGCTTTCCGCTATATTTTAAGTGTAAAGTAAGTAATATTTTCCCAAACTTCTAATTAATACTTAATTTTATTAATTTTCATTGAAAAAAGTATCTATGTGATGTATTCTATTTTTAAGAGATTTTAAAAGTATCTTAAATCTTCTGTCATCATTGTTTAATGAAAATGGCAGATTGAGGAAACATTGACATAAGAACATCTTAATTACTTAAAACCCATATTGAAATACTTAAAACTTGTTTTTCTTTTATATAAATTAGCTTCAGGTAAAATAAAACCAAAATTTTACTAAAAAGGAGACATTTAAATTATTTTAAATGTTTTAAAGTTTTTTTTGCCCATATTTTGGTGTCGCCTAGTAATTATAATGTGTAAAAAAACAAAACAAAAACAGTTAACTTATTCTACCGTAAGGTAGCACTCAGTCCAGCTGTCAGGTAGGATATGTAAGGCTATAAAAATAAAACAAAAATAAACAAGTCGAAGTAAAAAAAAAAAAAAAAAAAAATGGTCGTGAGGAATGAAAGAAAAGTTAATGAATGTTTAAAAGTTGGCTCGAGATTATCTGTTTAGGGTTCCATACTTGAAACTGAAGCAAAATACCATGTTAATATAAAGAGGTTTTTCATTTTTAAAATAAAATAAATAAAAAAAGAGTAATGATTTTTCTTGTGTGCTAAATCAATCATTTAAAAGCAACAGACCTCTAATGATTTAAAATGATAATGAAAGTTATCCTGAAAAAAAAAAAACAAACCCCGTCTAAATACAACAAAAAACAAAAACAATATTTCATTTTAAAAGAATAATGCGTAAGATTATCATGAAACCTCGATGTCTTTTAAAAGCTATTTTCAGAAAAGTATGCTTTTCATAAGACAGTTTAAAATAAATACATGCATAATCCTTTCAATTAAAACCACAGAAAAAGTACAAAGTTAAAAAAAAATAAATATGAAATTACGCTCATTTCACAGAGTTTCACGAAATCTATATCTATAATTCTCAAAATGTGTATGTATGTGAGTGATCGGATGTTTATGCATTTCCACAGTTTTCATCCGATTTCGATGAAATTATTTTGTTTGATAGATAATTCTTCAGTGCCAGTTTTGAGCCCAAATCTTTGACGACAATGGCTCTCCACTACTTCCTGTCTATTATAACTCTCAGCAACGTTTTACTATTTACTATCTGTTCTTGAATATATATCTTTCATAAAAACATTAATAAAAATGAATAGTTTAAATTATTACAATTATTATACAGTTCCCTTTTCAGGGCCACCGCCCCAATCAAACTGTTACCCACCCCCATTTAGGGATGTGCCTCAGTTGCACTCAAATGTTGTTACTAATATTGATTTTCGGGTGGGCTGACTTTATACTTAAACTGCTTCAAATGAACGGCAAAAAATTCCCAGTAATGAAAGACCCGGGCGAAGGCGGCTTATACTGCTAGTGCTTTAATAAATTCACCAGGAAAAATGATATCTAACAAACTAAGTTACTGAGGAATGTATTTTGAAGGCATCTTGGAACAAAGAGCGGGTGAGTAGAATGATGAATACGGGTTTATAGGAGTCTAAAATGCCACTGGAAAACACCTAAAAACCTCATATGACTGTAGGATGTGATTACAGCGAAAGTATACAGTTGGAATTTCGGGGTAAATAGTATTGAAACAAGAGAGGCTAATCAACCGGCGTAGATACACCAGCCCAGAGTTATTTTGCCCTTTGTCCCAATCCACAACGGATTATGAATATCAATTTTATTTTTTTTTTAATGCCGTATCTCTTCCGGACGTAATCGATCATAACTTTCTACGGGTTCCTTTTATTATATGTATGTTGCTATGACTTCTTTAGAAAGATAGTGGATTGGTTTCCCCGTTGCTTTCTCCACAGTCTGGAATTCAAAGTTTTCCTCCTTTTAGATTGCCAGAAAGCCCAGTCTACACTGTTATTTAACCCGTAGCTAGTGTGGATTCATGCCTTTCCCAAAGGTATCTGTGCGAAAGTGAACGCAACATGTTCGGCTGGAATTTGAACTAGGCTCTCTTCCGTGCCGATAACCGTTATGCTGCCCTTGCATGACATTAAGCTTAGCTTTGTAAGGTACACAGCGACAGTAGAAATGGTCAACGAAATTAGCTTGCTTAATTGTTGCTCGATCGAGAGTGTGCCCATTCAACAAAACGTTTAGTCTAGTTTCCATCTCCAAATAAATAAGAATAAAATATATATTTTTCAGTTTTACAACCGTATTTGGAATTGATATCACAACGAACCAGTATTTAACCGAATTTATCTATTTAACTCCGGCATTCAACAAAGAAAATTTGGGTTCCTTTGCTGAGGAGTTTGCTGAATAGTTCTCCATCGGAGATAAATTGTTTCCAATTTCCTTCTTCCTACTAAAGAATTTTACTGGAATCTACACACTGGGAGAGAAAAGTGCGTACCGTAATAGGAAAAAAAAAGTTCTTTACACGCACCGTTTTATTGCGAATGTTAAACGTTGTAAAAAATATTATTAAAATAGTTAACGCGTGAATATTTCAGTGGTCTCTTAAAAATGTCTCTTGAATAAACTGCGAAAACTAATAACTAAACAAATATTAAAAAATTTCGGGCGTAGTGGAAAACAGATCACGAGGCATAAAAGGAGAATATTCAACCAATCGCTGTTTTTTGAGTAAGCTAAAAACATCGCGTTTCTATCTACTGAAAATAAATAGGAAACTTTGCAGTAGGTCGGAGTCAGTCAACTCAAAAAACCCACTCGTCTATATAAACCTTCGCCAAGCTTTTACTTTCACGTAAAGTAGAAAGTGAAGGTGCTACAAAATCAAGACTAGCCAACCACTGAAACTACACTCTTCTCTCGTGTAAAGGTGTAAAGTGTGAGACACTGAGGCTATGAACTTTATATAAGGCATAATTTTTACGAAGATTTAAAATGTTACCATGACTGATTACCATGAAAAGATAGAAAAAAAAAAAAAAAAAAAAAAGCCGCAAAAACCCACTTAGACATACATTTTTACAAAACGTTTTTATCGGCAATGGTAAGTCAATTGTAGTTTAAAATGTGTTCATAATTATTGGAAGTTTATTTAATGTGACTAACTACTAATACATCTTTAAGTGTCAAAAGATGTTAAAAGACGGAAGGCTGAATACTTTTGGTGTATATATTTTGTGAATACGATATACTGATCAGTAAAGTGTAAGCTTTCAGCATAAATTTATGGTATTTTGTTTCCGCTGTCTATCCCAGCTTCTTTCTTTTTATATAATCATTTCACTCCCAGCAAGTCGATAATGTCACGAATACTTAAGAGGTTATTGGGAGTGAAAGAGAATGAGAAGACTTTAGTGAGGACAATAAAAGAACAGAGTTCAGGAAGACAGAAGATGGCGATTGACATTGCATTTAAACTTTTGATGTTCAAAGGTGGCATGGAAGCAAGAAACCGGAAGAGAGTTCCACAGGCGAAAAGTGCAAGAAAATAAACTATTAAAATAGAACTTCCGGTTACATCTAGCTAGTTCAACAGTAAAACAATGGGACCTAGTTGCCAATCTAGTAGAACGTATAAATTCATTCGGTTTAATACTTTCTTCTTCTATATGCAGTCTCTCTTCAGGAAGTTGACGATCAATTTTCTGTCGTTTGTAGATCTTAATAAATTGTCTTTTGTTATCGCTCCTAAACTAGTCATTTACTCTGATTCGCTAGATAACTTAGGCATTGTTTTTTTCTGTCCCTCTTGCCTTCAATCTGTTCCTGTGTGTCTCTAATTTTCTAAACCCTCTTTCTTCATTATGCGAACTAGGAATTTCAACTGTCTCTTCCTGATTTTAAGTATAAGTGTCCTTTTTGTTACCATTTTCTCTAAAACTTCGTCGTTGCTCTCATGTTTAGTTCATGATATTCTCAACATCCTTTACATTACTGTTGCTTCAAGTCTCTTCTTCATCTGCCATCTTTTCTTCTCACTTTCCTTCACTACCTTCTGTAGTTCTTGTTTTCCTTTCTGTGTATGCTATCAACACTGGTTCATCTGCATATTTTATGCTGTGAAAGATCGTGACCACTAATAATGAATCCCGGTAGGACTTCCAATTCTATCAGAAAAGACTCGCTGTATAGGTTGAATAAGTACTGTGAGAAAACACATCCTTGTCTTACACCCCTTTCTGTTTTTGTATATTTACTGAATTCATTTTATACCCGTATGCAGGCGGCTTACTGCCAATACGACTCAAAATGCAGCAAGTCTTTGAGGTCGGAACATCGCCGGTGTAATACTCCACATAAATCACTCATACACAACACACATATGCATATGTTCTGTGTGACAAAATTACTAAAAACCTATGTGTATACTTTGTGTATACATTTATACGCACACATGTAGAAATCTGCAGGAGGAAAATGTCCTAATCGATGTTATGGCGGTTTTCTTAAAACATTAAAAAGCCTCCGAAAATCGTGTCACCGTTGTAGGGACAAAAAAAAAGAGATTTTTTTCAATTTCTTTTTAAGACCAAATTCTTGCAGGACCTAAGCGATCATGGTTCGCAACCGATTCCTTTTCTTTATCACCTGTGAATTGGAATGGTTTCTTCGGAAAGACAGTGGTGGTTTCCCGTTGCAATCTCCACTGTTTCGTTGTCTTAGACTCGCTGCAGCTTAAAGACACCAGAATTGCTATTTAATCGCAGTCTAGGAGCAGAAGTGATCGATTATTGCATTTTCCAGGGGTATTTGTGCGAAAGTAAACGCAACAGACTAAACCGGAATTTGAACTTTGCTCATCGACTCCAAAATCCGTGCCGATAGCTGTTACATCACTCGCACATCCTCCATTCGTTTATTATGCAACGTTCATTTTTATCTAACAAGGTGGAATTGTGTCTAAGATTTTGCTCTCCTGCGTTTTTCTTTTGCTAAATACATAAATTATGATAATGATTCCGGAGTTTATATTTACTCGATCAAAATTCCGAATGCGGCACATGTGACGACGAGTCAAACAGTAAAGTTCATACTTTTCTTCATTAACGAGTCAGACACTAAATATTACAAAAGGGAACCCAATATTTGACTTGTACACAATACGTGTCAAAAACATCAGCTAAATCCGAGAAACTAAATGCATGAGCATTAGGTTCCAAGAGAAGTATGTGCTCTCTTTTGGAAGCGAAAAACTTTCCTGGATAAAGGCATTCAAAAAGACAAGAACAAACAAAATCAAGAAAAACAGCTAAAGAGACATAAAAAAGCAAAAAAAAAAAAAAAAAAAAAAACAACAAAAAACGAAGGAAAAGCAGAAAAAAACCAACCCACCAAAACAAAGAAATAAAAAGCAAACAAAGAAAACAAAAATCAGGCAAAAACAAAAAATGAAACACATAAAAAGCTAGAAAAAAAAAAATCTCCCGAAACAAAGAATCTAAAAAAAAAAAAATGAAAAAGCAAATAATAAAACAAAAACAAAAACAAAAACAAAAACAACCCTCAAAAATCCAGAAAAAAATCAAAGCAAAGGAAAAAAAAAACAAAAAACAAAAACAAAAAACAGAACAAAAAACAAAAAAACAAAAAACAAAAACAAAAAAACAGAACGTTGGTTTATTATGAAACACTATTGAAAGCATTAATGAAGTTTGAACATCAAACGACATCAACTTTTTCGGAAAATTACCCTACACTTTTCTATTAATCTACTTCAGACATCAGCAAGTTTTCTAAGGATTAGATACTGCAGATATGAACGTTACAGGTTATTCTTGACAAAAAAGAAAAAGAAAAAAAATAAATATGCCTTCCTCTTATACATTTATCAATAATATTTCCATATTTGCTTACCGGCGATGTCCTGTAAATTGAATTTCCTTGGTCCGCTGAGAAAATAAGCAGCCGGTTCTTATTGATTTTGAAGCTCCTCCACGCCTTAGCCATACGCAAGGCTTATACAAATGCCGGCAGCGTATTTCGAAGCTTGATCCTCTGTCAGTTTATTAAACATTTAAGAGTGACTGACAAGATATCACGCGATACATTTTTGTATTGAACCTTCGTATATTGGCAGTGATTCAAAATAATTGATGGTGATGATGGCAATGAAAGAAATGGCTGTTCTGGAGAGGCTGACGTGATATTTAGCTGAGACGACAATAACAGAATGAAAAGCAAAACTGTTTATAAGGAAAAGGGGTTGATTTTTTTTTTTGAGACTTAAAAAGGGGGGGTGTGAACGGGGCTTTAGGCGAACCTATTGATATATATATATATATATATATATATATATATATATAAAAACCAACATATGGCATTTACAAACTTTTTCCACCCAATAGGAATCAATAGGTTCGCCTAAAGCCCCGTTCACACTCCTCCTAAGTCTTTTGAACAAGATTAGAGGTTTATCTCTTGTTTAGGGTTGAGTTTCCGGTTCTTTCTAAAGACTAATTCAACTCTATACTAACGTCTCTGCCTGAAATTTTATTTACTAATTATTTATTTTTCTCTCCCTAATAGGAGTAGGTAGGTCCAGCTTTCCACTTCCTTCTAAAGTCTTTTCAATCTCTTTCACTCCCAGTAGCCCCTTGCGTCTTAGTGGCATTATCTCCTTGCTTGGGATGAATGAATTGTCTATTTTTGTTTCGGATTCTATCATACACCCTACAAGCACACATTTATATATGTGTCAATCAGCTAATCTGGCAGAAGAGAGAGAAGAAAATAGACATATTGCATTGTTGCAACATTTCACCTGATGGGAGCATGTCTATTATAAAAAATAGGCATTCAAATCTATGTAACTGTGAGCGTATTTCTCTGTCTATCATTCTTTATTTACCTGTTCAACTTTTTTTTGTCAGTTTCCCCTTTTTCTCTTTGCCTTTCACTCTTTCAGACTCAACAAACTAACAAGCAGATTTGTTCGCACTTTTTAAATTAAAAGGGTCACAACTCTAACTTTCAATAGATTACAGAAATTTTGGATTCACAAGTTTTCATAACTGTGATTGTTTTTTGGCGATTTTTTTACTCGATTTTTGCGACGAATTTTTTGTACGATAAGAAGTTTTATAACTTGGGAATAAATTTGGGAATAATCAAAATTAACTGAGAAATCCAGTGGAAGTCACCCACGAAATAAAAATAATTGTTTGTGCGGAAAGTAAGGACCTACGTACATAAAATTGACTTTAAATTAAGTGGCGACATAGGAATTATCGTTGAACTTTTAAAAGGTAAGCTTAAATATTAATGCAATACTTAAATCAGCGATCAATTTTGAGTTCTTTTGTAGTTTATTATTGCCTATCTCGTACGGCAGCAGTATGCCTCGCACAAACAAATCTCTGCCAACACAGAACCAGATTGCAATCAAAAGAACCAAAACTGCAGCGAGGAAAAGAAAGTTCAGTGCAAATGAAATCCCAGATCAAATGGCAGCCAGGAAAACTTCCAATGTTGAGAATATACAAAGACAGGGACTCTTGAACAAGCCCAAAGGCCCAATCAAGAGCCTTCCGCAGAAGCTAGCCTAAATGCCGCCCGATACAGAAGCTTTTAAGCTAATACAGTAATACATTTAGGATAACTTGATTTTAAGACGCAGCTTTGGCTGAAGTAGGAGCGTATTTATTGCCGCAAGATTTAAAAGTTGATTTTCAAGACAAGCAAGCTCTTTTCACTTGGAAGATTGGAGCAACACAATCTTCCTATTTTCGCATCTGTATTTATCGTTGTGTTTTATTAAGCTAAACTTAATAAATATTTTAAAATTTCAAATAGACAGGTTAGAACAATTATTTTATTATTTCCTTTTTCGAAGAATAATCCACTCGGGATATCGTTATTCTTTTTGTTTTTAATCGAGTTCACACCAAGCACGACAGTGAAGGCCGTCAAGGGGTTACTGGGTGTGGAAGAGCTATAAACAGGAACATTGCTAAGGAGCGCGAACAGAGGAAGAATTATCAGGAGAACAGCCGATAGCATTTGACATTGCATTTACATTTTTGTAGATTAAATTTGGATGGAAAACATGGAGCCGGAAAGGAGTTCCCCAATGCGAGAAGTGCAACCTTTTATTTCCTTTTACCCTTTAATTTAGACCGCGAGCATTCTGCGATAAAGCATTTAATTACTGTAAATTCTAAGTAAAAAAAAAAAAAAGGAAATTCAGCTATCCCTTTTATTCTAACCATCCCGTCTATTTGAAACTCTAATGTACGAATAACTTATTAAATAAAAAAATTAAATAAAAGTACATACATTTTTTTCATAATCAGAGCAAGTCATTAAAAAGAATTCCCACCAAGCAAGGCAATACAGCCACTAGGAAGCAAAGGTAACTGAACGGTAAAAAATATGAGAAAATAATAAAATATTTTAAGTAGAGAGAACATTAAAAGAACAAGAATTCAGAATAGAGATGATAGTTATTGATATTGCGTTTAAATTTTGAAAGAATCAAAGTCGACTGGGAAGTAAGAAACCGGAAGAAGTTCGAGAGAAGAAACTGTTCTATAATAATATAGCCTATAAGTGTAACCTATAATTTGTAAGAACCTTTATGCATACGGCATTGCGGCAAAACGCTTTTGACTGAAGGATTCGACTTCAGAAAAAAAAAATCTATTAGCGTTAGAAAATTAGCCAAATGCGTGTTGTATTTTGCAAATGCTTTTGGATACTACACCTTTAAAAGCTTAAAATGAATTAGAAATGATGAGTTGGTTGTTGCCTCGAAGACAAAAAGTCTTAGAAGACAACTCAAGACAAGATCTACCAATATGACCAGTACTTATTGTAATCCACACATCCTTCAACCTGAATCATTGCCTGGGGAGTCGAAGATTCCAGGATGGATTGCCAGGGTTCTTGAACTGGGCACACACAAGAGCGGCACTTGCCCCAGGATACTCTATTTTCGAATTAGTAATGGCCCCTGGCATTAATTGCTTGTGCCCCCAGTGGCACTGTGCACGACAAAGTGCAGTACCAATTTGTAAAGGTTTTGTATGAACTCCACCAGTTTGTACAGTACTAATCACATTCTGTATCTCAGAAGACCCACAGGCGACGGCTTTTCGGTACATGCGGGTTTAGCTTTGTGACATCGGCCGAAATTAGTAAATGCTGTCTTTATAAAAATAGAAAGACAGAGAACAGTGTTTTGTATGTGTGCATTTTTCTTTTTCTCTAAGTTTGTGAGTCAAGATTTTAAGGTTAGCACTTCAGCGCGCTCGGATCAAGAAAAGGACAGAGTTTTAGAAGTAAAAATTGGTCGATAGAAAATCCATATACATTGGAATTATTAATAATTATGAACTCCATGTTGAACATCGTTCTTGGCTATTCAAGTAGCAAGGCTTTCTCCTCAGCCTACTATCGGGAAAAGACTAGAGTTTCAATTTTGTTTCGTTACATCTATATTGCAAAGAAACAAATGGTTCTCCGTCCGCCATGCACTGTGCCTGACTTTGTATGACTTTGTATGTGTGTATATAATGTATATGCATATACGGATTGTGCGCGAGTGGTTTACATGTACTTGTGACATTTAATCCATATGCAAGTACACGCACACGACATACAATTTGATTAAGTTTGAAAGAGAGCATTAGAATAATACATTTCCTTCTCATTCAGTCTGGACAACCTCTACATTGGGCTGAGAAATAAAGCCCTAAAGCTGGAGACAAAGACTTATTTGAAACCCGACAATAAAAATAAGATATTATTGAACTTTTGGGAAATTATTAGTTAATAAACAGAATATTTTAATATCTGTCTATAATTCTGAGATGAGGTATTATGTACACTATTTACATTATTCGGATTATTGTCCTCATCTTTGTCGCCATATTTATTGCAACGTTTCGGACGTTGTACGCTCCGGCCTTGTTCAGGTGGTTGGAATGTCGAACTGAACCCTTTATTTCGCTCACTAGGGTAGACTGTTCTAGTTCCACGTGCCATGTTTAATGGATGTTAGTTATCTCCTGTTAATTCCCCTCTGAAAGTTCTCCACTGCCTTAATCGAGTATTGAACTCGCGCTCTTTGGGTCCTGTCACTGGATCTAACTAACGCCTTTATCTACTGTGCCATGTAAATATTTTACATTTTAAAAATTTAGTAAAAAAATGTTTATATTGAATTAAAATATACATGCTTTCACGCTAATGTAAATACGCACACATCTTGAATAAAATTGGAATGGATATCTGTTTTTGCGAGGGTTAATTTCTGGTAACAAGCCTGGGTAACCGGAAAAGAGTATAAGTCGAAATGTACGGCCCTTAAAGTCATTTTTATGACTCCTGTACTTAAGCTGTATATATTTTCTAACAAATATATTATTTTTTAATAGAGAAACAATTTAAATCTGAAACTTGATCATACTGCCGTCAGCGAAGTGACAGGTATCGAATTAATTCTAAATTAAAGGCATTACTTGAATTAGGAGAGAGCGTGAGATTTTCTTTCTTGAATTTAAAAAAAAAACCCCAAAAAACAAAAGCAAAACAAAACTTTGATACATTACAGATCTTCAATCAGTGAAAACAATATATGAAATCAGAAAAATGTATTATATATATATATATATATATATATATATATATATATATATATATGTGTGTGTGTGTGTGTGTGTGTGGTTATCGTAAACAAACAGTGACTTATCTTCCCGACTTTCGCAGAACTATCTATTCGTCTGGAAGTTAGTAAATTGGTTGATAGAAACTGTTAGTATCTAATTCACCGATGAGCGGATATTAGTTCTGCGAAACTGAATCGGTAAGTATTTACACTATTTACATTTTTCGGACTGTTGTCCTCATCTTTATTGTCATATTCACGATGTTTAGGCCGTTGTACGTTCCGATCTTCTTTAGGTGATATACATTGTTATTTCAAACCTAACCCTTTATTCAGTCCACTGGTGTAGATTGTTCTAGTTCCATGTGCCGTGCCTTTTCTGGATATCTCAGTCTCAGTTATTTCCCTTTAGTAACTCAACTTTCCAAGTTTTTGAACTCAAAACTCTTTATCCACTGGGCCATGTGTCTTTAGGGACTTCAGTGAATCGGTAAGTTAAGTTAGGGCATCATATTTATTTGTTTATTATTAATGTTCTATTCCTTAATATTGAGCACTTTATTTACAAAGACTGCTTGCCTTAAAAGCGTTATCTCTCGAAAAATATATTGATCGATTTTGTTATTTTTGCGATATACAATTTTTGTTATTAGAATATAGTTACATCATATTAATATAATAACAAAATAATGTAACTACTTATTGAGATAACATTTTTTTTAAAGAAAGTAGTTGATCGTGTCTCTTGACAACATCCTGCGTGCGAATTTCTGCGTCTTCTTGGGCAGATAATAGAATAGTTTATTGTTACCTTCCTAATTGTTTGGAATGCGGAGGTGTCCTTTTCTTAGAGTGATCTCCAGTCAGGGCGAGAGAGCTTGCTATATTCTATTTAATCCACAGCTGGGGGTACAGGAGAAAAGGATTCATGTCTTTTCCAAAGGCATTATCGTCAAAGTGAAGTCAACAGAATATGCCTTCCGATTCTACTTTCTGCGTCGATAGCTATTACGCTACCTGCACATTTTTAAAACAGCGGCTGTTAAAGAAATACGTCAAAACTTTCATCTGTTCTAATGATTTTACAATTCTAAAGCTCATCTAATATAAAGCTCGAGAGCCACTCATAGTAGAGGGTAAATTCTGGCGCTCTATGAACGGAAATAACAATTTTACTTCTGCAAGAATTGCATTTGAACCCGCGATAAACGTAGGCAATGTTTCAGTTTTCCTTTTATTTTCGATTTTTTAAGATCTAATGAATGTTAATTTAGAAAAATTATTTCAAACACATTTTCTTTCTATTTTTTCGAGTGGACCAATTTAGTTAGTGCTAAGCGACTTTCTGCACTCAAAAAAAAACAAAACAAAAAAAACGAATTTTGCTTATGATTATTGTCATCTATAACTTATAGTTATTTTCCAAGCGTAGTTTAGATGTGGCACAAGGCCGAAAGTAGGGGGCATCTAGTGAGGATCGAACTCACTTTTCAGTTGTAACTGATCTAGCGAGACAAGCTTGCTAACCATTACACCACGCCGAGGTGCTCCTGTCATCTATAACTTATATTCAACGCTAAATAACCCAACAAGGATTGATATGTCATTAAATGAACCAACCTAAGCTTTTCATAGAGATTGTCATCAATCCCATATAACAAAAAATTTAAAAAATAATGTTTATAATTGCTTCATAATCAAGTTAGTCTCCTGATATGAACCCTATTCATTATGTTTCAACTATTTTGTATTATGAAATAAGAAGCGTTGATTTATGTTTTCATTATAGCTTGATTTGATATCCCACAAGAGAAGAAAACAAGTCTGACCAATATGATGTTTGAAAGAGTAGAAACTAAAATGTGCTGATGACAAGTCTAATTTGGTATCCAAATTTCAGGGATGAGGAGTTATCATTATTTATAGTCGTACTAATGTCCTCATCTTTGTGGTTGTTAACACATTTCAGCGGGTGTCAGTCCCTTAAACTGAGATTAAAGCATGGTTTGTAAATTTAATGGCATAGTAATTGTGAGTTCAATCCCTGAGCAGGCTGGTACAAGCTCAGACTCGGTGAAAATGGGACAAGCAACTTACTGAATAGTACAGACTTCTTTAGGTATTTGTTGATCCGAGTAACATTCAGGGAAATTTAATAGAACCCTTTATTCAGTCTAGGGAGGTAGATTGTTCTCATTCCACTGTCAGTGGCCAGGAATTAAGGCAACGATTTTTGACAGAATAGAACTATTATGCATATATAAAACTGTTAAGGGGTGTAAGACAAGGACGTGTCTTCTCACCGGACAATCTATACAGCGCGGTGATTCTGAGAGAAGTGGAAATCTTACCAGGATTAATCATTGGCGGTCACAATCTTAACAACATTTGATATGCAGATTAAACAGTATTGATAACAGACACAGAAAGGAAACTACAAGAACGCCTACATAAGGTAGTGAAGGAAAGCAAGAAGAAAGGACTAAGCATCAATTGCAAGATGACGGAATGCATGATTGTTAGCAAAAGAAACATCCAAAAATGCAAATTACAAATTGGGGATACCAAAATGAAACAAGTACAACAATTAAAATATTTGGGAAATGTTCTAACAGAGGACGGAAAGTGCAACACACCTGTAACCACATTTGCTTAGATCTGTACTGTGGAAACCATTCGATCTCTCTCAACTACCCTTACTATGGCGGTGTTCAGGGTCAAATCCCGGTCACGGCAACCAGATTATGGCGGCGTAGCCGGAGCACGGCCTGCTGTCTTTGGTCAGGATCGATCCTGGTATCGGAGAACAAGCCTTCAGCCCACACTCGTCGGTCGTTGATGGCGTTTGACGCAGCAGCTGGTCTTTAAGTTGACCTCTTCAACTATGAACTCTCCTAATCACGTTGTGATATTTTTGATCTTAAGAGAGTCAAGCCGAATTATCACTGGAGTATCTCAATCACGCTAGACCAAGGAGTTGAATACACGCACACAAAATTGAAAAATAAAATGGACGATGCCTGAATAAGTCACTATATGATGTTTATATCAAAATAATTAAAAAAAAGTATTTATAGTTTTTTTTATTTTTCTTCTTTTCCCAACCCGTTCTAATATTTGGCGACGGAACGAAAATTTCGGGTACCTTCTTTAAGGGTGGTCAGACTTGACAACTGGATTTATCTTCAAGTACTGTGGTTTGTACTTTCTAGAACGGCACAAGGTTTATCGTCGGAGTCTTTCTTCAGCGACAACTGGTTTTAACTTCAAGTCCGGTTGTTTGTACTTTCCAGGACGAAACAAGGTTATCGTCGGAGTCTTTTTATCTTCAGCAGATTATTATTATTATTATATTATTATGACGTTGGCAAAACAGCGTAATAGCAGAAATCTCTTAACTCCCGACGTGGCTTCTGTAACTCTGGACCGCAATCTCAACGAACTTTAGCCCCCGTGGGCACTTGTATTTATGGGTGTCCTTTCCAACTGGTGTGGTGCGGGCGAATAGGTGGGTTTTATGCAAATCTCCCAAAATTCAACCACTCTCCTTTCGTTTTCTGTTCCACACTTCCAATTTTGGAAGATCTCCTCCTCTTTCGGGAGGAGCCATTATATGAAGTCAGCCTTCCTGACATCATCTTCTGCCTTTACAATTGCTCATTCTGTTTTCACCATTATAATTTTCTTTCAGAGAAATTTTGGCTGATAATTTTCCCGGTACGTGGACATTGACACTTTTCAACAGACGGTCTTAACCTCTGGCCCCGAAACCTGCACCTGTTCGCTGTCTCTCGCTAGGCAGCAATAATAGTATTTTGTATAATTTTTTTTTCAACTTGTTCTCAATATCCTGGCAAAATGAATCCCTTTCTGACAAAAAAATAAAATCATTTTCTTAACCCCTTTTCGCCCGTATACCATGTTAAATATTGTTACATTACAACGCATCGATTCTGAGTGTCTGTACTATGTGAGCTACCGGAATAGGATGTCCGAGTGTTCATCCGATCATTGTGGTCAACATCAAAGCATTATTGATGCATCGCGTCCAACAACGCAGCAATTAAAAAAAAATCATTTCACCCTAAGCAAAGCAATAGAACCATTAAGAGGCAAGGGGAATTTAAGAAAAAGTAAAACATTGCTAAGGAAGGAGAACAATAAAAGAACATGGATTAAGAAGACAGAAGACAACGATTGACATTGTATTTAAAGTTTTAAAAATCAAAGTTTACTGGAAAGAAAGAGACTGGACGTGAGTTGCATAAGCGAGAAGTGCGTAAGAAGAAACTGCTAGCATAGAACTTACGGTTACATATAACAATTTCTACTGTAAAATGAGACCTTGCCGCCAATCAAGTACTGCGCTTAAATCCAATAAGTCTAGGCACCAAAGAGGAAAGTTTATCAGAAAAATTAACATAAAAATATTTATAGAATAGGCACAGGGAAGCTATGTAACATTGGTGGGAGAGTGACTGAAGCCGAAATAACAAGTTAGGATTAATAATATTGCAGATTATTTTTGGGATTTGATCAAGAATCTCTAAAATCATAGAAGAAGCACTAAACCAGACGTAGCAACAATATTCAATGTATGAAAACTTATAAATGTGCAAGATAGATTCTAACGAGAAAAATTGTCTACCACGACACAGTAAAAATTTTTCCTACCAGCAGACCAAGCAATTGATTCAATATAATCATTCCACTTCGTTATTATCCGGAATGAGCATTCAGTCTCTCCAATGTCCTAACGTCTACCCCGTTTCAAACGGCTCTAACTGAACCAAAGGAACACATATTACCTGCTTGCACCGGACTCTTTGACGAAACTGAGACAAGTCATGTGTCACCATCTAAAGCTCAGACATAGGCGTTGTTAAGACGTCACAAGATGGTCGATAATTTTTGAAATTTTATCGGAACATCTACTTCACCTCAAGGATGTAAATAGTGCATGTTGGTGATAATCTAATATAAAACGATGAAAGCTATATCATTGTAATAATCCAGCGGAGATGTTCAATGTATAGATAAAGATTTGCTTTTTTTGTGTGAAGTATCGAATTTTGTACGTCACATGAAATTCGTGTTTTCACATGTTCCAGAGAAAGAGCGAGGGAAAAAAAAACTCATACAAATACTAACTCTTCTTAAAGCGACAAAAAGATCGATGTATTCCTCAAATTCAATGATTTTTTTTTTTTTTATTTAGTTCTTTTTAGTTGTTCAGTTATAGAAACAGCAAAACATCCGCAAGTTTTGAACGACTCTTGACATTTAGCCAGCAACGCATAATCGGTAAGGCACTATAACAGAAAGACAGGCTCCCAGAAATAAATTATGTGAGTTCAGATCTCGCGAGAAGCTTATTCTTTTTTTCTGATCCGCGCTGCTTACTAGAGATCGTAGAATAACAATCTGGGATAGAAACAAGAGAAAAGATAGAAGGGCTAGAAAAAAAAATAATTGAAAATGCTTCATCAAAGAATACTCTCCGTATGAAATATAAAATAAACAAGATAGAGGCTCGTGACTTTCGGTAAAGAACAATATAAATGAATTGCTAGACATGAATGATTACATACGACTATTCTTCGTGGCCTCAGGTAATATCAAGGAAAGATAAGAATAAGAGGTAGATGTTCATATTTCGCCAGAAGCTTATTCTATATTTTCACTACACGTGGCTGTCCTAACGATCGTAAAATGATGATCGATGGTAGTTGTGATAAAAGCAAGAGTAAAAATAAATAAATAATCATCATCTAAGTTTGTTCAGGGGTACCTCAACGTAGTGTAATGGTTAGCAAGCTTGTTTCGCTAAAACAATTATGACTGAGTAGTGAGTTCGATCCTCACTGGATGCCCCACATTTTCGGTCTCGTGCCACATCTAAACTAAGGTTAGAAAATCATTTTTGGCACACTGATGTGGTATAATGGTTAACAAGCTTGTCTTGCTAAAACATTTACGACTGAGTAGTGAGTTCGATCCTCATTGGCTTTCGGCCTTGTCCCACATCTAAGCCACGCTGAGTAAATCAGCATTAGAACCACTTTTCTCAGGGATGATTTTGCTGATTAAACATGAATAAATATTCATGCAAATATTGGCTTGATTTATGATAAGTCTACATAGAGAAAGAGACAAGGAAGAATAAATTGAATTTTAATCTGCTAAGGCACGCGCATCCATATAAGTTCCTCGGCCCGTTCAGAACATTCTCAAGTAAAATGTTTGTCCAGATTTGGGGAAGTGAATCGGGCAGACTACCTTCGACACTTTCTCATATATATGACCAAATATAAGATTTTCACATCTATATCATTTTGTTTTAGAATTAATTCATGTTCGTGCAAAGAACATTATATATATATATGTGTGTATTATATATTATATATATGTATTGCACTCTCGGTTGCTCGATTATGTTAACCAAAAAAAAAAAAAAAGTGCGCGCAATGCATTTCTGTTTGAACGTCCATTTTCATAATAGGCTTTGATAATTTTAACACGTTGTTTGATTGTTAACCTTTCCATGGTTGAAATTGCCACATACTTAAATTGTTAAGTCTGAAAGAAAAAGAATAATCTTTAGATGCTTAAACTTAATACACATTTAAATTCGGTCCAAGTTATTGGAACACCCTTTATATATATATATTATATATATATATATATACACACACATGGTGGACTCTCTCCCGCTGTTTTCGACGTATGAGTGTCTTTCAGTTTAGTTCTTAAACCTGTACCTGTCCACGTCGCCTTAATTCTCTTGCCAGTGGACTTGCTGCTCAGGTGGAATAGCAAAGAAGGAACACAGAACTGAACTGCAGACTATCCACACAAAAGATTTGTTTAGAGTGGTGAAGGCTTCTGTAAAACAAGCGACACCTATTGGAAGTGCTGATAACAAGGAGTTGGTGAAAATATTCGCCACGAACACAATGAACGACACCCCTCAGATTTTATTATCACGAGGTTATACCTCTCCGGTACTCCCATTGTACAAAAGATTGCGGCGCCTTTCGATGGTAATTTCACGTGATTTAGCCCGCATACTGAAGCGGTTAAAATTTGGTTCCAATGCCGGGAATCGAACCCGGGCATCCTGGGTGAAAGCCAGGAATCCTAACAACTAGACACACACACATGTGGATAATTAATCAGAACATTTTCCTTTTACTGGTAATATGCGAGTAATATACTTATATGAAACGTATTTCTCTGTCATTATATATTAATATATTATAAAATATATTAATATACAACGTTTCAGGAATTTCCGGTGCAAATTTACGTATTCAGAGAACGTAAAAATTGGCAAAAATGTGTTTACTAAGTTGGCAGATCAACGGGCTGATTAAGTTGTAAGCATTTGATTACTACAATATCGCAAAACAATGGTTCACAAAAAAGGTCAACGAGGGTATTTCTGAAAGATAACGAATTTAAGGCAAGCAGTCTTTGTAAATAAAGTGCTCAATATCAAGAGAGCATTAATACCGACAAATAAAATCAATTGTTTAACATATATGTCTTTACACAGAGTTTCAAGGATATGGAATTAACTCGTCTGGGACGTGACAGTAAAACAATATATTTGCAGAATTTTTATTTTTCTTAACTTTTAAAATATATATATATATATATATATATATATATATATATATATATATATATATATACCAGGAGTAACAGCAAAACTGTCCAAATCTTGTAACAGCATAATTGTGCATCCCACAATAAATTTAATATCTAAAAGACTACTAAACTAATTGAGTTTTTTTCTCGGTTTTCAGATAAGACGTTTAGTCATCTTGACACCATTTGTCATAAAAATCACTGAAAAATCCTTTGAGTTATTCAGTTAGAAAAAGAACAGGATAAAATAGTTTTGTGTCATCACCACTGTCTTCTCAACTGAGCAATGGTGAGAGGAAAATATTCAGGCCTTCAGTAACGGTATCAACATTCATACTCTGTTTTCCACCTTTAGTGTCCATTCAAGAACCATCAAGAGAACGGTGAATAATTATAAAAAGAGGGAATAGCAGAGAGGAAAACTAGATCAGGAAGTCACAACAGGAAGAGGGATCATCATTTCAACTTAGAGCTAAAGAGATAAATTAGAAAAGATCCAACTCAATCCATAAGATGTTTGGCACGCGAGAGAGGAGTTTCAGCTAGGACAGTCTCAAGAGCAGTGAAAAAGAACTGAAAATGAAATCGTACATGGAGAAAGTTAGAGGGGGCGAAGATCACAATGAAAAAGTTGGAAATTGATCCTGGAATTTATATATATATATATGAACTTTATTTCAATCCTTCATGAGCTTCCGATCTTTAGGTATGATTGATTAATGATGAACATGTCATTTTCATTTATGATCGATTTCATCAGGATTCTTCTCTTAAGCATGGAGAGTAATTATAGATTCTTATTACTCAAAGAAGAGTCCAATCGTGTTATAAAATCCTCGGAGAATTCTATTAAGATATCTTTAATCATTTCTAAGATACAAAAGTACAGAACATAATCTAACAATTGCACAATTTTGCTGTTACTCCCGGTATATAATTTCAACGTGATGTAAATGGTTAGAAAGTTTGTCTCGCTAGATCAGTTACACCTAAATAGTGAGTTTGATCCTCACTGGGTTCCACGTACTTTCGGCCTTGGACCACATCTAAGTTACACTTAGTAGTAAATCACTATATATATACGTGTGTGTGTGTGTGTGTGTGTGTGTGTGTGTGTGTGTGTGTGTGTGTGTGTGTGTGTGCGCACGTGCATGGCATACATATATATAATGAATATCAGCTAGCTCTCATAATGTTACTGCTAAAGTTGCTAGTTGTAACTGTAAGTTACATGCTAAAATTCTTCTCTGGCACGTCTCGTTTCTGGAACTATTCCAGCTTTCCTGTTAGCTACAAAAAATATAAAAAAGTAAATGTAATGTCAATCATCTCCGGTTTCCTTGATTCCTGTTCTTTTATTGTTTTTTTTTTTTGTTTCTTTCATCTTAGTGGCTTTTATCATCTTGTTTGGCGTGAAATGATTAACATGAAAATTATAGCGTAAATAAAGTTGTATTAAAATATGAAATTGTATTCAACACAAAATGGTTAATAATTTTACAATTAGCTCGATTTCGATAAAAATTAAGTGTCAGTGTAGGATTACCGTCTTTCTAAGCATTTTTGCGTTGAAAATACATTAATATTCTCAGTAATTTTGACACTAAAAAAAAAAAAAAAAGGTCGGGTAGCTGTCTATCACACCAGACGAGACTCTGTCCTTCGTTATAGCCTCGTCTATGTTCCTATCCGCCCGGAGGCAGAGAGGTCGACAAGCAGAATATCAGCAAACACAGAGCGTAGCTTAGATGTGGCGCAAGGCCGAAAAGTATGAGGCAGTGAGGATCGAACTCACTATTCGGTCGTAATTGATCTAGCAAGATAAGCTTGTTAACCATTGCAGCACATCGAAGTGTCCAAGTCGTAAATGTTCTCAAAGGCAAAGTTCTTGTGTCGTTAAATATCGCAAATAGTTATTCCAATACAAATGACTTTTGAATACGAAGATATTCGTAAAGGCCTTCTCCTTATCCTGCTAACAAAATAAAAAAAAGAAAAGAAGAAAAAAATCGTTTTGCCTGGGATCAACTTTTTCGCGGTGTCCATGAAAGACTAATAGAAACGTATTTTGGTTTCTTTAAGGACTGTGCGAATCTGGTAAAGGATCAATAACAAAAAGAATAAAAAATATATATACGTGTATAGATAAAGAAGAATTTACATGCAAGGGACCTTTGTTCTGTCTTTTCACAGATAAATGATCGTCGCAAAGAGTATAAAAATCCAAAAATAATATGAAAAGAAAAGATCTATCAATAGAGAATTCATTCCTGTACGTTTCTTCCCAAAAAGCGTAGCACTTTGCCCTGCCCGAGGACAAGTATTTCTCTTTTCTTTTATTGATTTCAAACAATTTTTTTATTATTATTTCTTTTTCTGTCCCCTTTTGCCTTGTATCTTGCAGTTTCTCGCTTTTTCGCGCCGATATTTTTGTCCACTCGGCCAACAGGGGGCCTGGGAATCAATTCGTGGGGATCGATGTAGAAAGGCGAAGAAATAAAAACTGATTCCGGTGAAACTCTTAGAAGAAAAATAGCCTTTTAAGTCGAACATGGAACAAAACTTGACCAAGGAAGAATGTATCTGAAGCCAGCAACGGCATATCTGTGAAATTAGCAACGTGTCCGTTCGTTCTGCTATTCGCCACGGTGGCAGTGATGCTTTGGCCGTTGTCATAAAGAATCTTTCTTTGTCATATTTTCACAATGCGCCGTCGCAGATATTTCTTTTAAAAATCTTTGACCATCATGAAAGTCACTTACACCATTTTGTTCTTTTTTTTTTCTTCATTGATTTTCATTCTTTTATATTCAGGATCCATTGAATTTTCAGCCACGACCGTTCTTTTTACTTTCCTTTGTATTGGGAAGCAATACTGAGCAAGAGAGAAAAATGTATTTTTGTGCGTTATAAGACATATCTGCACATTATTATGATTATTATTATTATTATTATTATTGTTATTATCTTTTTTTAAATTTTTTTATGAAAATTACTCTGAACAATGGACTGACAGTAAGTTAAACTTAGTGTGGTACATGGCAAGAAGTGTGTGCCACCTGGTGAGGACCGATAACATTACTGTAACATTCGAGACGAATTGATTAATCATTGCTACACGAGAGTATGTCCATTTTTATTTATAGATTACTTGACGAAGTAATCATTTTTCAAAAGTTTGGTGTTTTTAACCATGCATATATGCTGGGAGGCAAATAAATGATTTCTATGGTGATTTTCTAACTTGCGGCACAAGGCCGAAAGTATGGAGCGCCCAGTAAGGATAGATCTTACTACTCAGTCTTAAATGATCTAGCTAGCGAGACAAACTTGCTAACAATTACACCTCGTCAGAGCGCCCCACAACTTGTTTTTATGTTTGACTTTATGAAAACATGAACTCTCATTAATTACATTCGGATTCGTTTCGATCGTAGTTCTCTCCGGCCTTCATCAGGTGTCTTTGAACAGGGATATTTCTATCTGAACCATTTATTTAATCTATAGCCTTATTGCGTTTTCCATGTCTAAGGATATCTCGTTGTGTTCATTTTTAGTACTTCTCAGTTATTGCTCATTCAATTTCCACTGACCATAGATTGGACTCGCAAGTATTTCGTCACCAAATTCACGAACCAACACTTTAATACTCGAGACGAGAGACTCAGTTCGTTGAGTGCATTTTTTCCGCGTTATTTCCAGGTGTTTACCAGTTCCTAACACACAGGAAAAGGCGATTGATGAATTGATCCGTTTTCGACGGATTATCAACCCTTTCCAGGTTATTTATAGGCAGAAAATATTTTTTTAGATTGTAAGGATTTTTCTTTTAGAATAATAACGTTTAGTGATACAAGTCTTATTAATTAATCCACAGCTAGGCGAGAGGAGGTGGATTCATACCTTTCCCAAAGTGAATATAACGAACCCAACGGGAATTGGAAACCGGCTCTCCGATTAACAATTCATAGCAATTGTTCATTACACCACCCGCACATCCAAGCCTACAACCCTTGATATTCTCAAGCAGTCAACTATCGAGGTACTGACCAGGATCGAATTTGCTTAACTTCAGTGATCCGGTATTTCAACGTGATGTGGCCGTAAGCCAAGGAGAAATTGGAGACATTGAAAATAAATTAGTCATTTAAAAATGAAAAAATGTATTTTTAAAAGAGCATCCATAATATGTGGATGTAATCGTTTGTCATAATTCGTTGTTTTCAGATGTTTGTAAAGAATTTGTTTTGCAAGCAAGAAAAGTTTTAAAGAATATTTAAATTCACGATTCCTTTTACTTGGAATTTGATTTATTCTCTGCGGAAATTTAGAAGAAGACGTTCAATGGAGTTTGGAACAGTCACTTTAGGATGCGGTCAAAGAACAAGCGTTAAATGCGACATTTTTCTTTTTCTGCTTCTCCATAAGCATTGTGGGAGCTGGCTGTGGATTTTACTTTCATTCAATCGAGTTAGCTTCATAAGTCTATCACGGCAACCATCACAGTTCTCGTCAAGATCGGAAGGTCATTAGGGAGGCATTGTGTGTCATAACATAAATGGGCAATGTAGATGATTGCTGGGAGACCAACTCCTCTTGCTTCATGGCTGTTTATTTTGCTCAAAAATCACTAATATTTACAAAATTCAAGCAAAGAGACCAAAAGTTGGTTGCTGTTTTAATTTTCTTCATTAACGACAACATTTGAAGGTTAAAGGCCTTGCTTTTCCTAAAGATTCTGGGTCGAGGGTTGAATCCAATGAGCGTATCGTTTGGCTTAACATAAAAGTCTGTATTTTGGAAAGATGGCCAGCATATTCATAAGTAAGAATATTTCGTTGAAATCAGCTCATGCATACACACCCGATCGTTTATTTTTATAATATCGTTTATTTCAGTATTTCAAAATAAATAGTGCGTTTGTTTTCATCAATTATGCACAGTTGTCCATGTTTCATTCATACATAAATGCATACATAAGTTGTACGTAGTAAGATTCAGGCCCCGGGATTATTTTTTTTTCTGATTAATTACCCCGAATTTGATTTTATGATATTTATCAACTGAGTTAGTATTAATAAAGCAGAAAAAAAATTGAACACACAATAAGAGAGAATCAATATTATTAACTAGTTTTAACCCGTGAAAATTTCACGGTTTTCCTACTTTAACATTCTGAAGAATCTTAATTCTTAAGTTAATGATTAAATAAGCTCATGGTGAGTTCTACGACAATAAAATATCTGCAGAAATTCCCCTATCGAATCGTTAAATATTTGAGCTTAAGAACTTTAAAAAAATGCAATAACGCTCATAAGTATGAATACTGGTTATTATTTTAAGAAGTAAGGGGGTACAAATGAAAAGATTTGAAATTGACAACATTTTCAATTTCGCTGAAACAGCTGTTAAGCACCTTCCCATTTTTCTTTCATTCCTTCACTGAAACCAAGTAATGTTTTTCCCCTCTTAATCAAACGGAATAGCCCATTATGTACGAGGTAATGGCAGGACATAACGGTCGTGTGAACTAACGAAGGGAGGGAAAAATCACAATTATAATAGGATTATTTCATTTGCACAATTAACAATATTAACTTTTACTGAAGTATTCAACTTTCACTAAAAATAAATCCGGCGGTAATTCAACAATAAAATAAGAAAAGTTAAAACTGCAGAATTCTTATATTAAATTAGGTACCTCCACGCAATCGCTAAAAAAAGAGCATAGAATGGTGAAAAAGACGCCAAACTTGACGAAAACAAAATTTTATCGTCTAAATGTTTATGTTAGTATGAGGAAAGATCAAAGTATTTTGGGGTGTTTTTTACATTTTTTAATCGTTCCTAACATGGCCGAAATTTTTGTTAAAATTCTTGTTTTTTTTTGAGTTAGCAAAATTGACAGATGGCAACCATTTTTTTTTCAATTTTATAAGAAATGTATCTAATTAATTTATAGGTACCTTTCTTATGAAATTTTATCAGAAGTGTACATAAAATACTATAATTTTATATACATTTACTACATTTTACTGCGTTATTTGTATTTCCATTCGTTTTATTATCAATTTTGATATTTCATTTATGGAAAAAATGCCATAACTGAGATTAATATAAAAATAAGATCACATAAATTTCATAAGATGATACTGATACTTGTAGGTACCCTTTTCAGTTGAAATTGAAAAATCAAATTAACATCTCCACACGTGTTTCGCAAAAGTAAAGGCCTTAACAGAAGAGAACAATGCTTAATTCAAATAATGCAACTTCATCGTATTCTGGCTTGTCTTCCGTACTTTATAATTACAGCCCGATTATAAATACAAAATTACATTTCTTAATTACTGCGGATCTTCTGATTAGTCAAAACGATACAATTTACAATGCGCTAAAAAAGATCTATCTCATAAAGACACTTACGAAAATGGATGCGGTTTTTAACTAATTTTATAATATTTTAACAACTTAAATGTAAAAATCTATTATAATTTAAAAAATAACAAATAATTGTATTAAAAATTCATTTTACATCGAAAAAATTCTTGTTTTCAGAAAATATTGTCCATATTCATAAAAATAACTAAAAGCAAATAAAAGCATTTGGAATTAAGTAATATATTTTTTTTATTGAGTTTTGTATGTTATAATTCAGAGCTGAATTTCAGGTAGGGGGTTCCAATTAAAAACAAAAGAAAAACAAAAAAAAAAAACGAAAACAAACATGATTTGCATTCCTCAAAGCGTTGTGTTTTTAACTATTGTAATTACTAAAGTGGACACGATCGAATTTCTGGAGTTTTCATAAAATTAGTTATGGGGGGAGGTAATAAATATAAAGAAATATTTCTGCCATGACTAATAAAAGAAAACATTTATAATAATTTCGATCATCTGTGAATAGTTTCTGAAAGTTTCATTAACATCCGACAATTATTTTTATTTTTGAAAGATTTTCCAAATTAATGTGTGTCACAAAAAAATGAAAAACTTGTTAAAAATTGTATATGTTATTTTACTAGTTCCGGTGATACAAAGAGAAACAAGTATTTTTAAATGAAAATTCAGAGAAAAGGTACATGGAAACTACAAGACGGAGATTGTAAAGTGACTGACGGCGAGATGCCGGGTCAGGACCAATAACAAAGCAGATTCTTTAGATTTTGCATACAAATATATATATATATATATATATATTATATAAAAAAACAATAGGAATCTAGTTGCTAAGGACATTTTGTTTGTTGTTAATAGTTACTTTGTTTTTCAATAAATTTATTTTGTCTTTGCCTTGAAAAAGGCCACATTAGACGAAACGCGTCGGCTAATAATACAGTTTTCCTACGGTCTTCTACGTTAATACAAACACGCACGCACAGACACACACACACATATATATATATACACTAAAGTTCAAATATTGAGGCCAACCCTGATAATTTTTTTAAAATTTGTCCCTCAAAATAAAAGAAAGCATTTTATGATTAAATTTTGTCCTCATCAGAATATCCTGCTTTAGCCTTGATTACTGCAGCACAAATTTTTGGCTTTCGTTGCAAAATTTTCTTAAAGTATAAGTTTGATAATTGATCCCATTCCTTTTTCACTGACTCTAAGAGCTCTCTTTCATTTTCTTTTTTCACTTTTCTGTCAAGTTCATTCCATGCTAATTCTGGGAGTGGCTTCAAACTTTTGAACTGTAGTAAGATGATTTAGAATCAAATGCGGATCAAATGTGGATCGGAATCCGACAGAATGATAAGATAAAGAACAAATAGGAAATATCTATCAATCTAACATGTTTTACTTTTATTAAAGCTTCATCAAAGAATGAAATATGGAGAAAAAGGAAAAAGAAATTCTGGTATTTTTTTACTTTTGTGTTGTTTGATTTTCATTTATTAGTCATGTTCGATTTGTTGAAGAAACGTCAGTATAATTTGTAGAGCTCCGGATTCAAGGAGAGACCTTTTTTTTCTAATTTTTTCTAACTGAAAAACCGCAAATATTCCTTTATGCATGTAAGTGTATAATAATTCTATTTTGTCAATGAGATTCAGAGGTTAATGTATATTCGTAAGTGTGTGTAGTAGTAGACATTATGTTTGCTTTTTTTTCGCAGGTTGATTTGGGAACGTTTTTACGTACAAACAGTTAGTTTTAGAACAAATGTGTTCAATTATTTAATAATGGATTCAATAAAGGTTGGTGATGTAAAGATAGACAGACAGAAATGAACAGACTTAGATAAAGAAAAGTATGATGAAATGATTATTTTATTATTCTAGCATTTCCTTATATTTTGTATATAACAAAATATCCTAGATAGATAGATAGATATGAACAAATAGATTGAAATTGATAGATAGATGGTTTGGGATCAAATATGGATCGGAATCCGACAGAATGATGAGATAAAGAACAGATGGGAAACTTTTATCAATCTAACATATTTCACTTTTCTTAAAGTTTCTCTCGAGAATAAAAGAAATTCTGGTATATTCATTTTTGTGTTTGAATTTCATGGGTCAACCATGTTCTGTGGCAGATTAAAATTGTTTGTGTAAGACCCACTGTCTTGCAAAATTAGCAATGGTGAGAGGAAATGGCTCATTCGGGCCATCAGTATTGGTACCAACTTTCATACTTTGGCTTCCATCTTCAAATTTAATTCAAGAACAATCAAGAGAATGGTGAATAATTAAAAAAAATGGAACAGGAAAGAGGAAAACTGGATCAGGTTACAACAGGAAGGGTGATCATCATCATATATATATATATATATATATATATATTTGAACATTATTCCAATATTTCATGATCTTCCGGTCCTTAGCTATGATTAATTAATGATGAACATGTCATTTTCATTTATGATCGATTTCATCACAATTCTTTTGTTAAGCTTAGAGAGTAATTATATGTTCTTATTGCTCAAAGTAGAGTCCAACAGTGCTATATATATATATATATATCTTTAATCATATCTAAGATACAGCAGTTCAAAGCTTAATCTAGCAATTGGACAATTTTGCTTTTACACCTGATAATATATATATATATATATATATATATATATATATATATGCATGTGACTCAACGTGAAGTGTATCTGGGCATGAGAAACGTGAGATAATCAGGCTTATTCATAAATCAAAGGAGATCCAGTCTTGTTGTGCTACCTTAGCTGATGCAATTGCTTCTCCTTCCCAAGTTGCATCTGCGGGGTCGCAGATTGTTGTCAATATGTAGGGGGGAAAACCAGGCGTTACACAAGACACCCTCAGGTGCATCAAGTATATGGAGTATGCTGCAACATCGACGAAGAATTTGCAGCCTGAATGACTGCCTCCAACTGAACAATCAATCAATATATTATTTATATATATATATATATATATATATATATATATATGAATATTATATATAATATATACAATATATTATATAAATAATATATATACTATATATAATATATACAATATATTATATAAATATTTTATTATATATAATATATATATTATATAAATATTATATTACATATAATATATATATTATATAAATATTGTATTATATATATATATTATATAAATATTATATTCCATATAATATATATATTATATAAATATTATATTCCATATAATATATATATTATATAAATATTATATTCCATATAATATATATATATATAAATATTATATTATATAATATATATTATATAAATATATATTCCATATAATAAATATTTATAAATTCCATATAATATATATATTATATAAATATTATATTCCATATAATATATATATTATATAAATATTATATTCCATATAATATATATATTATATAAATATTATATTCCATATAATATATTATATAAATATTATATTCCATATAATATATGCAGTATTCTGGCAGCAATTTTAAATTTATAATAGTTTGACAATAGTCCAACAAAAGGATGTTTTTATTTATTATTTTTATAATTATTATAATTTTATGGAAAAATATTTTTTATATATTTCCGACCATTTGAAATATAGATTGTCCAAATGTCTGCTTACTTTGAGTTTTTGACTAAACGCACACACGTGCTGTACAACTGTTCACAGCAGTTTCAGTTTTACCTTTTGTCCAGGTTATGTTTTTATCTTATTTTTCTTTTGGATGCCTCTATTCAATAGAGTTTCCATGTTTTAATAAGTTTAAATCTATTCAACTTCGCCATTCTTATTTAGTACCAGATCTGACTGCGGGTATCATTTCTAAAATCCGATTACGTCCAGTTCTTCCATCTCAGTAAAGTTCGACCATAAGAAGCCAATCATTTGTTATCTATGTGTTGAGCGCGAAAAGTATTACATTGCACGATATTTGCAAAATGAAGGTTAAACTCTCCTCGCTGACTTGCAACGAAAACCAAACTTGCCACTTTTGTTTATGACTGAAGACAAACGACTTTAGCGCTAAACAATCAAAAGCCAGATTAACCACGTCAAAATATGGCGTTATCGTTACAATCGCAACGTCTTTTGTAAGGAGGATAATCTGGCGGGGTTCGGGGAAGGACTTAACCCAGACCTTTTGTAGTTGATGGCGTATCATTTATATTTAACCTGAACACATTGAAGTCGATTTCAGCGTTTTGAAAAGATGGAGAAAGCACTTTATGGATATTATTATCAAAGAATCATTGTCAGTGCAATGAAACATTACAAAAATTCGACTGGACTAAAAGAAGTCCGATAGATATTTTTAAAATAATTAGATATTAATGAAACTTACTTTATCTAACATCGTTGTCTTTGACATTTCGAGTTGAATTTTGAAAACACTCAACTCGCCCAGGAATTAAAGATATCTGAATAAAAAAAACACGAAATTTAATTTCATTATTGCTTGATAATATTGGATTTAGTATATCAAAGAATTATTTACACTATTTATATTCGGACTATTGTCTTCGTCTTTGATGTAAATGTACTTAGTGCAAATAATGATAACTACACATCACAGAATAAAGTGTATTTATATACATGATCTCTCCAAAGCCTGGTTTCATAGATATTTTGTTATATGAAATTGATTCGTTATTTACGGCTTATCAACCTTTAGCAGGTTATTTAAAGCCAGAAAATATTTTTAGATTTTAAGAATTTTGGGATGATAATAATGGCTTAGTGATACAAGTCTTACGAGTTAACCCCAATTTTTTTTTTAGTACTGTTCAGTTATTGCTAATCCGTGTCCATTGAATGTGAATGTATTATTCGACCATGGATTGAACTCCTAAGTACGATGCAGCCAAATTCATGAACCGACATTTTTAATACCCGGGACGAGAGACTCAGTTCGTTGAGTGCATTTTTCTAAGTCGTTACCAGGAGTACAAATTCACGCCTCCTAACACAAAGGAAAAAGCGGTTGATACATTTTTTAAGGTTTATCAACCCTTTACAGGTTATCTAAAGCCAGAAAATATTTTTAGAGTAAAAGAATTTTTCTTTTAAAATAACAATGATTTAGCTATACAAATCTTACTTATTAACCCATAGCTGGGATAGACGAAGTGGATTTATACTTTTCCCAATAATATTTGAGCGTAAGTGAATATAACGAACACAAGGGGAATTAGAACTCGGCTCACCGATTAACAATTCCGAGCCATGATCCATTACACTACGTCCAAGTTGACAGCTTCTGGTATTCCCAAGCGGTCAACCAGCTAGGTACTGAACAGGCTCGACGTTGCTTAACTCCGGAGATCGTATGTTTCAACGTGATGTGACGTAAGCGGAAATTTGATATTTTTTTTTTCCAGATGACTTTGAAATTAATAGATACTTGAATTGAATTTGTTCGTATATACAATACACAATTCTTCATAGAAAGGTTATCGCGAAATTCAATAGAATGCATACAGATAAGAAAGACATGCAATTGTTGGAAAAGATTTTACACTTTTAATGGAAGCAAGAAGCGTATATGAGCGACGTTGTCGTCGTCATCCAAAAACTGTAAATGATAAACAAATCTTGGCGGACATCTTGTTTAAGGAAAGCCTGAAGTCCTCTAAAAGTAATCGATCCAGAACTATCATTGTACTAAAAATCTTCACACGTTACTACATCAAGTTTTGCTCTTGGACTTGCTGTTACTGTCCTTTTTCTGGTAATTTGAAGCCAATTTCATATTTACCACTGAAAGTAACCTGAAACGGATTTCATATCAACTCGGCACTGTTCAAGTTACCGTTTTCTTTATTTCTAATCATTTCATCCCAACCAAGGCGGGAAATACCACTTGTACGCAGGGCGGGGGGGGGAGTGAAAGTGAGACAAAAGACTTGGTAGAGGGAGGATTGAGGAAAGTATAAAAGATGAACCGAATTCAAGACAGACGATGACGATTGACGTTGAATTTAACTTTTTGAAGATTGTAATTTTCAGGGAAGCAAGTAAACGGAAGGGAATTCCACAAGCGGGGAGTGCAAAAAAGAAAATGTTGGATTAGAAGTGACGGTTACATTTAACTATTTCAATAGTAAAAGAGTGGGACCTAGATGCCAATCTAGTAGCCCGCTTAAATTCACGAAGTCAAGGGACCAGGGAAAAAAGCTCGTCAGAGCAGTAGACATGAAAATATTTGAAGACGTCACATCATATCAGTGAGAAAAGTGACTTAAGTTAAGATGCCAATCAATTACATTGCAGATACTTCATAGGATTTTGTCAAGAACCTCGTAATGAATAGCAAGAGCACCAATTTACATGGCAACAGTAGTCAATGCACGGACGAATGGTAGATTTGTAAATGTGCAGGATGGATCCTGACAAGAAAAAACCTTCTGGCACGACACAGTGACCTAAATTTCCTTGCAGTAGATGCAGCTAGTGATTCAATGTAGTCGTTCCACTTCAAGTCAGCTGAAAACGTGAGGCCAAGAAGGAGCAATGTGGTGCTCTCCAGGATTTTAGTATCAGCCATACTTATGGCGGACAGAAAAGTTTCTCTATGATGGTTAAGTGAGAGTAGTTTTATCTTGGAGGAATTACAATTTACAAGCCATTTCTTGCCCCAGTTAACCAATGATTGGAGGTCTTTTTAAGAGTAGCTGCCAGGTAAACTTTGTCATCTGACAGATTTGCTATAGAGAAAAGAGTAAATGGTAGTGTCGTCTGCTTAAATGCCTACTTGAGAACTGATGACATCAGAGAGATCACTGATGAAGGATCCAGGATAGAGCCTTGGGGGACACCCACGATTGTGTGAAAGGATCTGGAAGTGAGCCCGTTCAAAACGACCTTTATTTCCCGATTTGATAGGAACAATTGGATTAAATCAAACAATCGTCCTGGAATACTGTAGCCCGGGAACTTACGTGCCAAACCCTGTCAAACGCCTTCGAAATGTCTAGAGCCACATCTCGAGCTTCGCCGTTATTATCAATCGCCTGATATACATACTTATTGATGGCTTTTAATACATCAGCGGTAAACCTGGCAAAATGGAAGCCATATTGTTTGTCAGAGAGTAGGTCGAGAGAAGTAAGGTGATTAACCACTTCAGTATTGATTAAAACCTCAAATACTTTGCCGAAAAGCAGTAGGAGACTAATGGGGCGATAGTTAGAGAGGTCAGAAGGTTCTCCAGAGTTCTTAAAAACAGAAATTACAGAGGAGTAGTTCCAATAAACTGGAAAGCAGGAAGCAGCGAGGCAATAGTTGTAGAGTTTGGAGCGAAGTGGAGCCAGCTCGTGGGGCCAGCTCGTGGAGGGGAGGTTTCTTTAGAACGACGGCTAGGGTCCCGTCACTTCCGCTGCTTTATGAGAGTCTAGAAATGATGTCTAAGACCAGTGACGGGCTTATGTGCATATCACTCAGTAGAGTCTCAGTTAGGGAGGAGGTGGAATCAGGTGCGGGTCCTCCAAATGTGTCGAGTTTTGAGTTGGAAGAGAATTCCCAAGTAAAGCATTCGACCTTATCTGCTGTAGATATCAAAACTTCGAATTGATTGAATAGAGGAGGGATTGAGGATTTGCTGCTGTTCAGCACAGTCTTGAAGAACCGCCAATAATCTCTAGAACCGAACTTGCGAGATGCTATACGTTGTTTCATTCTATCAGCAAACAGTAACTTCTCTTCTTTGAGGACACATTTGCACTTGTTATGAACAAATACAAGGAGATGTCTGTTGCAATCAGACGTGTCGCTCTGGTACAACCGGAAGAAGTAATTCCTGCGAGCTACAGCGACCGAGTAAGCAGGTGAGAACCAGGGAGATGAACGCGGTAATTTCTTGTGGGAATGAAAGCCTCGATGTCGGCTTTTACCCAGGAGGAAGGCCTCAGACGCGCATTTTGAACAGGATCATTAAAAACTTCATTCCAAGTGACGTCACAAAGGAAATCACGGAACGAATCCCAATCCGCTCGTTGATAACAGAAAGTTATTCTGTTGGTAGGAGTTTATTGGTTGGTGGGGGAGCAGAAAGAGATGTTTACAGACACTACCGCATGATCAGAGTTGCCAAGAGGGCAGAGCTGCATGTTACAACATGAATAGAGTTAAAAAAGAGATCTAGAAGAGAAATGTGTCCGTCGAAGTTACTAGGGAAACGCGCGGAGAAGTCCACCACTTGTGTAAGAGATTGAGAAGTTAAGGGTTTTGATGCCAGCGACTTCAGTGACAGAATACATTTGGAAACGGGTGTAGGGAGATGGCATAGTCTATATTATCAGAAATACTATGTAGCACGCAACAGTCATGAGAGGAAGGTGAACGGCAGAGAATGAAGAATATAAATACAATACAATCGTGTGAAATAGAAGAAAAACTTTAATAAAGTTCATTAGAATCCGATTATAGAATTTTAATTAGTCTTTTTGGTCATGATAATGCTGTAGGTAACGGAGAAGCAATTTGTTTTCGTGTCTGCATTTAGAAATAAACTCCGATCTTTTGTTTTGAATTTTATCTTGTTCTTTAAAAGTAATTATCACTATAATCAACATGAATTGTTGATTCCTCTATCCACACTGAATATATATATATATATATATATATATATATATATATATATATATATGTGTGTGTGTGTTCTATCAACGATACTGATAATTCCCTTATACATATAGCAAATTTTAAACGCTCGTGCGCGTACAAACACACACCAATACAGATTGCGACAGAAATACCTCCACATAGTGATAAGACATTATCGAGATGAAGACACTATTGCCACTAAAATCTTACCATTATGAGAGATAGGAAAAAGGGGGATATATGTATATCCCAGAAAAACGAAAATGATGTTACTAATATTAATGAATTCTGATTAAGATTTTCTGCAGCACATGAGCATTTAAAATACAATTGTCGTCGACAGATATCACGAAGAATAGATAATTTTCGACATTAGACAAAATGCTAAATAAATAACACAAAAAACAAAGACATAAACCTTGTCCGAAAAGTCAGGTTACCTTTGAGGATTTACGTACAAGTTCTGCATAACTTAAACCACAATTTCTTTTGTTAGAATTACGATGAATAATTTTTACTGCTATCACACATTCGACCAAAATGTTTTGTAAATGGGAAGTCATAAATTTAAACATTTCGTGTCATTAAATATCACCAAGGAAGTGGTGGTGAGCGATTCTGTTTACAAACTGGTCACTGGACCACGGTGAAACTGAACTAATTTTACAAAAATAATCAGGATCTTTTTACACTACTTCGTCGAATAAATCCTTTTGACTTTAATTCAAGTGTTATGTATCTAAAAGGATATCAAGAGATGGGGACATTCAACTAGATGACCTTTCCTTTCTACCGAGTCAGACTAACAAGAGCAAAAGTGATGCAAATTATTTCTATGATGTAAGTATTGTGCATTTTACAAGTTTTTACAATGGAGCTCTCGAGTTAAGAGATTTCTGAATAAAATAAACCACGTTATGGTCTTATAGCCTATTAGGGCCTCAGGGGACGCTAGATGGATTGCAACCGTAGTAGGTGTATGGGTGTCTATTGGTTGTCACGTCAAGGCAAGAGAACCCAATCAGTTCTGGTAATTAATCCATGGCTGGAGTAAAATGCTAATATCCTCGGAAAAGGATATTAGCATTTTACTCCAGCCGAAGTTAATCAGATTCAATCGGGAATTGAACTCGGAGCAACGAATTCACTTTCTGTGACGATAACCATCGCATTATTCGCTTCTATCGAAATTAATCACAACATTGGAAAGAAAGCGCAAGTTCAATTTATATTTCCATTCTCATCTCCAAGAATACGTGAATGGCGATATTTCAAGACCCATTATCTTGGACGTTTCTGAAAACTAAGCATTACCATAGCCTGGAACATTTGTTTTACGTAACACGAGCTTAACCCACGCATCATTCCTCTCAGTCATACGTGCCTTTGTGGCACGCCGATATTAAGAACGAAATATCAATTGAGATAACTTTTGTTAGGTGTTATTACCATTCTTTGAATCATTCTTGAACGTTATTAGTAAAATTATTTTTATTTAGTTTGGAGAATCATTTTTAATTGTGTTTCAGAGATTAGTAAATTACATCTCTGTTGACACGTAGATTAGATCTCTTGTGGGTTAGCATCAGTCATGCTGATGGAAAAAAAGGGTTCTTTCAGACGATTAAAAAGCAGTTTCGTTTTTGAGGCGTTAAAATTAACAAGCCATTCTTTGCCCCATTTAACAAGAGATTGTAGGTTATTTTTGAGACCAGATGCTAATTTGACCTTATCAAACCGATCAGACTATCATATATTATATAGTTTTTGACATTAAAAAACAGTAAGGTAAAAAAAAAAATATGGCCAATAATCAGAGCTTGGGTCATGGTGAGGATCTTCGGCGATTAAAGCCAGCAGAAGATTGGAACCTTTCTCTACAAGCATAAAATCTCTTAAATAAATCGGATTTGTCCAAAGATCTACTTCTCCGTTTCAGTCAGAAAACTGATCGAAGTTCACTTCCAAGATAGAATGATAAACGGTAAAACCTAGACGACTGGATCGAATAGCCGGACGTTGACATGTTAGGAGAAATGATTGTGAGCATGCATATTGTTGTACCTTGACCAATGGGCCGAGTGCGGTTTGCTTTATTGATAATCTATTTTGCCCGCCTGGTTGTCTCGAAGTGTTGGGAAAAAGAGGACAGGATGCCCAAGCAACTGACACAATTCGATGGATCGTAGCAGAAAAGAGAGATACGTTGTCTCTCGACAGCTGACTTTTGATTGTTTGTGACAGCGGATTTTCGACATGTCTTTAACTCATTCTTCACGGGAGTAGAAACGGAAATTCAATCTTTTCAGTCGCTATATAATAGCTTTTCGATGATCTGGACATTCGATTCATCGATATATCACCAAAGATAACGGGAGAATCGTATAAACGCCGGATAATTTTGAAGAGGTGGAGTCAATAATTATGCATGAAGTCGCTATCTAATTAAATACACAGGCATTTGTTTCAAATATTGTCACTTGAGTAAGATGATCTCAAATCATCGTATGCTGTCACCTCTGGGTAGACAAGAGTGATCTAATAGATTTCGGTTCAGAGAGACATTAAATTCATGTGTTCAGCTCTATATGGTCCGGAGCTTGGACACTTCGACGTGGTTTAATGGTTAGCAAGCTTGTCTCGCTAGAGCAATTACGATTGAATAGTGAGTTCGATCCTCACTGGGTGCTCCATACTTTTGGCCTTGTGCCACGTCTAAGCTACGCTTGGAAAATCACTTTTGGGCACCTCGATTGGTGTAATGGTTAGCAAGCTTGTCTCGCTAGAACAATTACGACTGAATAGTGAGTTCGATCCTCGCTGGGTGCTCCAGACTTTAGGCCTTGTGCCACATCTAAGCTATGCTTAGTAAACCATTATAAATGCCCGGTTTTATTGGCCAATAAAGTTATGACTTTTTCACTGAATCAGATGCCAAAATTAGACATTTGTAATTGTGATCTCTTACTGCATTTACAACAAACCGTCGTAATTCAAGAATTAATATATATATATATATATATATATATATATATATATATATATATATATATGTGTGTGTGTGTGTGCAGCTATGGAGAAAAATAGGAAAAGAACACGTTAGGTAAATAGTCCGGAGTTCTTTAGTATTTTTGTTTTTATTTTAAAAAAAAATGTGCTCCATACAGAAGTAGAGCTTAAATTATAATTTCGCTTGAGGATGAAATAGAGCTTGATACTTTAACTCAATTTAATTTTAATAATTATATTGAGGTTTTCGGCTTTCGTTTTTGAAACATGAGAACTCTTATGTAGCGAAGGAATCATATTTTTAAAAAATAATTATAATATATATATATGTGTGTGTGTATTATATATTTATATATATATATTTTTGTATGTGCGCTTGCAGGTTTAGGGCACAAAAGCTAGAGGAATGTTTCACGTGACATTTTTTTCATTTTCGATAGTCATGCACTGTCTTAACGAATTTCAATATCTGTTTTTATTGAAAGTGTCATCAACTGACATCTGTGTATAGAAGGAAGATTCCAAAAAGCTAATAAAAAATTCTTGTTTAATAAATCGTACAAGATCAAGTCATAAATTAATATTCGAAAACTAATCTGAACACAGTTCGTTTCTGATTTCAATTCATTTATATAAAACCACTGTTTCAAATATACTGTTGACATCACTATAGTAGCCAACCTTTTTATAAGACATTTTTCTTGTGAATTACTTCCGCTCTTAAATCTGACTTTGAAGTTTGACGAACTTTCTCGAGAAAGAAAAATTGAAAAAAAAAAAAAAAAAAAAAAAAAAAATCAAACAAAAGTATAATTTAAGTATGGACAGAAGTAAATGATCAATTTGTAAAAACTGGTATTTACTTTCGAGTGGATGTGGGGGGTGTAATGGATAACAGCTTGAAGTTAGAATTCGGAGAGTAGAGTTCGAATTTTAGTCTATTTACACGCATTTACCCTTGGAAAAGTATAAATCTGTTTCTTCTTCCCCTAGTTATGGTTTGAATAGCAGAACAGACGAGGCTCTCTAGCCGTGGTTGGCAATCAGTCTAGGAGAAAGACAAGTAAAAATGTCAAAACCCTACGTGGTCCTGACACAGCGATAACCTTAAGCAAGATTTTGACCAAAGGGATTAAGAAAACAAACCAGGGAACTATTTTGCAACTATTGCATTTACTTTCATCTTATTTCAATTTTTTTCAATCGACAGCAACGAGTAGGCAGTGTATCTTATAACAGTCGTTGCTTCTTTTTTTAGTTGTTTACTTTATGATATAAATAACGAAAGGCCGGAGAAACCCAGTATCATAATTTGAAGAAACAGGAAAATAACACTGAACTCTTATGTAATATCGATCTTCTCATGTAGAACTAAGTACTAGGCAATCTCCTCAAAGATGAAGAGACTTGAGGCAACATAAATGTGGTTCTACAGAAGGATGCTGAGAACACTTGAGCAATGAAATTTGAGCGAAACTGGAAACAAAAAAAGAGGGGGTTATACATAGCATCAGAAAGAGACGGTGGAGGAATGAGGAAACTGGGCTTGAAAAAACTTGATACTCGCTAGACATATTGAAGGCAATAGAGACAAAGAACAGTAGCGGACAACCTACCTAACAGGCTTGTGTAAATGGTTGAAAGAACAAGGGTAAGGAGAGAAAATTGTGGAGAGCCATGATCGCCACGAAGAAGAAGTGAGACATAAATAACTAAAGATCGGTGAATATGTTAAAGCAGAAACATACAAAGTTAATCATTATTTATTCATCATTGACCACCTTATTAAAAGCTAAAAGGCCAGTAAAATAAAGATGAAAGTAAATACTAATAAAAAATTCATAATAACCGTTGATAATGTTTCTTCTAATAAAAAGATAATATTGCTTAGTTTTTTTTTTTTTTACAGCGTGATTCACCCTGTACAAAGTAGTTAACCTTTCCTCAGTTAGAATGTTGGCGTAACACAATATTCCTATCCATATTTCTCTCATTAGTATCGTATTAAGATAAGCTTAATAAATCTCATAAGATACACTAATTTTATCTTTCTGATTTTACAAGTTCAGACGAAAAGACGAAGAGGAAAAAGAATAGCCATTTTTTAATCTTAAGTTATTTTCTGTTAGCATTTGTGGGTATAGTGGATTTTATAAGTATTTGACTACCGCTGAAGAGAATGGATATCCAATTCAGGTTTCTTTCTGTTATTTACTAAGCTTATATTACTTTGGCACAAAGCTATGAATATTGGGAACCCAGAATCGAACTCACTAGTAGTGTTCTACAAGACTGGATCGTTAACCATTGCATCAAGGTATCGATTCAGTTTTCCTTTGTAGCGAAAGTTTGATAAATTCGATCATACTCTAGAATTCTATGCTTTAACCAAGATAATGATAAAAAGTCTTCCTGATGTGAAAATTTCGGCAATGTCTGCAACAATATTTTGAACGTTCGACTTAATCATCAATCCAATAAGTCATTAGCTTTTCTTTTTTTTTTTTTTAACTGATGCTGAAAAGGAGAAATTTTTGATCGGTGGGAATATCTTCGTATCCATGACAACGCTCTTTGTCAAAAACAGATTACGAAGCAAGAGAAAACGCCTGAATAATGGAGAGAATAAAGATCAGCGTAGGGTTTCAGTTTTTGTTGCGTAAACCCAGAGATAGCAGGGTACCAAAATAGTAAGTAACCGTCGCAGTATGTAGATTTGGAACCGACAAACATAGAAAGAAAGAAAGAAAATAAAGTGAGAGAAGAAGAAGAATTGAAAGAGAGAGAGAGAGAAAGAAGAAGAATTAAAAGAGAGAGAGAGAGAAAGAAGAAGAATTGAAAGAGAGAGAGAGAGAAGAAGAATTGAAAGAGAGAGAGAGAGAAGAAGAAGAATTGAAAGAGAGAGAGAGAGAGAAGAAGAATTGAAAGAGAGAGAGAGAGAGAGAAGAAGAATTGAAAGAGAGAGAGAGAGAGAGAAGAAGAATTGAAAGAGAGAGAGAGAGAAGAAGAATTGAAAGAGAGAGAGAGAGAAGAAGAATTGAAAGAGAGAGAGAGAGAAGAAGAAAAAGAGAGAGAGAGAAGAAGAATTGAAAAGAGAGAGAGAAGAAGAAGAAAGAAGAGAGAGAAGAAGAAGAGAGAGAGAGAAGAAGAATTGAAAGAGAGAGAGAGAAGAAGAATTGAAAGAGAGAGAGGAGAAGAATTGAAAGAGAGAGAGGAGAAGAATTGAAAGAGAGAGGAGAAGAATTGAAAGTGAGAGTGAAAGAGAGAGAGAGAAAGTGAGAGTGAGAGAGAGAGAGAGAAAGTGAGAGTGAAAGAGAGAGAGAGAGAAAGAGAGAGAGAGAGAAAGTGGGAGTGAAAGAGAGAGAGAGAGAAAGTGGGAGGAAAAAGAGAGAGAGAAAGTGAGAGGAAAGGAGAGAGAAAGTGAGAGGAAAGAGAGAGAGAAAAGAGAGAAAGAGAGAGAGAGAGAGGAAAGAGAGAGAGAAAGAGAGAGAGAGAGAGGAAAGTGAAAGAGAGAGAGAGAGTGAAAGTGAGAGAGAGAGAGAGAGAGAAAGTGAGAGAGAGAGAGAGAGAGAAAGTGAGAGTGAAAGAGAGAGAGAGAGAAAGTGAGAGTGAAAGAGAGAGAGAGAGAAAGTGAGAGTGAAAGAGAGAGAGAGAGAAAGTGAGAGTGAAAGTGAAAGAGAGAGGGTGAAAGTGAAAGAGAGAGGGAAAAAGTGAAAGAGAGAGGGTGAAAGTGAAAGAGAGAGGGTGAAAGTGAAAGAGAGAGGGTGAAAGTGAAAGAGAGAGGGTGAAAGTGAAAGAGAGAGGGTGAAAGTGAAAGAGAGAGGGTGAAAGTGAAAGAGAGAGGGTGAAAGAAAGAGACATTGAGAGAAAGAGAGAGAGTCAGTGAAAGAGAGAGAGAGAGTCAGTGAAAGAGTGAAAGAGAGAGAGAGAGAGAAAACAGAAAAAACAAAAAAAACAAAAGAAAGAACGCGGATAGACGAGCCTAATGTTATGTTTAATCCGATCCCAAAGTAGCCAAACGTTTAACAGGCTTCAACAGTAGAGTAAATATACATTCAGGATTTTTTTTTTAATTCCTGTTCGACTCTTAAAATAAAACATTTCTTCCGAATACAAAACAGGTATAATATGTGCAGGAATATATTAGTCTCACAAGAAGATCTTTATTGCTTCATGAAGTCATTATAAATTAAAGGTTCACCCCCAACTCCATTTTGAAATCGACCAAAATACAATTGTTTTAAAACCGCACAGATGAGCCACATCGCGTGTTACAAAGTTGTCGACTTTCAATTCCTTAAATAATGAGCTAAAGTTTCATTTCAGAGATTAAATTGGCGGAGTCAAATGTCTTTGGACAAGATTTTACCGTCGGTTGTTTTCATTCCGACCACTTGAGAGTCGGAAGAGAATATTACAGATTTTTTACCGAGCTTGGCTTATTTTGATTAAAGTCGCCATAGAAGAATAGTTAGCAGGCTTATCTCGTAGAAGCTTACTACTGTAGCGAGTTTTGCATTCCCTACGTGACCTAAACTTTTCGCATTATGTCAGACTAGGCTCAGTTTAGAAAATGACTATACGCATAATACGGCATACATAAATATACAGATACTACCAGCTTGCCGTAGAGCAGAAGCTAGCAAATTAATCTCCCAGATCATTACTATGATATTGAGATCAATCCTTAACGAGGGCCTCACACTGATGGCATTTTTTTTCGTGTCTGGTTTGAGTAAAGAAGAACGTCTAGTCAACTATCTCATCTCGTGAAACCATCCAAATCAGTGTTGTTGTTTTTTTTTTTGTTTATACCTCTTTTCCCCATCGCAAATTATGTTAGCAGTCGTCTTGGCCTTAGATTGATCTTGTCTGGCATCCAGTACGAAAAAGTACAAATAATTTGAACACTAAAACAAAGTATTTACTATAACCTCTAGTTAAGTGTCGGCAACAAAGCTCTCTCCAGGGGATGACCTTAGGTTTAGAGCGGACTCGCAATATCATTACCAATAACCCGAGACGCCCTAGTAGTATCACCAGATTAGATTTTTTTTACCGAAATATTGAACGAATGCCAGGTTCAAGCAGATGCTGTCCATGCTTCAATCTTGAAGCCTATCTCCTTTCAGATGGGCTAGACATCACTCAGGTATATTAAGTAGGAATGACACCCTGGCCAGTGACTACAACAGAATAGTATATAGCCGTAAAGCCATTAGTTCTGTCCAATTATTCGAAACAGAAAAAGAAAGAAAGACTCAATCTATTCACTATTAATGCAGAAAAAAGGGTAATTACCAGACAAGAAGAGGAATAAAATCGAAGTAATCATTCGTAGAATTAACGAAAAAGGAAAACGAAACAATTGGTTAATAATTAGAAATATGAACTTTACTTTCAGTGCCCTTCTGAGAGAATGTTTAACCAATTCGATGAGTAAACACGGAGTTCAATGTTCAACCTCTACCCACTGGTAAACGTGCCGCCGATACAGCCAGAACGTTGCAAGTCGCGGAAAAAGGTCCTGAATGGATCATGAAGGCACACTCGCTATTTAGATATTTTAGCAACAAAAAAAAAAAAAAACTTGCTTCGAAGCGAAATTAAATTTAACATGCAAGAAAGCTTGCTCACGAACAGTGATAAGACGAGACGAGTGCATCACCCACGCCCAAGCGCTCAACATAGACAGTTTACTTGTCTCCCAAATGGACCCAAACTATCCTCTTCACCTCTATTACTTGTTTAGCAAGTGCAAGAATGACTAATGTCACGTTTGTTCTGACCGAAGACTATACATTCAACCTGCTCCTACCAGTCAGAAATACAAGGCAAAAATCTCACAACACCTATCTTCTCATAGTCTTGAATTAAAAAAAAAAGATATTTAAAAAAGAACGTTAAAAAAATAAAATAATTAACATTTCCTACCTCAACATAACACCATAAGTCAAAAAGGCCTTTTCTTTATCGAAAGAATATACAAACGCCGTTCCGGTCTCAGAGAGACTGGTAGTTACCTAGTTTGCAGATATAAATTGCTAGAGCAATAAAAAAAATCATTACACTATTTACATTATTTGGACTATTGTCCGCATCATATTTATTACAACGTTTCGGCCGCTGTACGCTCCTGCCTTCTTCGGGTGGTTGGAATGTCGAACTCAACCCTTTATTTCGGTCACTGGGGTAGATTGTTCTAATTCTACTAATGCCATGTTTTAAAGGATGTCTGCTATCAGTTATCTCCTGTTAATTCCCCGCTGAAAGTTCTCCACTGCCTTAACCGGGTATTAAACTCACACTCTTTGGGTCCTGCCACTGGATCTAACTAAAGCCTTTATCCACTGGGCAATATGTAATAAATATGTCGACAAAATTGAGGACAATAGTCCGAATAATGTAAATAGTGTACATAATACATCATCTCAGAAATATAGACAGATACAAAAAATCATTGTCCACCACTGAAAAAAATAAATTTGTTAATCTCTTCAGGAAAAAAAAAATCAATAAATGCCAAGTCTGCCATCAGTGTTTGTTTTGAGAGGACAGTACATAAATGCACCGATCCGTGTTCGATTTCAACCATAGTATTAAAATTTCACTCATGACTTAAAACAGCCAAAAAACAAAATGAACACAGTTAACTAACTCCTCCGACCGGAAGAATTCTAAAACATACAAGCTTGATATTTGAACAAAAGCGACTAAGTCTTGCGAGAGTTCCATATCAATACCAACGCCGATTCTGTCCGGTCTTGCAGTCTCTTATTTCCTCTTTTCCGCTCATGACAACTCGAGTCTAGACAGGTATATTGAGGCTGAATTGGCGACAAATCCTCAACATCCGATCTCAGCCGGAAATACACTGTCCGTCCAAGCTTACACATACACAAATCATAGTAAGTCTTCAACTTTCATTCATGCGCCCAGCTACTTCAATATTCACTTTTTGGGATTTAACTGACGATATTACAATGTCAGGACTCTGGATAGTTAATGATATTTCAGGTGGAAAAACGGAACTGTGTTCTAGGTCACCGACGACAGACGAGTCACAATACACGGTTGGTTTACATTTCTTCCCAGATATTCTACTCTTATTACCTATTTTTACGACGTTTATCATAATTTAGATAAGAAATCGAACTTTGTCAGTTTCAAACATTAGCTTTAACAGGATCTCTGCGTGTATTCCCATACTCGCAACTGGAAAGAATAACTTTAAAGCTAGAGACTTTCACACATGCATTGTATTGGTTGAAGCTAACCGGTCGCCACGACTTCAGGTCAACTGACGTTGACAATATATCATATACAGTAGGTACCACGCCCCTAAACAAAAAAAAAAAAAACAAAAACAAAAAAACAAAAAAAAAACGATACCTAAGGTTTAAAATGAATTTTAAAAAATGAAAAATCTTTCTTGAAGCTTTTATTTTAGTTTTAATTTCAAGCTAATAGATTAAATTTAATATATCCTGTAAACAAAATACTTTGCTGTATTTTTTAAAACTGATTAAAATTGACTGGAAAGGGAGTTTCTTATTCAGACGCCTTTCATCACAATGTAATTCTCTTTATTAAAAATCTTCCAAAAATAAAATATACATTTCTGAAACTTTATTTGAGGAACATTAGCTGATTTAAAATATAATTAATCTGGTTTTAAACAAATGTTATTTACTTTAAGTTTAAAATATCGCAGAAATGCGTTTTTTTTTTAACCAGACAGTAGTGTGTTTACGTGTATGACGACATGATGATACATGTAATGTTACACGGAGAATTTATTTGTAAAACGTTGAAGAAAATGACGTGAGTGCCTTTTTATTTTAATTTTCAAATACTCAGTGAAATTATAAATTTAGGAAAATATTCACCATAATCTAATGTTTTATTGAATTTGAGAAATTTTGGCTTTAAATTTTCTATAGTCATTGATCTTATTTTCAGATAAAGCCGTGTATGGTCGCCCATATTTTCAAAAATCGCCACGTTTATACACAAATAAAAATAATTCACAATTATTTTAGTATTGGTGTTTGATTATTTCTATTAAGCTTTTCCATTTATGATTAGTAAATATAGTTTTCACTTACTAAAAATATCATGAAAATCGTTGAAATTCAAACAGATTTTTAAAAGATTTAAAACTTAATAAATTTTTTCTACTTAAAATTTTAATGAAAACAACTCTTGTAAAAATTCATTACCCCCCCACACAAAAAAAAGAAAAGAAAAAAAGACAATATGTCTCATTGAATAATTTAGACAAGTTTTGTCTATTTTTAATAGGACCCTCTCGTAATTACGGACAAATTTCCTATCCTTATTAAGGGAAGAAAGAAAATTACCATGTTAATCATGAATGCTGTACAAATGTTATAAAATGTTTAAAGTTGATAGTTTAAAACATCTAGGTTTTAACTAATAGCTTTAAATAGTTTTTTTTTATATTTGGACATTTCAATAAATTAGTTACCTCCCTTGTGTCTACATGATAAAATTTAAAAATTATACATTACATAACCTTAGCGTTTTTCACTTCACACGTAAAAATTTAATTTTTAGATGAACACAACAAATTTTTGTCTTAGAAAAAGCAAGACCCTGATGACGACATTGGGCTAATGTCGAAAGTACTCAGAATAAAATGAATATACATCAACATAGTAATTTTCTTTCTTCCTTTAATAAGAATACTAAGAAATTTGTCCTTAATTACGAGAGGATACTATTAAAAATAAGTAGACAAAATTTGTCTAAATTAATTAATTAATGAGACATGTTTTTTTTATATGCGTATGTGCGTGTGTGTAAAATTTAAGCTGTAACTACAAATATATCTGTAAAAAGACAAAATAAAGACAAAATAAATAAAGACAAAATTTGATTTGATCGTCCATTAGAGGACGGAACTCATCGGCTAAGATAAGTTTTTCTTTTGTCTTTATTCATATATGATGCATTGAATGTAGCTATGGTTTGATAACACATTCCGCACATTCAAAAATATACATCACAAATGTGGCTTTTGAGGGACTTACACTGTGAGAATCTATCTCTTCTAAATATACATATATACCTCTTGTGATGCAGTGCTTGTGATTTAAGGTTTTTAAGTGAGTGTTATTCTTACACAGGACCAATCATCTTCTGAAAAACAATAGAGAAACTAGTTTATCATTGCATGCTATCAAACACGAAAATTTTATCAGACTGATTTCTCATAGATAGTTAGTTCAGAGACTCTCACTGATTCTGGGGTCAGCAAGGAGAAGGTGGTGTCATGTTCTATGATAGGATTAGGGAGGCAAGGTTGATTTCATGACCTGGAAATATCCATAGTCACCGATGTTAGAAGACTTCAAAGTTCAATAGTCAGCGAAGAATTTAATCATAATTGTGTTTTAGGAGGCAAAATGTGTGTTATGCATGGATGTCATACAACACGGTCAGATAGTTAATGCAGTCCGATACAAGTAAATACCAAACTGATTGAAGAAAGATGTTTATTGAAAGGGAACATGAGATTTGCATAAGGGGCTGTGTCATCTTGGTGTATGACAACGGTGCACCACACACGGCACAATCGACAAAAGAATAACATGTGTAATATGGTGAAGTTCACTGCGTTGTTCTTCAGATTCTCATCTGTTTGGGATCCTCAAGCAACACTTATACAGGAACTAGATCCATGCAGAGAATGTTTTTGTAGCCGAAGTCAATGTTGGCTCTAGTCTTTTGAGGACTCGTCTTTTGAGGACTCGTCTTTTGAGGAGAGTATTAGTGCAATTGTATACCATCTCTATGACGATTATGTGAAAAAGTGGCATAATAATGATAGTAGCATAAGTTGAATGCTTTATTCGTATACTAATGAACATGAATTAGTTAATTTCGGTATTCCTCGTATATTGATTGTTTTGAAGTGGGAAGTCAACGAACCATTCTTGACCATAAGAAATACGGACAAGTAGTGATGATAGTAAAGGCAGAACTAATCATGGCAGACATCAACTGGATAATCGCCCAATTCGAGATAATTCTTCCATTTAAAACGGAACTCTTTTGTTAATTTGTACACATCTGCCAACGAGTAGTGCCAAAGGTTGTATTTCAATCATACTGCGTTTCTTCTTTCAGTGAGCCGAACGGGTTTCGAATCTCACTTGAAAAGTTAAAAGAATTCAGTTTTTTTTAGTCTTCCTACTTAACTAGTGTCCTTTTTAATAAACGTTTATTCAGGAAAGAAATTTTGCTTTTACTACAGGATAGTAAGCAGTAATTTTTCATAAAAGTGAACAGATGCTTGCAGGAAATAAAAGAAGGTATATTTGTTCATGCTGAGACAACTATATATAAGTGGACATTAAAGTCAACACATTGTTTCAACTCTGTGTCAGACCATCGTCTCTGGGTGTTGATTTCAATGTCCAATTTTATACATACGCTGTATCTCTGCTAATGATTACTTTAACCCATAAATATAGCATAGCTCAAAACTATATTTTATCTCGAAAACACACACACACACATATATATATATATATATATATATATATATATATATATATACACAAAATGTAAATGTTGTTAATGCTGTTTATTATAAACAGACCATTTACTTAAATATTTGTATGTATAAAAATAATGTATAATATATATATATATATATATATATATATATATATATGTGTGTGTGTGTGTATGTGTGTGTGTGTTTTGAATAATGTAGATATATTATGTATATTTACTTTATTTTAATCCTGTCTAATTCAGAATCTACTTCTAAGTACTGTTACAAAAGTGAGTAAGAAAGACGCCATAGTTTTTGTAATTTCTCCTATTTTCCCAAGTACTTTCAATCTCATCCAAGATCATCTTCAGGTAGGAGTTGCTAAGACAAAAATTATTGTAATTGATAGTTGTGAATTTTTTAGATAAGCGTGAAGCGCGTTCCGTCATAGTTAATTTACGTTAAGAATATGCAAGGGAAGTAACTTAGTTTATTTTTTTATTGTTAATGTTTTAAAAATAATTTGCAATTCTTTCAAAAAAATTAAAAAATGTTTTGTTACAATTGCTTTTATAGACATTTTAAAACATTATTGCTATAATTATAATTAATGTCTAGATTATTCAGCCAAACATGCTTGAATGAAGATATCCTGATATATATATATATATATATATATATATATATATATATATATAGTAAATGTTGAATGAATTTATCTCATTAACCGACTCCAGAGAATTACGCTAGATCGGTCGTCATGGTTAAATACTTTCTCTCTCTCTCATTGCTGATACCACCTGACGAGTGGACGGAGTGATTCCCAGAGGGTCCGTCTACGAAACTCTGGAGTGAGAATGTTAGAGGTAACCTCAATCAGCTAAGTGACAAAACTTTTACTTGTATATATATATATATATATATATATATATATATATATATATATATATGGTGCGATGGGTGAATTGTCGCAATTTTTAAAATCGCGCTTGCGCGTTGTTTGTATTTGATTTTGTAGACTGCAAAGTATAGTAGGGTCAGTTAAACACCGTCTGTGAGAAAAAGACCACCATGACGTAATTCACTCCATCAAAATTTTGGAAATGGCATGCTGTACTGCTTGACATTTTCGCCGGAAGCTCCAACACGAATATTTCAGAGTATTTGGGTGTCAATTAGAGAACAGTGCATAGGATCCGAAAAGAGTTGGGTGAGACTAATGGTATGGCAGCTGGGAAAAATCACTGATCATTCTGATAAGAAAAGAACACCAGAATTTGCTGGTGAGGGCCACAGACTCAACACAGAGGCCTACATCAAATGCATTGAGGAGGTAGTGCTACTCTGGGTTAAGAGGGTGGCTGCTGGAAGACCCTATGTCTGGCAACAGGATTCTACACCATGCTACACAAGCAGGAGAACCCAGCCATGGCTGTCAGACCAGATTGCAAACATTATTACGTGTGGGGCTCAGTTGAGCGAGAGACCAACAAAACTTCTTGTACACCAAAGATGAACTGAAGGCAAGGATTATAGCAACATTCACGAAATTAAACAAAGAGACAGTCCAAAAGATTTACAGGAGATTCTGAAGTCGTCTGGAGGCCATACTTGAAGCCAATGATTTTATTGAATGAATTCATTCTTTAGTATTTCAAGGTATTTTTGTGTAAATATGTCTGTTAAAATGAGATGTCAGTGTTATTTTTGCGTCATTTAGACGACAATTCATCCATCGCACTATTTATAAAGGAACATATAATTTGAACGATCAAGTTAATCAGTTATTAAGCGAGAAAGACAAAAATATTTATGGTCGTGCGCGTACACACACATATGTAACTTCAAACGTTATTTTTAGCGGATACTCGTGTCTAAGTAGAAGCCCCTTTTTATTTTAAGCGCACTCGAGAAAACTTAAAGAAATTGTGCTCTGCGATAGGGTTCGAACCCATGACAACCTCAGAATGAAAAAAAAAACTTTGATTTACAGAGAACCTAATGTATGTCGGATCAGACAGTGGTTTCTCTGACATAGGGGGACGCGGGTTCGAACGCTGTTGGAGAGCACAATTTCTTTATTACGTTTTTTTTAGTGCGCAAACTAGTAGACGGGATGCACACTAGTGTTATCATGGATATTATTATTTTTATAGAAAGAGAAGGAACTTTGTTTAATACAGAAAATAATTGTTAAAGGAATTGTACGAACATTTTTTAACTGTTGTCTCTCGATCCATTTTCATCTGTTGAAATTACTAAATCGTAGAAATCTCTTAAAATCTTTGTAAAAGAAAGGACTCTTTCATTGCATCCATAGTTTCTCTAAATAGAGCAATATTTTTGGAATTTCTGCAAAACATTAAGAACAGACATCTTTGGATATTCTCACGTGTCGAACGTGACTGGAGATTCTGGGTATGTGTGTGGGGGGTACGAATAACCATGTAGTCTTTTGCAGAAATATCGTTGTTGACAAGTAACATTGGGCGCTGAGGTCGACAATTCACCAATCGGTAAGGTGAATAGTGAAGAATTCAGAACTAGACAACAAATGCAGGGGGGAGAGAGAGAGAGAGAGAGAGAATAAACGAAAAGTCTGTAAAAGGAATGAAATAAGGAGGATTGTCAAACTGTTGTCACCTGAATAATGGAGATAACACAATGGTTAACGCAGACGAACCAAGGTTGCTATATATTTCTGTATCTCACCATCTCTCTATCTCTTTTTGTAATCTATCACTCTCTATCACTTTTCTTTATCAACCAATCTCTCTCTTTTCGTAATGTATCTAGTGAACTATCTATTTTGTAATCTATCTATCTATATATTTTCGTAATCCGTTTTTTTGTCATTTAAGTCTTTTTCCTAATGTCTTTTTGTCAACTACCTTTTTTCGTAATATAAGTCTTTTGATGATATATATATATATATCTTAATCTTTTCATTATCTAAGATTTCGTTGTCTATGGTTTCATTATCTATCTCTATACCTACCTTAATGCTAATACAATTCTGGAAACATTGGCACAATGTTTACATTCTTTGACAACAATCAGTGATCATGTCGAAGGTTTTAAGGTCAAATTTCTCGACAAATATCAGATTTCCTTCAAGCCTCAAAAAAAAAAAAAAATAAAAAATAAAATAAAAAAATAAATAAATAAAATTCACATTTACCGGACAGTCTTTCTGTCTCCGTTCGTATCTATCCTTCTATGACATTTTGACACTGGCGTTCTGGATAGAAAAAGAAGAGAAGACAGATTCCCAGGAGGGCGTGACGTCACACCTAGCCATGGAATATCGTATTAGCTCGTTGAAGAGTCTTCATGTTTTATGATTTCGCCAACAAAACGTCAGCGTCGTGGGCGCGTTTATCCGACATCCAACGGCCTGAGTACTAACTGCATTTGACAGACAACTTCCGGTTGTCCGTGAAAGATGAGGAGTTCTTTAGCTAGCAAAGTCATGATAGAGAGGTGGTTGTTACTATTTCCTGTCAACACCTCTTCATATACGCAATTGTTCGGCCAACAGGTTCAGTTAGCGCACAATCTTTGACCCGTGCCGCGGATTTGGGACGAATACGACCTGGTTAAGTTGCAAGTGCCGAGTGAAGGCCGTGTGGATGGGGATCGGCGGGCAGTTGTCTCCCAGATGGGAAAATTTTAACCGCGCTTGTTCTTAATCACCACTCGCCTTTTCTTTACTCCTCTTCATATGGATACCCGCTAGTAAGACTCCCGTTTCTTTTTCACCTCTTCTTTGATTTTAGCGGCTTGATGAAGATGAGTCCTTTCTTCTTTTTCACTGCGATCCGTTCCTTCAATATAAATCACGGCCGTCTATTTAATTACGGTGCACGAAAAGACATCTGATGGAAGTGTGGCCGTCGCCTTGCTGATAATCTAGAAATATGATTCTTGCAGATCGGTAAGGATTAGGTTCCCTGGAGGCTATCTGATTCATGAGTGGCCATTCAGAATCTGACGAAAAGATCAGACGACATTTTAGACCAATCAAATTTCATATCATCGACATTATCATTAAATTATTTATGGAAGAACAAATATTTTCGCCAAATGTTGCTGAAAATACCGCCTTGAACAAGTAACACACACACACATAATATATATATATATATATATATATATATATATATATATATATATATATATACACACACAAGTATGACGTTACGTTGGCCGGACGCGACAACAGTTGATGAGCGCTAGATACATAATCTTCAAGCAGCGGCCACTAGTGACATAGGCATTTATTCCGCCTCGACTAACCCAAGCTGTTATACTACGAATGGTCGTCATTGATATACACATGATTATATATATATATATATATATACACTTTAAAATTTGGTATATTTCTGGAGAAAGAGGACTCAATATTGACGATAATGTAAATATAAACAAAATGGACAGATAAATAAAATCAGTGTTGTATTCTCAGTTAAAAGTGACACTAATTGTTACAATTCAGTGTTGATTTCTATAGCTAAGCAGCTGCTAAGAAAGTTAGTTCACTGTATTGTGCGATCTTTCACACCAGAATCTATCTTAAATATCTATAAGTCTACAATTCCTCCGTGCTTAGAATATTGTTGCTAATATGATCCGGCGACCCTGCTATTTACTTTGAGCTCCTTGATAAAATCCAAACAAGAATCATCAATATTATTGGTCCTGATCTGGCAGATCGAATACAGTCATTTTCCCACCACCGTAAGGTTGCATCTCTGTGTCTTTCTTATAAATATTTTTATGGTAATAGTTCAGTTGACCTTTGCAATGTTAGCTAGACTTTTTGTAGTGCAGTACTAGACATCATTTTACAGTTGAGCTGGCTAGATGTAAACGTAAATTCTTTTCTCGCACTTCTTGCTTGTGAAACGCCATTCTAAATCCATGCTTTCCAGCCAACTTTAATCTGCAAAAAATTAAATGAAATATCAATCGCTATCTACAATTTTCCTGATGATTACTCTTTCCTCTTCCGCTCATTATTAATGTTTGTTGCTAATTCTCCACGCCCTTGAGTCATAGTGACTTTACTGCCTTGCCTATATATATATATATATATATATATATATATATATATATATATATCTTAGTTGGCCACTCGTATTCAAGGATACCCGTCTACCAGGGCGGCAAGTCATTCCCTGTTGCAGACGCCCACTCTGTGGGTGTTGAATAAACACCCACAGAGCCCACCTGTGGTTTATACTACAACTATGCAGAGCAGACCATAGTTACAGTTTCTGGGAGAGGAGGGTGTTATCTAGCGTTATCTGAATAAGGCCTCAAACCCTCAGTGACTTGTGACTTCGTCCTAGCACAACTGGCGACATCCCCCAAAGGTGCCGTCTACCCAATTACACTCACATAGCATGGACCAACCCGTGGTATGGTTTTCAGGCACTTTTCAAAGGTGCCGCACGCTGGGATTGCTCCCCTTCAGACAGATAACATCAGGAAGTCTCCTTCCTGACAAATCGACCATGGTGAGATTCGAACCCGGGTCTTATGATCAGAAACCGAACATTCTAACCACTCGGCCAGAATATATAGCCAGAATTTGGTTCCGGGAGATTTAGTTTCCTCATTTCCCTTTATACTATAGGTATTAACGGTTTTTGATATTGTAGGTTTTTTTCTCTTTAGTTTATATATATATATATATATATATATATATATATATATATATATATATATATATATATATATATATATATATATATATATAAAACAAGCAGACAGACGCGTACAGACACACACAAGCGCGCACATGAGATGCTTCCTAAAGATTTCTTTTCTTTAGTTTACTATATATATATATATATATAAACAAGCGCGCGCGCACACACACACACACACACGCACATGAGATGCTTCCTAAAGATTTAGGGAATTTGAACGGTGGGTGAACTGAATTAGTCCAGCCTTTTCCCTGCTACTCTTTTGCGAGTTGTTTATATATCAAAGAGAACTACTACAATGGAGCAGATATAAAATAGAAGAAATAATCTTTTCATTGTCAAATTCCTCAAACGTTTGGACATCTTAATAGATATTCAAACAAATTCTGTTGAAATCAAGACAGGTGTTTCAAAAATTTATTTAAAAATTAAGTATTTGTCCTCAAGCGCTGCCAAATAAACCTATCCTACACATGACATCACATAATAAACGTATGTGTGTATAAAGAAAAAATATCTTATGAAAGTTGACTTACAAACGGAAAATGATTTTGACTTTGCTAATTATTGGATGTTTAACATGATGAATAAGCATTGAAATATTAACAAAATTAATAATATCCTCTTTTAGTTTCTACGCCCATAATGGTCGATAAACACTGAAAGACAGAGACATATATATATATATATATATATATATATATATATATATATATATATATATATATATATAATGAAATGAACTAAATCCGATAATTATTTTAATATATTTATTGTTTATACGTTATTTTTATAAATACAAATATTTAAGTAAATTCTCTGTTTATTATAAACAGTATTAACAACATTTACCGGCCTGAATGTCTGAGAAATTTCATAGAAAATATGTCCTCCGACATGGAACCGTCAAATAGCATGTAGCTAAATGGTGTAGAACATCAGCCGGAAGAAAGGAGGAAACAGAATGGAAAAGAGAGGAGGAGGAAAGAATAGAAATAATTGGGGAGAGAGGAAAGTGAAAATATATAAATAAACAGTTAAAATTGAGAGGTAAGAAAGGAGGGAAGAGAATGTAGAAGAAAGAAAGAAAGAAAGAAAGAGAGAAGAGACGAGAAGAAAAAAGAGAAGAGACGAGAAGAAAAGAAAAAGAAAAAATGAAAGAGAAGAGAAAAAAAGAGAAGAAAAAAAAAGAGAAAAAAGAGAAGAAAAAAAGAAAGAGAAAAAAGAGAAGAGAAAAAAAAAGAGAAAAAAGAGAAGAGAAAAAAAGAGAAGAGAAAAAAAGAGAAGAAACGAGAAGAAAAGAAAAAGAAAAAATGAAAGAGAAGAGAAAAAAGAGAAGAAAAAAAGAGAAGAGAAAAAAAAGAGAAGAAAAAAGAGAAGAGAAAAAAAGAGAAGAAAAAAAGAGAAGAAAAAAAGAGAAGAAAAAAAGAGAAGAAAAAAAAGAGAAGAAAAAAGAAAAGAAAAAAGAGAAGAAAAAAAAGAGAAGAGAAAAAAAGAGAAGAAAAAAAGAGAAGAGAAAAAAAGAGAAGAAAAAAGAGAAGAGAAAAAAGAGAAGAAAAAAAGAGAAGAGACGAGAAGAAAAGAAAAAGAAAAAATGAAAGAGAAGAGAAAAAAAGAGAAGAAAAAAAGAGAAGAGAAAAAAAGAGAAGAGAAAAAAAGAAAAGAGAAAAAAAAGAGAAGAAAAAAGAGAAGAAAAAAAGAGAAGAAAAAAAAGAGAAAAAAAAAGAAAAAAAAAAAGAGAAGAAAAAAAGAGAAGAAAAAAGAGAAGAATAAATGAGAAGAAAAAAAAAAGAGAAGAAAAAAAAAAGTGAAGAGAAGAAAGAAATGTGGAAATAGGATATAAAAAAATGTTTGGAGACCAGCGTCTCGAGAAGCACTTTTAAGAATCGATCGAAATACTTCGAAACAAAAATTGCCAGATTCAGTTCGAACGAAATCGCTTCAGTCACTGCAAGCGAGAATACCCGGATTTAACTAGAATTATTTCAAACAGGTGCAAATTATCCCTTGAAGGTAACGTGCCCGACTTAATTAATCTAACCATTGAGTTGGTTTCTGCTTTTATTTTCATTTCTGAAAGCCAACAACCGTTTATGGATTGCTGTGGGCGTTGCGCGAGTGCCGATTGCTCGGTTCTAATATTTTGAACGACATACTCCCGAAATTTTACAGTGAGCAAATCAAATCAGACCCCACAACCCAACAGATGATTTTTATTTGATATACAGGAAGCAAATAATAGCATTCTTGCTGAGACAGAAACAAAAATGGCTGGATACCGATGAGCTAGATACAATATAAAATTCGAATATTGTATAATTGCTTCATTTTCCTTCAATATTTCCCTCGATATTTGGAGAATAATCTACCGTTCTTTTCAGGTAATTTTTATTGGAATCTTTTGGTTTACGTACGTGCTATTTTTTAAACGATGGTTATGTAACCTTTAGTGTACAGAGTAAAAAGGAATAAGTTTAACGTTTAAGGAAAGATAAATTTAACTAATAAAAAGCCAAACATGTTAGAAATAAATCGTATTTCTAAAATACGATATGATTGATAGGACAAGTTGATGGTCACAAGTCCCGAGTTGGAAACTGACATCGGCCATAACAATCTCACCAAAAAACAAAACAAAAGAGGCTTCAGTCTCTTTGCATCCACACGTGAGTTAACGAATCAGAAATTAGCAAGAAAGCGGCGAGATTTTCATGTATAAAATGAGTTTTTTCCCTCTAGAATTAGTCAGTAAGAACCATTTTGCCTCTTAGAGAACACACGTGGTCCAAAAATATTAGAGAGTAGCGGGAAAAGAAGATGAAAGTTCCTCTTGAATTCACTTCCTCTTTCTATTTCTCCTTCACTGACAAGTAGTCGTTAAAATTTCCCTATGGTAATTAACACTACAAAAAAAAACAAAACAAAAAAACAAAAAAACATAAACAAAAAAAAAAAAAAAAACAAACAAAAAAAAACAAACAATTCTTCTGGTGAAAAGACGGCTAATTTGAGTTTCAGCAAGAAGCAGAAACAGCCCAACTTTTGTGTAAGACCGTGTGAACTAACATTGCCACGCAATCGACTTGGCTCACTATGAAACAATGACAGCGGTCACCAAAGATCCTTTCGAGTCACATATCAAACAGAGCGTGAAATTGTAACGGCGGCATAGCAACAGGCTAACGAAATATCACGCTAGAAATCTTGGGCTGATGAAATATTTCACCAATACAGCATTCAAATATCGAGTGATCCGCTAGGTATATATGTATATCAATAAGTCTGCAATTTAAAGATAAAATAAAACATTTATTTTTAAACAACTATATATTTTTTTAAATATAATCTACTTCTTTATTAATGCACTTTTCATTAGTAAATATTAATCACACGTGACAAAAACAATACAGCAGTAAAATCTGAGATTAAAATTTAGCAAATAGCAATGTCGGGCTACAGACTTATTGAACCACCATGTCATTTTTATTTTCCTCCCCTTGACAACGTTGTGAACATATTCATAAGCACTTTAGAATATTTGTGTAAATGCTGGTTCTTCTTATTTTGATTTACGGACACATATTGAAACACCGGTTCCCGTACGTACTTAAGCAATATCGAGCCTGGTCAATATCTAGACGGGTGACCACTTGGGAATACCATGAGCTGCAAGCTTGGATATTCGAGAGGTGTAATAAATAATGGCTCCGAATTGTTAATCGGAGAGCCGAGTTCCAATTCTATTTTTGGTTCGTTGTATTCCCTTACGCCTGAATGAACCCACCTCTTCTCCCCCAGCTATGGATTAATTACTTAAACATATCCACAAAACCCATTATTATCTCTAAAAATAAATAAAATTACGCACAACATATTTAGATTAAGTAACCCATAGAAGTTGGTATTCCGCTAAACAAAATACAACCAGTATCTGTCTATATTTCTGGGATGAGGTATAATGTACATTATTTACATTATTCGGACTATTGTCCTAATCTTTGTCGCCATATTTATTACACATGGCACAGTGGATAAAGGCGTTAGTTATATCTAGTGACGATCCAAAGAGTGTGAGTTCAATACCCGGTTAAGGCAGTGGAGAACTTTCAGAGGGGAATAAACAGGAGATAACTGATAACTGACATCCATTAGACATGGCACATGGAACTAGAACAGTCTACCCCAGTGAGTGAAATAAAGGATTCAGTTCGAGATTCCAACCACCTGAAGATGGCCGGAGCGTACAACGGCTGAAACGTTGTAATAAATATGGCGACAAAGATGAGGACAATAGTCCGAATAATGTAAATAATTAAAATACAACCGACCCAAAAATTCTTATTTTTGTAATGAATGGGATAGGGATTCAAGATAGAGGTAGTGATTAGAAGCAGTGAAATAATTGTCGTTGAAAGGCTGATGAAGTATTTTGCCGTTATGACGCTGATACAACGTTACATTTTCTTTTTTTATTTCATGACCTGTAGGGTCGTAGTGACATCATGTGTAGTGCAGCCGCCGTAGAAGTGGTGTTTCTTGGGCAAGATAGGCTGACCCTCTCCAGCTCGGTTTTGAATTCAGTTTTTCCTTCTCCTACACAGGTTACCACCGTAGTCTATAGAACCCAGTCTGTCAATGCTATTTACCTGTTACGTAGAGGTTGTAAACGGGTTTTTTTTGTCGACCTCCCACAAAGTTTCCCGTAAAATTAAAAATACGTTTCTTTGTCACAGTACATTAACAGAAAATGGATAATAAATTTCAGGAAGATATTAGAACGTGCATTCATTATATAGATTTGTGATTCTAAATTTAAAAAAAATACGTAAAGAAATATATTTTCTATACATATTGTTAGGAGTAAAAACAATTATTCTGATCTTATTTTACTAGTGAAAATTTTTCCAGCTACAGCATTTTGCAACGTCACCATATCTTTGTGAGAACGTTGAGAAAGAGTGGACAGTTTGGGGTTGGGACAATAGTTGATAATTTCGCCCCAACGTCATATGCAGCCAAGATGCAACATGTCTGAATCATTGCAAGACCATTCCGTGTTAGCCGGGATCTTACTAGTGATAGTATATAGCAACCTCAGGAAATTGAAATTATATTTTTCACTAATATTTTTAAAAAATATTCCCGCCTGGTGTAAAAAAAGAAAAGAAAATAAGGATAAAAAATGATATATTTCAGTTTCAATTGGTTTGTATCCTTCTATGAAGACGAATTTTTATATTTTTGGCTTGACAAAAACTAAAACAGGATCTTAAATGTAATTGATCCTGACTTGGCATCTCGACTTCAGTCACTATCACCAAACGTAGCGTGGCTTTTCTGTTTTTTCTACAAATATTTTTATGGCAACTGCTCTGATAAGCTTTTTCCCTGGTGCCCCGAATACATGAATTTAAGTGCACTACTAGATTGGCATCTAGGTCCCACCGTTTTACTGTTGAAATAGCTAAATACAACTGCCACTTCTACTCCAACAGTTTCTTTTCTTGCACTTCCTACCTGTGGAACTCCCCTCCGTTTACTTGCTTCCCTGATAACTACAATCTTCAAAAATTTAAGTGCAACATCAATCATCATCTTCTGTCTTCTTGTATTCCCTTCATCTTTTGTCCTTTTCCTGAATCTTCCCCATTCTCAACCTTTTCTCTCATTTTCACTCTCCCCTGCGTTCTAGTGGCATTCCCACCTTTCTTGGGGTGAAATGATTAAAAACAAAGAAACAAAGAAACAGAAAACACTATATTTCTATCCATAGACTATTAGTATGAAATATTATTTGTCTTCCAAATCTTTTTTATGTTTACAAATTCATACCAGTCGCAGCTTTGTGGAACAGACCCCCGCGTAGATGCTCCCCTCAAACACCACAATCTTAACCTCTTCAAGTCAAGAGTCATTTCGTCACCTTTCCTCTATATCACCATATTCTACACTTCTCACACTTTATTTAGTAACCCTCTACCTTGAGCGGCCCTTGAGTCTTATTTGGTGAATATTATAAAAAAAAACCATTGTCACTTTTCCTAATTATAATATTTTCGTTTGCTTTAAGTAATTTATAACAAAAATAACCTAAACTGAAAAAGACACAAATAACTCCAGAAACCAGAAAAGGAAATCCGATAACAACAAAGGAACTCCTAGGCAAGAACAGGAATAAAACCTGGAAATATTCAAAGATGCTGTCCTGCCGCGGTTAAAAGTTTCAAGCAATATACAATATATATCAGTTGTATTAACTTAAAAATGTGCCTAGAGGATAGACTGGGTCCATTTTGATCTTCTTTAAAGAAGACTCATCATGAGCATTACAAAATGTTGATGGTCAATCACAGGCCAATGGAGGAAGGAAATAGGACTATACATTACTTCCTCGATTATTAGAACACCTCGAGACAGGGGGGCTTTAAAATTAGGTTCGGTCTATTCAGGATAACTGAATACCTAAATTATCGAAAAAGATGACAAAATGATGACATTTATATCATGAAATAACATTTCCAAACGCATTGTTCAATGTTTTGTCCAGTTTAGTTGCTATGATATAAAAATCCTCGTTTTTCAAAATGCCGCTGATAGTGAATTTCTATATTTTACCGTAAATTCTGTTATTGGAATTTTCTTCTGCAATATATTACAAAAACAAAATTTCTCCCCAGCCCTTTTTTATTTTATCCTTCGAATTCGAGGTTATTTCAATTTCAAAGCGTAAGACCACGAAGCAGAACAAAACGAGACAAAAATTGGAAAATGTGGAAAATTATAGAATGAACTGTCTCATCAGTTATAAAATGCTATCATCAAATGTTCATTTCTCGTCCTGATAATCAAAGTCCGGAAAATCGAGGTACGGATAATCGATGATGTACTGTAGTTACAATAGAGCATAAAATGTATTTTGATGAATTAACCAAACTAATTTTGCAATTCTTTCTTACGTAAAAATCCTTTGAGTAAATTTCGACACTCAGTCTGTTTGTTATGCATGGAAGTCAGGAAACTTATTGTCAACGGCGAGGAATGTAACTGACAGAAGAGGATTATTATCCGGTTTGCGCTGGAACCAGACAAACAGGAAAATATTTGTTTTTTTCGCCGACATTGCTTTTGAGCTAGGTTGTCAAAAACAGATGTTCAATAATCAATTGATACGTTTCGATCTGCGATTAGAATTGTCAAGAGGGTACAGAAAAAAAAAAATACCGTTAGCTGCAACAATTGATCGTGAGAAGAGCTTTGAACGGAAAACTTGTTATTAATTTCCGTTGGACTAAGCGGCCCTAAACGAAAGTAATTGTTTTTATTTGAATTGCTGAAAGGCATTCTTCAAAAATATATATATATATATATATATATATATATATATATATATATATATATATATATATATATATATATATATTTTTTTGATGCCGAATTCTCAAATGACAAATCGAACATACGCTTGGTCTATACACGACGGAGAAGAGAGACAACAATATCCATTCCTTTCGTTGGCAGACAAGAGAGAATTAGCAGCCGTTGTCATGGATAATGCCAAGAATGTGTCAATACCATAAAGCGAGTAAAAACAACATATACTATACGGAGATCGATAACTACCGATGCTCACACGAAGATATATATATATATATATATATATATATATGTGTGTGTAAAAACAAAATACTTTTCAATTATGCATGTATCATTTTATTCTTAAACGCGCGCATGAACAAAGCAGACATGAATAGGAGGGACATTGAAAAAGCCTCGTCCCGACTCACTTCTAAAAATATGAACAAATATCAGAAGATATTTTTAATCCGTTCTTGGTTGAACTGAGAAATTTACCGCGCAGACTCGTGGCTTACGGCTATATCACTTTGAAACATCATTTCCCGTATGATCACCGAAGTTAAGCAACGTCGAGCCTGGTCAGTACTGTAGGGACATTATTATTATTATTAATAAATAAACATAAAATCTAAAAAAAATTTTAATAATGAAAATTATAAATAAAATAAACCATAATATTTAAACTTTGTTTAAAATAAATTAAATAAAAAATAAAAATAATAAAACACTCCCAGCATGCAACAAAAACTGTTCCTGTTGGAAACACACACATCAAGGACGTTAAATTCAATCTCTTCACTATGAATCTTCGTACGGGTAACACGTGTCCAATCTCTGTGTTGTATACCCCCTCTCTTCTGGGGAGGTCTTTCGGTTGACGGGGTCCATTCCATAACAAAGCTGCATTCTTTTCTCTCGGCCGTCTTCTCCCGGTCGGGTGACTGCTAGTTAGTTTGTTCGGAGGTAAAAGGAAAACTTCACCAAAAGGGATTTTGACTTACTACTTTATTAAGTACGCCGACGTGTTCCTTTTTAACTAGTCAGTGGGGTCGCCCTATCACCCCCACTGGGGAGCAAGTTCCCCGAGACACGAAAACCACGTCTGATCTCTTCGACGTATAAAACTTAACTCTCTGAAAACACTAACACTAATATTCCCACGTTTGGCTCAGCCAATCAAAATCAACATCTGTTTTGTCTACCAGCTGACCCCAAGGTCAGCCTCACAAGGTCTGAGCCAAATACACTGCCCTAAAAATAGTATTAGTATTGTTTAATATCTGTGACATGGCCTGTAATAATACGGAGTGACTTCTCCCTTTTATCACATGTACCATGAAATAATGGTACCCTAAAAAAAAAACGCACCTCAATACACACAAAAAAATATAAATAAATTGTGTGAAATTAACGTACAATTTACCATGCATTTATTGTTATCTCTGTTTTATTTCTGCAACGAATGTTTTTATCCCCGTGAACTCGAGGCTAATTTTTGCTGCTATGACGTGCATAACCACTCATAGTGCCAAGATGGCTGATGGCTTGGAAATACCAGGTGTTGTAAGCTTGGATGTGCGGGTGGTTTAATGGATAATGGCTTTGAATTGTTCATCTGAGAGCCAAGTTTCAATTCTAGTTGGGTTGGCTATATTCACTTACGAGTAAATACACTTGGGAAAGATATGAACCCACCTGACCGAGCGGTAAAGGCAGGCGGAACAAATGATAGTTTCCCCTACAAAGTGGGACGCAGGTCCTATCCCTGCCGTTGGAAACTTTTTGTTTTATTTCTCGAATGTGCAGGCCGATAGACGTAATGCACACCGTTTAATAAATACAACATAGAGTGTCTACTTCAAATAAGAAGCGTCCAAGATAATAACGTTTGAATCAATCCTGAAAAATGTATTTCTGTTGAGCTCTCTGCAGAGGAAGTTTAAGTTTGTAAACAGTGACTATTACGGCTAATAAGGCAAAACTCTTCGGTGAAGCGAATCGAGTTCTATCAGTCACTGTGTGTTTATCCTAAAATAAATACGCTTAAATTCATCTTCATCCCTGCTTAGGGGTAGAATCTCCGAGTTTCGATCCTAGCTGGAGGCAACCGGACGTCTAGCCACACTGAGGAGCTGTGATACAGCGAGACAGTGTCTGTGGATAACTATATATATATATGTATACACGATATTTTATAGATACAAATATTTAAGTTTAAGTTTATTATAAAGAGTATTAACAACATTTGCAGGCCGGATTATCAGAGAACTCTCAAAGGAAATATGTCCCCCGACAGGAATCAAACCTGTATCCTACACGGAATTGTCATATATCCTGACGTGCTATACCATTCAGCTACAGGCTATATGACGGTTCCGTGTAGGATACAGGTTCGATTCCTGTATGAGGACGCATATTTTCTTTGAGATTTTTCGGACATTGAAGCCGGTAAATGTTGTTAGTACTGTTTATTATAAACAGAGTATTTACTTAAATATTTCTATCTATAAAAATATCGTATAAACAAAAAATATATTAAAATAATTGTCGGACTTAGTCCATTTTATATATATATATATATATATATATATGAATAAAAGTTTCGTTTATTTCATTCGGCAAGAAAACATACTTCAGAATTGATAAAGCAGTTACAATCAAATTTAGAAGACCGTCCCTGTGTAGGCAAAACTCATTCCCTTCTTTTGGGAGTACGGTAATCATTTTTTCCGTCTCTTTTTCTGTCGAGTCTTCAGGTTTGTGATCAGTTTTATCCGATTTTATTTTTACAAATTAAATTGTTTCCAAATTTGTAGAAAGACAACTTTTGCAATGTACCCGTTCGCTAGTTTGCTTTACCTGTCTACCAGAAGTCTTTTTCATTGTCCTTGTAAGGATAATTACAAAAAAAGTAATTGTTTTCGCCAACAATTGATCACTGACAAATTAGGAAGGGTTCCTTTAGATATTTGGCTTTTTTGTTGTTTTAAGAGGTTTTCATCGGTGATATTTAAATGTTTAATACACACAGATACACGCACACAATGACAAAGAAAAATACAGAAATAAAAGATCAAGAGTGTTGGCTCTAAAACCATAATTCTCTGACTAAACCCTTTCTTTTCTTCCTCTTTTGTTTTCTACCACCCTCTATCTACATATGTGCCTCTCTTT
>CAHIKZ030000022.1:162500-232500 GCA_903632075.3 Acanthosepion pharaonis
AACTACAGCTTAACAAATTATTTCAGCACCCTCTTCATATGCAGGAGTGTTTCAAGTCACCAAGGAAAACCTGAAACCGCAGGTAACACCCAACTATTTATACAGGGTATCTATTTAGTCCGTGTGCAATTTCAGTTACTTGTAGCTTGGTCAGTGAACATGAGATAAACAATCTGTAAAAAGGATAAGATAGATAAATATATCTACTTTTTTCTTGTCCTCGGAAAATTTATTTCTTATTTGTTTTTACCTATTTTTTCAATTTATTGAAACTTCAAAATGATTTATTTTTGCAGAATTTTTTTTAACAAAACGTTAATGAGGAACGCTATTTAGAAATGCTGCAAAATTAATTTATTCCTAAGTGTTGTAACCTAGGGAAGGTTACTGAATAGAATAATCCCACGAAGGTTAGTAATGAACGATAATACTTAGGACAAGAACAATACATATAAGATTCGGCGCGTAGAAGTAGCCAAGAAGTGAGTCAAGTGAATTCCACAATGAATCTCCAACTACAGGATATTTACCAACCGCCCCATGCGGTCTGATGTGGCACAAGGCCGAATTTAATGTGGGGTATCCGAGGCCGTAGGCTGGTCCAAAAATTCCCCGTAGACCCTGTATAAAAAGGGGTCGGGTAGATGTTTCCCGAGACGAGACTACCCTTCGGCATAGCCTCGTCTAGGGATCCTTTCTGCCTGCAGGCAGAGAGTTTGACTAGCACAGCTGGAGACGAATCTCCGACTGCAGACCAACATACAGTATATACTACTGTTTATGTGAATGGGGACATACCCATTATCGTCCGTAGGTATGCTACAACACCAAGCTTGATCAGTTAGAACTGATAAACGATACAGTGTTTCAACAAGATGGTGCACTCTGCAAGTTAGACAATTTCTAAATGAAAAAAATCGCTAACAGGGGGATTGGTAGAATGAACTATTATCTTGGCCTTCACGATCATCAGGCGATTTTTTTTGATTTTTTTTTATAGGAATATGTGAAAATTAATGTTTATTCAACTAAACCTCGATCTTTAGAGAAGCTAGGATAATTGATATGATTGACAGTAAAAACTGAAAATCAACTGAAAAATGTTTTCCAAAAACAGAATTCTATTATCCTTTGTATGTGTGATGATGGCGGACATGTTGAAAATTAACAATCACAATAATAAATTTACATGCTACTTCTTTCTTACACTTTTTATAGATTGTTTCTATCATATATAGTTACAAAGCTACAAGTATTTTAAATTGCATACGAACTTTATAGACACATTGCTTATTATGTTATTTTCAGATACCTAAATACCTATGATAAACGTTAATTAATAAATCAGACACAATAAGAGATTAACAACAATAACTAATAATAAATTAAAACAATAGAGTGTTTTAAAATATATGTGGCTGGTAGAAACATTGATTTTACTGTAGATCTTAATCACCTTAACATATCTCTTTTTCTTTCATTGTTAGAGAACACTTGCCTTTTACTTACAAAAGCAAAACTTTACATTTATTCTTTCGAATATCCAAATTGACAACCTCACTCCTCTTGCATTTTTGATTCTTACTTTTGCTCCGTCAACCGATTTGACCTTCGACCTTAAAGAACTATTATAATGCTTACAACATTGCCTTTTTACTTTCCAGGTTTTAATTTAACAAATTATCAACGCAGCTTATATTCGTTATCATAGTACAACACAAAATTAGAACATCTGGGAAAACCAGTTAAGATTAAACTCAGTATAGTAGTGACAGTTTTTGCTTGAAAAGGCCCCCAGCGTGTTGCTTTGGAATAAGTACTAAAATAGTAGCATTTCTTAAAGAATATATTGATATTTATTGTATACAAATTTACAATTATGACTCAAGGCCGAAAAGGGGAAATGGGTTGAGGCTGGTCTTCATGGACTATCTTATACCTAGCTAATCTGATTCACGACTCATTACGAGTTGCACATTTACCATAAGAAATCATCCGTTACCAGTCAATCTTCCATATAACATAATACCACATACTCTCAGGGAACCTAAAAGATGCACCCCGTGACATAAAAATTTAATGATATATAATCATTACATTTTACATAAAAATCTATGGATGATTTGCAATGAGAGGTAAGGGGGTGAACCTCAAAACAAACTAAATATCAAAACAAACAAACTAAGGATACGTGATGTTAGTAGGGCCCATCCAACCCACAAAAAAAGAGAGGCCGTTGTATTCTGCCCTAAGACAGAATTAAGAGGTTCTCTCGCTAAGGGAGAGGGAAAGGTGAAAATATATACGGACATTGGGGAATAAAGAAAGCTGACCCAGTCGAAATGAAAAGGGGACCAAAAACAAACTGGAGACGTTGGGAATCATAAATTTGGATCATAAACAAATATGCAGCCGGGAACAGGTCGGGGACAACACTTATTCACATTAACTAGGTACACAAAGCTTGCCTAGCATAACCAGGGGAGGGCTCCACAGGAAACCACCCCAATGTGAGTTAGCTAGACCTAAAGTCTGTCGAAACCAAGCGTTTTCTAATCTTCATCTTGAGCTGATGCCCAAAGAATCGGATCAGATCCTGATGAGAAAGACGGTTGCCTCGCAAGACTTCCTCCTGTCGTATCGTCCAAATCACCATTCGGGCCGTGGTCAGCGGCGATAGAAACACCATTCGTTTCACCCCAGAATACGGGAGCGACACATTGTCACACGCGTATGCGCGATCAATGAGAACGAGCTTTTCGGGAGCGAGACGAGCCGTCAACTCGCCGACATGATTGCATAAGGAGCGGACCCTTAAAGAATATATTTATTGACAAACAAAAGATAGGTATTCTAGTTTATTTAAAGAATTTGCCATATGTTCCCTTCAAGCTATGTAAATATCGCTAAAATATATCACCAGAAAAAAAAAATTCAAGACGGTTGTGGGCGAATTAGAGGTGAGGGTGAGGCTTAATTTGATTAGCATAGCGGCTCTAAAAACTCATAATCCGGCCTTGGTTATAATCTGGTATTATCCCCACCGTTTTTTTTTTTTTTACTACGGTTGTGCTTAAATATATGCTAATTTGATTTGAAATAAATAGTTTATTTTATTCAATCGAGTTTGCTCTGACATTCATGAGTCTATCACGCCAACCATCAGGGTCCTGCGTCGAGGTAGGAAGGTCATTAGAGAGACATCCTGCGCCATAACAGCTGGTCAACGTAGGTGGTTACTGGATGACCAACCCGTCTTGCACGATAGCTAGGTGTTCAAAACAGTAGATCACTCGCGAGTTCTTGTGTTTGCCCGCCAGCTGTGCCCTGCAAAGCGCATTCTGCGTTCGCGTAAGATTGTAGAAATATCAAAGATGGGTCCATAGAGTTCTGATGATCTATTATTATGCACTTTTAATCAGTCAAACGAGTGATAAGCAATGTCATGCTACTATAGTTAGGAGTTTTAAGGGTCTCACCTAGATTTTAGTCAAAGATATTTTGTCAAATGGCGTAAATCAATAATTAAACAACAACTTAATGAGGTATCATTTGTAAATTCTGTAAATGTCTGTCGCGCATCTATTAAGCTGAGTAAGAAAAAGCTTCATCTGATTTCCCTACGAAAATGCCCTGTTGTCTGGTAGTCTATAAATTACCCATAACCCAACAGATTTTTTTTTATTTTATTTATTATTAATTTTCATATTGCTTCAGGATCGGCGGGGTGGGGACGCTCATGCTTCTATACATATTCCTTTCATTCCTTATCTGCGAATTGCCAGGAATGGTATTAGAGTGGTTTCCTTTTGTCGTCTTCATTGCAGTTTTGAAGATTTTTTTCTTTTCTTAGATTGGTTGCCATCCAAATATAGAGGGCTCAGTCTATTCTGCTATTTAATCCAGAGCTACAACGGAGGGTGGGGAATGGGTTTATTGCTTTAACACGAAAATGAACACAACAGACGAAGCCGGAATTGGAACTCGTTCCCCATCTACAATTTTTTCCTAAATTTTGTGGCGTTTTGCAGATAATTGATCTCTCTCTTTCTCTCTGAATGCTAAATATCTTGAACAGACACTCGACCGAGCTTGAAATGCCTGTACCGCTCAACCTAAAGAATATCTGTCAAGCATTTTGAAGGCTTCCGTAATAATCCTTCGAACTTACCGCAAAACTTGATGCAGGCACGTTTCTTTAATATGCCAGCTATTGTAAAGATCGCAGAGCCGTTGCAGCAGAACGTTATAAAATTTCGTGTAGTAATTGAACAGGAGCAGATAGCATGAAGCTCGTTAGCAGACCGACTCAGTAGACTAGGTATCAATGTCAGTTACGTGCGCATTTCCGGCGGGCGATGGAAATCGTAGGGCGCAAACTTTCCGGTATGACTTCGTATATGTAATAGAGTGATTAACATTTATACATAACTTTAAAATGGTTAAATTTAACCATTTTACAGCTAACTCGAATTCTCAAACAAATCCAGTCTGAAAAGGGTTCATATCTAAAGATTAATTGTACAACCAAGAAGTAAAAACTAACATTTTCGTGCTTTCAAAAAGGGGATCGAGCGTAGTTGGGATCATCGAGCCAATGCGAACGAGCCTTTCTTTTAGCTGCATTGTAGCATACTGTGCCCACTTTCAGCTGCTATTTAAATTTCGCGAAATTCTACTCGACATCGTAATCAGTAGATTCGTCTACTTCTAACGTACTTAAACTCTGTGCATATAAATATCCCGAATATTTAATTACGCAGAAGTAGGCTGATGAACTGGCAGCAGGTTTTTACATGCGTAGCAAGCAACAGAGTCGCACACAAAAGTCTGGACGGCAACTTCTTATACGTCTGGTTAACACAAGTTCAGGTCTTTACTGTAAGGAAGGTACGTGAACAAGAAGAATTTTAGCTATGGCGATGTTTTGTAAATATATGGAAGAAAACTAGTATATTTATTGGATAGTACGAAAAGTCTGTTGCTCGTTTGTCGACAGACCCGACGATTGGGAAGCGGGCACCAGACAAGAGACATCGTGAGATTTGAAAGCAGTTTAATTTTCGTTGTTAAACCCCTATTCGTGACAAGTTTTCTTGTTCTTAGCGGAGTGAATGTTCGTCTTTTATAATCGTTTATGGAACAATTTAGCCACCCACCTCGGCCTCTGGTCACACAGCCTTTCTCCAAGCCTATTATCCAACTACACGACATAGTCGTTGTATAGGTACACTTTATTCCAAATGACTGTTAAGTCCATTTGAGACGGCCTCTTTGCGGTTGATCTGATAATGTACTAACACGAGAATTACAAGCGATTTCCTGCGTAGACTTAGTAAAAAGGATTACTTTATTGATCGCCACTTATCTTTTATACAAGAGACATCTGATGGTTTGCCTCAAAACCAAGCTCCTCAACTGACAAGATGTTCGCCGTAGTCAAGTCATTCCGACTCATTTTAAGTTTTCCCCTTCATTGTTTTCCCCAACGTCGCAACCTCTAATTCTAAGCGTTTAACCTTTTCCCGTCTGCCTACCTAACACCGTCACACCCGTCTCCTTTTTACCGGGATTTAATAAATGGAGGGCGGGTATCAGTGGTCACTATTCGAGTATTACCACCTCCGCTACCCTATCTACGTATCACTGTCATCCAACGCAGTTACCACAATCACTGTCAACGCTACCAGTTTTAATAGAATTAAATCCATCGCAGGTTCACTTGTGGCGATCGGGGATTTTATTTGCTCATTTAACTGTTAACTTTGCTTTTGGTTAAGAACTTTTATAACTGTCATAAGAGATTGTGAACTGAGATTTCGATCGATTCGATCGTGGAATAGGACAATGCATTTTGATTTATATACTAAATAATATTTTACATCATAAAGGTATTAAACATAATATTTTATATCATAAAGGTATTAAACATAATATTTTACATCATAAAGGTATTAAACAAATAAAAAACGGGACAATTAACACTAACATATAATTAAATGATGGTACCTAGACTTTATGAATTTAAGCGCAGTACTAGATTGGCGGCAAGGTCCCATCCTTTTACAGTTGAAATAGATAGATATAACCGAATGTTCTATGCTAACAGTTTCTTTTCTGATACTTCTCGTTTCTGAAACTGTCTTCTGGCTTATTGCTTTCCAGACAAGTTTGATTTTCAAAAAGTTAAATACAATGCTAATCGTTATCTTCTGTCTTGTTCTTTTATTGTTCTCGCTCAATGCTTTTCCTATATTCTTTCACATCCAATAAACCTCTTGCGTCATAGTGACTTTATTTCCTTGCTTTGGGTGAAGTCAATTTAAAAAACAATGTAATTAGAAAATGGTCCAATTAACACTAAAAATAATTAAATGCCTTAAGCAATTATGCCCTGATCTCTCCCCTAACCTTCTCTTTATCCTTTCCTCTATCACACCTCTTTGCTTTCGCTCCAACTCTCTGTAACCCCTTGCATGCTAGGGGCTTCCCGCCTTGCTTGGGGTGGAATGCTTAAAAAAAAAATATATCTGTATTTTGAAGACACGATAACCATATTGTCGAAAGTTTTAATTATTGACGTTTCGTCAGAAATAAGAATTAACGCTATAATCCATAGAAAAATTTACATTATCGTTCCTGACCTGGCATCTGGGCTTCAATCATATTAAAGCTTATTCAAGCTTCATATATTCTTCATATTGAAATTGGAACTTGTCTCTTTGATTTCCATTTACGAGCCGTTATCCATTACACCACCCGCACATCCAAGCTTACAGCACTTGGTATTCTCAAGCGGTCAGCTGTATAGGTTAGGAATACCAAATGCTATAAGCTTGGATGTGCAGGTGGTGTAATGGATAATGGCTCGTAAATGGAAATCAAAGAGACGAGTTCCAATTCCAGTTGGATTCGTTATATTCACTTACGGGCATATACCCTTAGGAAAGGTAGGAATTCACTTCTTTTATCCTCAGGTATGGTTTAATTAATAAAACTTGTGTCAGTAAATCATTATCCCCCCAATTAATATAATCTAAAAATACTTTCTGGCTTTAAATAACCTGCAAAAGGTTAATAAACCGTAAAAAACAAATCAATCAAATCAACCCAGCAATTAAATTTAGTGTTAAGAAGCAAAGAAAACGAAGTTGAATTGCTGTGTTATATCTAATATTTTATAAGACAGGGAATGCTGAACAATTTTCTCCCAGACGAAGAAGAGACTTGAAGCAACAGTAATGTGGTTCTACAGAAGGATGCTGAGAATATGGAACATGTGAGTAACGAAGAAGTCTTAAGCAAGATAGGAACTACAAGGAAACGTATTTACAATCAGAAAGGTATAATTGAACTTTCTGGGAAATTATCAGGAAAGGGACCTAGAGAACTCGTACGATATTCTGATATTTACGATTACATACACACAAAAAAAAAAAAAATACTGAAAAATATACATTAACGCATTTATATGTCTGGCCGCTCGTATCCGAGTATGCCTGTATGCTAGGGTGGCTAGCCAATCCCTATTGCAGACATCTACTCAGGCACATTTGTATTTGTTCAGCACCCACAGGGTCCACCTGTGGTTTATACTGCAAATATGCTGAGCCGGCATTAAATATTGTTTCTGAGAGATAACGCATAATCTGGTGAGATCAACAATGTGAACAAGGCGATGACATGACTTCGTGGTTCCGAATAGATTCATCTATCTTATTTTACTTACAGAGCTTGGGTCAACTCGTGCTACTTTTAAACGGTTCTGCACGCTGGGATCGTCTACCCACGCTGATATTATTTACGAAGAAGTCACCTCTTTTATAAAATCGACCATAGTGAGATTCGAAACCGGGTCTCATGGTTTGAACGCAAACGTTTTAACCACTTGTCGAAGCGCCCACATATATTAACGTAGATACACCTAGTCAAGCATACACAGTAATATATATATATATATATATATATATATATATATATATATATATATATATATATATATATATATATATATATATATATATATATATATATATATATATATATATATATATATATATATATATATATATATATATATATATATATATGGTTTCTTCATTTCGCACGTGTTAGTATATATATATAATGAAAGATTCAGTCATGTCTCCTTTATTCTCTCACCTGCTTGATTCTTTCTGAGATCTTCAGTTACGTCATAAATTGTTTCACAGTGCCATTTTCATTTTCCGTTTCTTCTCGCTCTCTATTTTCTTTCCCACGTGTCCGATCGGCCATTGCATTGTTTTATTCAAACCTCTGCAGGCTCCCAAGTTCAGAGTTGGTACAATTCTCTATGGTACCCATCCCTCCCTTTGTCCGTCCTTCCCATCGCCTACCTCTGTGGCGCTTCCTTCACTTTTCCGAAGGACGTAAGAGATTGGAAAAATAAACAGCCTACTGATGACTCTACGAAATAATATCGAAATAAATAGGGACTGCGTCTTTCACTTCGACCTGTCGACCAGTTTTCGAACAAATATCATATACTTTGTCCATAAAATATGGCCTCTGCGAAATTCTTGAATTATCTATTTGTTTGTTTACGATGTCGACCAATGCACGGTTGACAACCCCGTTCTAAATATTCACTCAGATGTTTTACCGTGAACTTTATGCCTCGTTTTTCTCTTCATTTTCAATCGTTTCTCCCTGCAATGTCGGCAGTTATTCACATCGAGAGATCGAATGTTGAAGCGTATACGCTGAACTTAGAAAGACTTTATTTCCATAAAATACACAATTGTCAAACGGACATCAGTCACTAAACAAACCGAGAGAAAGATTAGTTTTCAAGTATTTTTCTATTGGGGTTTCTCATTATATTTCAGTCAGCTGATATATTTCTTTCACTGAAATATTATAAAAAAAATTATACATATAATAGCCATATTTTCTTGTATTATTTCTTGACCACTGACATCTTTCTTTACGATTTTGAATGTGTTTATGTCATAAAAGCATTAGTAGCTTACTTACACAGATTTCTAATAACTGTCCTTGTTGGTAACGCTTGTTTTAAACCTGATTCCTCATTATTCTTTTTGTCTAGTGGCTGTCGAAGATCACAACAGTCTGCTTTTTGTTTATTAAAGCAAGATTTGGAAAGATAATCTAATTCAACGACTGTAGACAATTCAAGGGAATATTTATTCTCCTGTTTTAACTAAAAAAGTAAAAAGTAAAAACAAATGTTATTTCCATCAAATTCGCAATTATTCGGGTAATTGATCTAACATCTAAACAAAACAGCACTTGTTAAAAATAAAATGTATGTGCAAAAAACTATTTAGTTTACATGTTAAATATAGCAACCTTTAAACATAATGCGATACAAGCTCAAAAAGTTACAATATCCAGAAGGAGACATTTTAATTATCACAAGGATGGGTGGTTCAAAGATAACGACTTAGAACGAGAAATCGGAGAGCAGAGTTCGAATTCCAGTCACATTCACTCATGCGCAAAGATCCCTGGGAAAGGCATGGATCCATCTCTTCTCCCCCACCCAGTTAGGGGTTGAATAGCGGAACAGACGAGGCCCGATAATCTTGGCTGTCAACCAGTCTACAGAAAGAAACGGAAATTTTTCTGCCTAGTTTGTCATGATTAAAAATAAATATGATCACCCAAGCGTGTATCACGTATGGTACTTGATTTATTTCTGGTCACAAATGAATTTTAACGAAGCAAAATATATCAAACTGATCTTTATCTAAAGCCTTGTAGCTGAATGTTATCTAAATAAAAATATGTTATTTTAAAAGCTAATGTTTTAAAATTCTTATTTGTCTTTAAAAAAAAATGCTTCAGTTCGTTAAAGGGTCACAAAAACCAACACCGCCGCTCTCGACTCGAACGAGACGGTCCGCTAAAATAATGCTTATTGCTAAACTGGGGAAAAGAAACCAACAGGAGTTCTCTTAGTAACAGTGGGTGAATTGGAAGAAGCCCAGTGCCGAATCCCGAAGCAAATAAGCGGTTTCGGTATGTGTGGCCCATAGCGAGAAGGTTAGTTTTGTCTCGGAGTTCCCTCGTTCGGGGCCGTCCACAACAGGTGCCTGGCCCATTCGGTGCGGGCGGCGAGCGATGGTCTTCGATCCACGAGTCGGTGTGCTAGGGAAGGCAGCCCAAATAGTGTAGTAAGCTCCATTCATTCCTAAGTAGCAGGACGGATTCAATAAACGACAAGTACTGTGAGGGAATTTTTTTTCTTTTTTAAAAAAACAAACAAACTTTGGAGCTCAACTTAACGGAGCCACTTAAAATGGATATATATATTATATATATATATATATATATATATATATATATATATATATATATATATTCAAGTGTTAAGTAAAACGGAAAATTGTCCCTGTTTGAGGGTTGAAAATTACGTTAAGTCTGTAACGATCGTGACATTAATCAAAAGAGTACTGAGATCAAATTCAAAGATTCTGCATAAGCGATTGTAACAGTTGCAGATCGACGGGCTAATTTAGACAGAAGAAATCATAAAAAGTGCTGAAGAATTGAGAAAACTTGTCACTCGATCCCATCTGACAAGCAGTAAGCTCATGGAAGAAGAGTGTCGAAAGAAACCGAGAAGATTTGAAAAGCAAGGAAACAAACAAAAAACGTCGAAAATAAGGGAGAAAAATAATTTGATAATATAGATAAAGATATAAATTTGTAATCTTATTCAAATAACTGAAGAGTAATACTTAACCGAAGTAATAGAAATGTTGCGAGAGACAAAAAGTTATCTCCCTTTGATTAACCCTTTAAAAAACTAAAAATAGATAGTCACGTGAACTACTCGAGAGGCGCGAAAGTCAAATATCCCCTTTTTGCTCTTGGCAGTCAGACTAGAAAGACGTATTTATTCAGGCTCGTGACATTTTCAGATATCAAATCCCTTACAAAGAAAATACATGCACACCTTTGAAAAATATATATATATATATATATATATATATATATATATATATATATATAAAGAAAAGCAGACAACTTTAAGGTTCCATTATAATAATTTATTTCACCAGAGCCCTTTTAAGAGACGCTGGATCATCAGATAACACTTACAAAAAAATGAAACGAAAGATGAAATGAAAATTCACACTTTTGACGGGTAGTATTAAGTTTATGTAATTTAACAGAGAGGGTAGCGAGGAGTGGTGTGAGAGACATGGTCGAGTTTAGAGAGGGTTTATTTTAATATTTCTTTCAATGATACTTAGTATTGGGGGAGGAGGGACCAGACCATGACCTATTTAAACGGTTAACGGAAGTGATATATTGAAAAGGGAGGGGAGAAGAGAGAAAAAGAAAAAAGAAAGAAGGGGGAAGTAAAGAGACAGAAGCTGTAATTAGGTTTTACGTAGGAAGTAGAGGGGTGGTATATTTCTTAGCAATTTATGAAAAAAAAATAGATTTTAATGTTTGATAGTAATTTAAATGTTCAAAAAAATAACAAAAATAATCCATGAAGAAATTAATTTGATGCTTGCTAGCAATTTAAATATTTAACTCTTTTACAAATAATTTAGGGATTTAATATAACTTAAATACTGTATTTATTAACACATTCATAGAGAACACATTAAAAGAATTTTTAAAAAATATAACAGTTTACAGATAGTAATCTTTTAATATTGTAAATGACTGTTAAAGTAACATCTTTATCAGTTTGAATCTAATTCATGAATGTAATTTGTAACTATTTTTAGATGGGTAATCTTCCTTACTTAAATATATATATATATATATATATATATATATATATATATATATATATATATATATATATTCAAGTGTTTTTATATGAAGACTTTTGTGGTTTATTTGAGCTTTTTATATTTATTTTGTATAGCTATTCGCTTTGTAAATGAAACCAAAAGCATATATTCACGCACAACGAAATGAAGACCAGAACAAGAAATGGTGATATTTATCAGAACGGCCGTTCGAACGGAGGAATGTCGCTCACGGCCGAGTTTAAAATTAGTTCCACGCATACATGGGACTAAAGACAAAAATTGTTCAAACCTCATTCGACATATTCACTCTGGGAATGCCTTAGGCGTCACGGCTTAAACTCTGGTTCTCTCCTGAAGGAGATGCATTACTTGGAACAGTGACGAATGTACGAAGGAATCCCCCCCCCCAAAAAAAAACAAAAAACGAAAAAACAAAAACAAACAAAAAAGCATGACACTTACGCTCTGGAGAGAATGGTTTCTTTCCAGAGCTTAACTGTGGGTGGAAATTAAACCATCGATATGAAGACAGAAAAATAGTCGAGAAACGATGATAATATACATATGAGTTTCTAAAAACGTTAATGCTTATTGCAACATCACGTTGAAACACCTGTTCCCGTACAATCACCAAAGTTAAGCAACATCGATCCTGGTCAGTATCTAGATGGGTGACAGCTTGGAATGGATGTGTCGCTTTGGTAATGGCACGGAATTTTGTTAATCGGGGAGCCAAGTTCTAATTCCCGTTGGGTTCATTATATTCACTTACGCGCAAAATACCGTTGGGAAAATATTAATCCACAACTTCTCCCCCCAGCTATAGGTTAATTAGTAAGACTTGTATTACTAAAACATTATTATACATATATATTTTTTCTGTCTTTAAATAACTTGCAAAAGGTTGATCTGCTGTAGAAAACGAAGCAATCAATATAAAAACGCTAGCAACAATACTTTTTTTTTTACTGTTTTTTTTTTAAATAATGATTAAGAAGCGTAAATTGTTTCCGAAGTTTTTGCTAAGCCACGACACAATATTAACACGTGTTAACAAGTAATTACCATATTGTGTTCCTGTTCTAGGTTGGAATCCCATCGATATCGGCAGTTTAGCTGCTGTTCGGGTGATAAGTCATTCTACCCATCTTTTTCTTTCTTGCCCATGATTTACTCAGTCTTTCAGCCACCTGAAATATATCCATATTTCTGTATTTGATATTAACTGCAGATCCTCATCTATTAAGAGATTTGACCAAAGAGAAACTTGAATGCCATTTTTGTACTCGTTTCTAAATCTGCGTCATCGAGGCAGTTTATGCATTTCCATAAAAAAAAAAGAAAAGAAAAGAAAAATCTCCAAATGCTAATAAAAAATATTGGCAGACACAAACTGCCGAAATGTACTGAATTAATTGCTCACTATTTTTCTTTTTTTTTTTTTTTTGCATTTCTTGATTCATATTTGTTGTCAAATCATCTGCTCTTTCTTGCAGTGTTTAACTGACGTTTTTGTTTGAATCCTTTTTGCCTTTTGTTTTTATCTCTTTTTCGTTCTCTCGGCCACTGTCTGCTCCATTCATCAGGTGCTGCATAGGAGGTGTCAGCCATGATGGATAAACTGTGATATCAGGAGGAGAGGGACAAAAAAATAAAAATGGAGGCAGATGTTTGTCGGAGAAGAAGAGGACTAGGTATAAGGAAAAGATAATGCAATAATTAAGAACGATGTGGCGATCCGGAGGAAGAATAAACGATTAAGGAGGACAGTAGAATGTGAAAAATAATATTGCTTAAATAATAATGAAGATACAAAAGAAATAGCGACAAGGGCGAACTGAAAATATATCTATGATAATTCGTTCGTATAAAACAAGAATAGAAAAGAATAATGTAAAAATACCACCATTAAAACAACCACTATTACTGATACAATTTAATAATAACGAAAATAATAATTATAACTTAAAGACAATCGAAGTATTTACAAAACATATGTCAAAATGGAGTAATAAATAGCGGCTCGGATTGAAGAATCATAGAGCAGAGTTCGAGTTCCAGTCGAATCCTTTACATTCACTTACGTGCTAATACCCTTGGGAAAGGTATGAATCCCATTCTTCTCCCCGCCAGATATAGGTAAAATAGCAGGACAGAGCGGATTCTATAGCCTTGGATGGCAACTGGTCTACCGCAGAAAGAAATGGCAACCTACTGCGGGAAAAAAATCCGTCTGTTCAGTCATGTATCGAAAGATAAATGATCGCCTAAGCGCATATCACGCACAGCACATAACTGACTGACTGATATCAAAGATAAGATGTCTTTCCTCCAAAATCATTAGAATATTATAGATTTGTAATAAGTGCACAGAAAGAAATTAATTTTGACCTAACCCGTTTTGACTGGTTCGTTTTTGTTTTCGGCTTCTCAAACCTTTGCAGGTTATTTAAAGCCAGAAAATATTTTTAGATTGTAAGAATTTTTTTGAGATAATAATGGTTTAGTGATACAAGTCATACTAATTAACCCATAGCTGTGGGTGAAGAGGTGGATTCATCTCTTTCCCCCCAAGGGTTATTTGTGTATAAATAAATGAATATAACGAAGCCAACGGAAATTGGAACTCGACTCTTCGCTGACTCAAATAAGGAATGTGGATGATTTCCAGTGACATTCAATATACCACCCGATAATTTTTCTTAGTATTCTTTGCTGAAATGGAGTATCTTAATGCCATTTAACTAGTTCATAAAAAATACGAGAGGATATAAATGGCAGCTTATTAGGAACTGTGCAAATTGATATATGCTAATCATATGGTTTCAGCAACAAAAATTGCAATATGAGCTCTGGTAAAAAAATGAATGATAACAGCAAAAATTGCAATACGAGCACTGGTAAAAACGGTTGCTGAAGACATAAGGTTTATAATACCCAGAAATTCATAGACACATGGCACAGTGGATAAAGGCGTTAGTTAGATCCGGTGACAGAACCTAAAGAGTTGTGAGTTCAATACCTGGTTAAGACGGCGGAGATCTTGGAGAGGGGAATTAACAGGAGATAACTGATAACTGACATGTGGAACTAGAACAGTCTACCACCTGAAGGGGGCCGGAGCGTATAATGGCCGAAACGCTGTAATAATATATAATATGGCATCAAAGATGAGGACAATAGTCCGAATAATGTAAATAATGCGCATAATACCTCAGAGATATAGACAGATAAACGTTTTTAATTTCTTTCTGAATTTCTGGGATGAGGAATTATCATATACACGATTTACAAGCGAACTAATGTCCTCATCTTTTTTGTTGTTATCACAGCGAAAACAGAGCAATAACTGAAAAGTACTAAAAAAAAAAAAAATATATATCTAGACGAGATATCCCTAGACATGGACAGTCTACCCCCGTAAATTATATAAAGGATTCAATTCGCAAGCTGTAGGGTTGCCCGCATCGACATATACCCGGTAAATGCCGCAGATCACAATTATCGAAACGTTGGGATAGCAACAACAAAGATAAGGCAATAGTCCGCATATAAATAGTGTAAAAAGAATGGCTTTAGCACTGTCTAGAAAATATATTAAAAGAATAAAAGAAAGAAATGATTAGGGAGGTTTACAAGCAAAGTAATCATAGGATCGAAGCTAGTAAGCAATACACTAATTAATACACAACATGAAGAATAAGCTGCAGAGGTAATTAACCTGTAACTAACAATGACACACGACATCCTTTAACGCGACATCGAAAAATGTAATTTGAAATACTAATAAAGAAAAATAAATATTCTAAGAATGACACAAAAACTAAATTTGCAGGTTTTCTAAAAGATCTGATTATCAACACTAGTCTGAGTAGAGAATATATAACAACAATCATCGTACATACATTGTGTTAGTAAGGGTACAATTAAAAAAAAAATCAATACATTTCTATTGTATAAACATATAGAATGTATTTAGAATATATCGGAATAGTAAAACGAATTGTAATTTTTTTTGATGTAAAGAAATCAATTGAAATAAATTTCCTTTATGCATAAAGAAGCGTCAATCTGATAATAACGTTTGACTTAATTCCTGACAATCGATAATCCCTTTCTTCCTAATTCTTAAGGCCACATCACGTTGAAATACAGGTTCTCATATGATCACCGAAGAAGCAACATCAATCATGGCCAGTAACTAGATGGGTGACCACTTGGGAATACCAGGTGCTGTAAGCTTCGACGTGAGGTTTGGCGTAATGGATAATGGCTCGGAAAAAGTAGAGCCGAGTTCAAATTGGGTTCTTTATATTAACTTGTGAGCAAATATCCTTGGGAAAGGTATCAATCCACCCCTTCCCCCCTCCACCCAGTAGTGGGTTAATTAGTAAAACTTGTACCACTTTCAGGACGTAGGCGATCATAGCTCTTCACTTCCCCTCTCTTATAGCTCTCAATAAGTTTTGTCCGTTTGTTACTTCTCCCACTTGCTTAAGGTCGTTCGGTATGTCACTCGTTGCTTTCCCTTGTCTCTGTTTCCCTCTATTCGCCCTGTGTGTATCAGATTCTCTAAGCCCTCCTTTATCATTACGTTTTCCAGAAATTTCAGCTACCTCTTCCCGATGTTAAGTATAAGCTTCCTCCTTGTTTGCATCCTCTCCAAAACCTCATCGTTGCTCACACGCTCGGTCCATGATATCCTTAGCATCCTTCTGTAGAACCATACCTCCCCTGCCTCGAATCTCTTAATCTTTGAGGAGACCGTCCAACATTCGCTGCCGTATAGCAGGACAGATATCACGTAGCAGTTCAGAATTCTTTTCTTTGTTACCAACGAAATCCTCCGGTCTTTGGAATGCGTCTTTGGCTATAGAACCATTATAATTTTAAAATTATAAGTAAAAAAGTGTGTACAAAATATTGAGCTTTTGGTTTTAAATAACTTATAGAGTTTGATATGCCGCTAAATACCCCCCCCTAAAAAAAAACCCCACTAATTCTTAATGCGTGTGCTGAAATATGTTAAAGCATATTTTAACTTAAAAATGCAAATGAGGAGTTATTCCAATGCGATGTTTTCTTTTTCTTCACACACAAATGCTGCAGCTATCACAGATGATACAGTTATGTATCAATATATGCACATCTATACACACACAAATTTATATAAAAAAAAAAAAAAAAATCAACAAAAAGCTTTTATTTATTCGTCTTCCCACGAGGAATAATTTGACAAGAATTCGGTTTTAATCAGAGGCCACACACGCGTACGTATGAATAAAGGTAACAATTACGCAGTCCCTTGCAGTACCATGAAAGCATCAACGATGGCTCTCTTTAATGCAATGGGAAGGTTTCGCTCTGAAGTTGAAATCTTCAGAGACCAGACACATTTGCTTTTGCGCTCTGTCCTGCCCGAAAACAAAACAGAGTTGATTACAAACATGAAAGGAAAGATGAAACCTTCCTGTTCTTAACATGCAGTTAGCGTTAAAATACAGCCTAGTTTTATTTCATTTTCCTTTTGACTCAAGAAATTGTGCCACTACTAGGAACTGCTGAAAAGGTCACGACCCAAAGAACCCCCTAATCTGATATTAATCATTTAGTCAGATTTTGGCAACTGGGTCGAACTGGGTATTTTTCAATACTTCTCCGTATATATGTAACAATTAGAAAAATAAATTGAAAATTTTAGCATATAACTTAACAAATCCTACCAATGATACTATGTGTAACATTAGGTTTTTCGGTAATTAATGTCAGATTTTGATTGGTTGGTTGATTTAGTGGCATATCGACATCTCTATGGGTTATTTAATGCCGAAATCTAAATATTTTGTGCGCACTATCTTTTTGCGATAAAAAGGTTGTTAGTAATAAAAGTCTTATTAATAAAATAGAAGACATTCTCAACAGTATTTACGCATAAGTAAATATAACGAACTCAACTGGAATTGGAACTCGGCTTTCCGATTAACAATTCCGAGCCGTAATCCATTATATAACCCGCACGTCCAAGCTTACAGCACTTGGTATTCCCAAACGCTCATCAATCTAGGCTCGACGTTGCTTAACTTCGATGATCATACGGAAAACGGTGTTTCAAAGTGATGTGGCCGTAAGTCTGTCCGATTTTGGAATCAACGTTTATTCCTGAATTAATGTCTAAACAGTATTTAAATCAGTCAAAATAAAATTAACGGAAGCCACTTTTATCATTAGGGACATTTTTGTGCAACTATTATAATATATTAGAACACAAAAGGTTTATTCTAAAATCGGACATTATTTTCCGAACAACCTAACTTATATTTTAATAATAGAATATCGTTAGATATGAAAATGATTACTTTGGTTATAATCATTGGCAAGTCCTTTTCAAGAGACACTGGAAGAAAAAGTGAAGAACACTGTGAGATGACAAAGGATGATGATAAAAGTTTGAGGTGAACCATCTTCTATGTGCCTCGTCCCTTCAGGACATAGAATGTTGAGGAGAGTCATGATTACCTATCTCGTGTGGCTCTTAGCGGTTTTTCTCCATTGCATCGTTCCGCTCATCCATTCACACAAGATCGTCAGGTAAATGACTCGCTGCCTATAATTATCTTTCCTCCATCAGTATAGCCCCGTGAAAGTTAAGTTTTCCAAGCCCTCCTTTCTCATTATGTATCCAAAGTATTTCAGCTGTGTTTACCTGATTCTGAGTGTAAGTGTTCATTCTGTTGCCATTTTCTTTTAGAATTTCTTGTTCCTTATTCACCCCGTTCATGGAATTTTTAGTATGCTTCTATAAAACCATATTTCTGCTATTTCTAGTTTTTGCCTCATCCTTGAGGAAATTGTCCATCGAAATCTGTGGTGATGGTGGCATAACAATAATAACAACAATAATAATAACAATGTTCCACCAGACATGACTCTCGTAGCTTATACTCTTAATTTATTGGTGGTATTAACAAGTTTTGTCTTGGTGAATTAATATGAACTACATTAAATATCCCGTTCAATAATACATATTTGTCAGTTGTGGTATCAGAACCAATTGGTTGTATCTCCTAGGGACTGACCCACTGTTCAGGAGTGGACGTAGTGAGGGAGCATCGTAGCCAACTACAGGGTTTTTTTTGTTTTTTTTTTAAGTTTGAAGGTTGAGGCAGACAAGGTGACTTGGGAGTCACATCTAGATATATGGGAACAGCCACACTCGGGGACAATCTGAACAAATTAGGTTACCCGACCTCAAGATATTTCCAACTGGGCCCCACCTGCATGGTTAAGCGCCGCTTTTTATTAAAACTCGCCACCACATCATAGATATTTGGCTGTGAGGCATGTACCTGGTATACCATTATTGGAACAGGTATTATGATGGGCACATTTGGCTGCATATGTTTGTATCCTAGTGTCACTTTGTCAGCGTGTTGCTCTATCATTAAATAAAACTACTAGTAAATAATACAAAAAGACAAGAATAACGACAGTCACAAAATACAAACTGGAATTGACGATGTAAATTGGTCACGGGCCACATACAACCCGTTTATGTTTCAGAACAGCAAACCTTATTTCAGAAGGAAAATAACGTTTATCGAATATTTTTTTTCGTTTCGTTCACGTGTTCACTCACACACTCTCATACATAAGCACGTACATAAACAATGATTAAGTACACTGTTTCATCAATTTTGTAAACTTTCCTTGAAGGTGACATTTTCAGCATTTAAAACCATTGGCGACTTTCACTAAGGAACATTATACGTGTAAACATTTGCTTTAGCAACAATAAACGTCTGTAAAAAAAATGTTCTCTCTGGAGAAGAAATATAGTTTCTTTTAGACTAAGACTTCATTTTTTTTTAATTAAAGAAAAATCCTTTATCACACAAAAAATGGCTGATACAGTAACAACTCGAAGCTTATGAAATTTTATTTGATTGATTCTATTTCAATACTGAAAAACGTTTATTTTATTTCAGTGGATGGTTAGAAGCGAGAGGGGGGGGAGGAATGCGTTTATTTTATTACTGCATTGATGTTCCTCCATTTCTAAGGCAGATGCTTATGTGTATGGCCTTTTGTAGTGAAAATCGCTTTGGTACATGCAATGAAAAATTATCTTGAATTTCTTTTACTATTGCGGCTTGCTTTATGATGAACTATTACATGCTGGTTGGAAAATGGTGCCAGTATACAAATGGTATCAGTACAAAGCAGAGACTATTATAGAAAAATACTTTGAGATTTCAATACTCACTTGGTCTATTCCAAGCACATGGGATTTAATACTCATGCAAAAATGAAATTCGGTAAAGACTTTCCAGCCCGTAGACATGGTTGTGCCGGTGGATCCTATAGTGAAAAAGAAATTATAAAATATAAGGAGACGAACAAAGGAATATGAAGAATACAGGAAAAAATCCTAGTTGATTAAAGCATTGGTTCGCGAATTTGGTGACATAGTAATTGTGAGTTCAATCCTGGGGCCTGGCAGTGTGCACGTGAACTCCGTTGGTTGGTTTTGTTTAGCGGCATATCAATCTCTATGGGCTAGTTAATGCCGAAATCTAAATATTTTGAACGCAATTTTATGGCTTCAACTACAGATTATCATTTTACTATAAATAGGTATTGTTGGTAATTTTTTTTTTATAGAAAAATGTATTGCCGATATTTTTATAGTGTTTTGCTTTTGTCTGGGGATTCGCTATTTGTCTAGAGTTGGAACCCCAGATCGATGTAGAAGGCCGGAGGGCACAACGACCGAAACGTTGTAATAACAACAACAATGATGAGGAGAATAGTCCAAGTATAAATAATGTAAATAATAGATTACAGTTGTGGCCATAATACTAGGTCCACTTAGAACTGTGCCAAGAACACTACCATCAAAAGTCGGTGAGTTAGAAATCCAAGGGAGGATTGAAATATTACAGACGACAGCATTGCTGCGACAGCGAGAGATTTGATCGGACTTTTTTTTTGACTCCATCCTCAGCGATGACCACCAGATATCTGGGGGTGAACATTCAAATATACAGATAAAATAAAATAAAACAATGGTATATAGAAATAGATTTTACAGAATAGAAGTGATATATTTGCAATAGTGTATATCATTTTGGGTGCGACCATAAACTAATGAAGAAAGGAAAAAGAAGAAAAGAGGAAGAACAGGACGAAGAAGGTGGTGATAGTTGAAGAAAAAAAAAAAAAAACGAGAGAAGGAAAGTAAAGTAAAAGGATAAAAAGTAAAAAAAATGAAAAGACATCACCAAAGAATATATGAGAGAGAGAGAGAGAGAGAGAAAGAGAAAGAGAGAGAGAGAGAGAGAGAGAAAGAAAGAGAAAGAGAAAAGAGAGAAAGAGAAAAGAGAGAAAGAGAAAAGAAAAAAAAGAAAAAAAAAAGAGAAAGAGAGAAAGAGAAAGAGAGAAAGAGAAAGAGAGAAAGAGAAAGAAAGAAAGAAAGAAAGAAAAGAGAAAAGAATCAAGAGAAAAAAAATGCATGTCGCCCCGTAGTTTCAAAATATCCAAAGGCAGATAGTGTATGCATGCAAATAAAAAGTTGCCATTTCGCACACCGGAGAAACTTATTTCCATATGAACAGCATTCATCATAAAACGAGCCAAGAATAAAAATGAAAAAAAAAAAAAAAAAAAAAAAAAATCACCTTTAAGACGATTTTCGCTACTAACAAAAACGTCATGTCTCTTCATTTACTCATCCCTCATTTAACAAAAGAAGCAAAAAAAAAAAGAAAAAGTTACTATGTTTTTCAGCTAACGCAAAATGGTTTGGGCTCTTACCAATCTTTTTTCATTCATTTATTTCCTCTGTTCCTGCCTCTATATCTCTGAATAATCGAACAAAATAAATTGTCCATAAAAAGTAAATATGAACGGACAAATAAAAGTTCGCTTCAGTAACCGGTTCCATCGTCGTCAAAGCAACGACCACAAAAGAAAACAATAAAAATACTATATACATATAAGCTATTTAAGAAGAATGTGCTCAAGGCTTCTTCTATTCTCATTATTTTTGTTATGATGGAATCAGACGATGAAATGTTTTTATTGGTTCATCTTATCAGATTGGAACAAAATAAATAGCTGTTTTGAACCACAAACTTTAAAACGTCACATTTCGGATTAAATTAAAATATATCTCGGATCAAACGCAATTATCCAAAGTAAGCAACATTACACTATATCAGATTTTATTATTTTTAGTGTCCGGACATGGTTGTAAAATTTGACGAAAGTATAAATTGATAAGTTATAAATTTTATTTTAACAGGATGCTTTAGCGTATACTATATTTTCATCTTTTCCGTATACATTAGCGATAAGAATTAAATCAAAATAAATCCAGTCTGGTAATAAAAAAAAAATTCTTAAAATATGTTCCATGTGGAACAATAGTGCTAGAGTACATACCTACAAGCTAATGCGCTTATAGCTTAAGGCCACACACCGTAGGGGGTCTCACTTTTAAAAATATATTTTTATTTTATCATTAGTTTTTTATTCTTTAACACTAAATCAAATCTTATATATGATTAATAAATATAATCATGTATAATTATTTTTAAATTTTTTACCTGAATTTTTCTTTCTTTCAGAAGTGCCAGGAATTTTTTTATAGCTTAGGGCATCGGAATGCGAAAGTCCGGCCCTAAATGGGAACTCAAAGGTTAAACAAATCTGGTAAAGCTTCCGTGTTATGCTAACATTTATATGGCAAAATTCTTTTCTTCTTATATGCCATGTCCTTTCAGGACGTAGGCAATCATGGCTATCCACCTTCCTCTACCCCTTGCAGCTCTCAACAAGTTCCTTCCCTCTGCTTCCTCCCCCAGACCACGTTCTGTCATCTACTTGCCTAAGCCAGCCAAGTATGTCACACATTGTTTTCCCTTGTCTCTCTTTCCCTCTGTTCGACTCGTGTGTATCAGATTCTCCAGGCTCTCCTTTCTTTCTTTCTTTCTTTTTATGTGCCTTTTACTTCCCCCTATCCCTTGTGGCTCTCAATAGGTTTCATCTTTCTGCCACCTCCCCCAGACCATATTCTGTTATCAACTTGCTTAAGCCTGCCAGGTATATGATGCGTTGCTTTACCTTGTCTCTCTTTTCCCTCTGTTCGACCCGTGAGTATCAGATTTTCCAGGCCCTCCTTTCTCATTATGTGTTTCAGAAACTTCAGCTGCCTCTTCCTGGTGTTAAGTATAAGCATCCTCGATGTTTGCACCCTCTCTAAGACCTCATCGTTGCTCAAACGCTCGTTACATGATATCCTTAGCATCCTTCTGTAGAACTACATCTCCGTCGCCTCGAGTCTCTTCTTCATCTTTCAGGAAATCGTTCAACATTCGCTGCCGTAAAGAAGAAGAGATGCCACGTAACAGCTCAGTATTCTTTTCTTTGTTACCAAAGAAATCCTCTTGTCTCGCAATATTCTGCCCAGCTTTTGGAATGTGTCCTTGGCCATCCCAATGCGTCTACGGATCACAGTATTGCACTTACCGTCCTCTGTCAAGACGCTTCCCAGATATTTAAACTTCCGCGTCTGCTTGAGTCTAGTGTTCCCGACCTGCATTTCTGGCTCATCCTCTAACTGATGACCATGCACTCCGTCTTCTAGTTTATGCTTAGTCCATTCTTCACTCTCCGTCGCTATCTTCTGTAAGAGATTTTGTCACTACTTTTCCGTGTCTGCTATCGGTACTGTGTCATCTGTATATCTTAAGTTGTTAAGATTTTGGCCGCCAATGCTAAATCCCGGTAGGGTTTCCAATTCTCTCAGAATTGCCTCGCTGTATAGGTTGAACAGGTCGGGTGAGAAGACGTAGTCTTGCCTTAAACCCCTTTTTATTTTTGTATATTCACTGAACAATGTTCCCTATGCGTATGCATACTGTTTGCTGCCAGTATGCGCTCTTGATTAGTCTGATATCTTTCCTGAACATATCAAGGTTGCTGAGCAGTTCCAGCAGATCTTTGTGGCGTAATTTGTCGAAGGCCTTTGTGTAGTCTATGAAACATAGGTACACATCCTTCTACATCTGTATCGCTCTGATAACAAAATTACCACGTGAATTTCGTTTAGTAACAACTATTTTCTTTAGTCATATTTACAATATTTTATTTGTTTATATATATATATATATATATATATATATATATTGATGCATGTTTCATTAAATAATATAGACAAGTTTTACCTATTTATTTTAAGTAAGTTCCTTTCATATTGTCTGATAAGCTTAATAACATTATCATTGAAAGACGAAAGGAAATCACCATATTGATACATGTTTTAATCCTATCTAAGCTTTCGGCTTACATAAGCCATTATCAAAGATGACAATTGCATTTCAATATATCAAACAATACACAAACAAAATAATGATAGTCTGTTTTTGTTGCATGAAAAATTTCAAAGCAACGACAAACTCGTGTATACGAGATGCGGAAGCGAAAATCGCATTGAAGCTCGTGACGTAACACATAACCACGCGAGAGTAAAAACGAGAAGTATTAAGTATGGGAAGCCGTTGTTATAAACCAATGACTTCTGTTATCAATTAAAGGCATTTAAGAATATTCATAATTTATTTTGTTCAGGTTAGGTTTCAACTGTTTTATGTATATAGCTTCAAGAATTTTTAGTTTTTGTTTATTTTTTTTCATGTTTAAGTTTAGTTGTGTTTTCGACGAGGACTTTCCGGAATTGTATACGCGGCCAAGCATGTTGTTTTAAATGCTTAAAAATGTTAGAGTTATCATTCAAATGTAGAGTCAAGCATCGTGAAAGCGAGATTGTGGTGTGACCAACATAAATATTATTTAATCCATTGGAGATACAATCTCCGAAAGGGCACTTTTATATATATATATATATATATATATATATATATATATATATATATATATGTTTATTTTGTTAAATTTCAGATACATAAACATTGCTATCGATCGTAAGATAGATATAATGATAATATATTGTAAATCTACTGAGTGATGGGAACCTGCCGGTGAAAAATCGGGAAGAAAGTTGCGCAGAAAAAAAAAAATCAATAAAGAAATAGAAAACGTTGACGACATAATAAAAGGGGGGGGGGCTCTTTAAGAATGTTCTAAAAAGAGATTCGAGAAAAATTCAAATGTAAAGAAAGGTGGGGAGATCAATAAGAATTCATAGGAAGTAACTGCTGATGCAAATGTAAACAAAGAAACGATGCAGAAGATTAAGAACATTGTCTATCAACATGAAAGCAAACCAACTACCACCTTTAAACATCACGAAGAGAAACGTATAAGCTGGATGAAGAAGAATATGAAAAGTAAAGTCTGAAAAGACATTTTTAGCGATGAATGATTGGTTTGTTTTGTTTTACGGCATATCAACCTCAATGGGTTATTTAATGCCGACAAAATTTTTGTTGCTGGTAATATTTTTTCAAAAATCATTGCTGGTATTATTTTTCACAAAGGAGTATTTCTGGTATTAAGACCTACAGTGTTTTTACAGTGTTTTGACTCCATTTTAGGGCATAACTATTTTCCCATAGCTGGGACCTTAACAGGTACTACCACTCGGGTCAGTGTGGACCTGGGGACACCAGCAATTAAGAGGTGGTTTCACATTTCTCAAAATCTGATCAGAAGCCTTGCTGTCGGATGTAGTTTATCGTCTTACCCAGGACGGTAAGTGATGAATGAAAAGCTACATTGCATGGACTTGATAGCTGGATTCTTCACTAAAACAGTCTAAAATAATACGACTTTTTCCCTCAAAAACGTATAGCCGGCAATATTTTTTTCCTCAAAAACGTATAGCTGGAAATATTATTTTTTCAAAAACGTAGAGCTGGTAATATTTTTTTTTCAAAAACGTATTATCTTGCCTTGCTGTTGGACGTAGTTTATCGTCTTACCCAGGACGCGGATCTAGTTTATTTTTAAAGTTGTTTCCGTCATATCAGATTTAGTCAAAGAAGACTACAGTTACTGATAAAATACACGCTTTAAAAAAATAGTACACTATTTACATTATTCAGACTATTGTCCTCATCTTTGTCGCCATATTTATTAGGAACTGTACAAATTGATATATGCTAATCATACTAAATGGTTTCAACAATAAAAATTGCAATATGAGCACTGTTAAAAAAAAATTAGTTGCGAATAGTACCCAGAAATTCATACACAAATGTCTTCAAGGACACATGGTACAGTGGATAAAGGTGTTAGTTAGATCCAGTGACAGGACCCCAAGAGTGTGAGTTCAATACCCGGTTAAGGCAGTGGAGAATTTGGAATTAACAGGAGATAACTGAAAACTGACATCCATTTAGCATGGCACGTGGAACTGGAACAGTCTACCCCAGTGAGCGAAATAAAGGGTTCGACATTCCAACCACCTGAAGAAGGCCGGAGCGTATAACGTATTAAATATGGCAACAAAGATGAGGACAATAGTCCGAATAATGTAAATAGTGTACATAATACCTCATCTCGGAAATATAGACAGATATTAAAAAAAAATCAATATTGAATTCACTTTAATTTAAGCATGACAGCGCAATAAAAAATTGTAAAAAGAAAATGTTATTCTTGAACTGAACGCACTTATATTACACAGGGAAACGTTAACAACTAGAAGTAATTAAAATATTATAAAGGAGAATGAAGTCAAAAATATATATTTATATATGCCAGAGAAAAGACGGTTTCTTATATTCGTTTTACTGACTGAACTCGATTTAACAGATGCCGTCGTTATAGATTTCAAATTTATCTTAGATTTACACTTATATAAGGCATGGATAGATCCCTTCTATCTTCAGCCATGGGTCAAAGCATTCTAATCTAGTTTGGACCCCGTAGTCAAGAACAACAATTATAAATTCAAAATCGAGTGGAATCAAAACTTGTATCCCCATTTTAATCTGGGAAACAAATTTCAAGACAAATGTGCATTACGATTGAGACAAGGGAAGCCATCGCAGCAAAGCAAAGTTGTGTTACACTATTTAAAGTTGGGACGTTTCAAAGTCTACATCTTTAAAAATTTATTTTCGTAACCGAGACATGGATAAAATAACACGTAGGATCACTCGCTTTAATAAACGAATTAAATATTAATTAAATAATTAACTTGAATCGAAACACTCAACATTACCATCAGCAAAGGCAACGTCCATGAAAAGTCAAAAACTATATAAAGACCAGCATATTTTATATAATGCAAAAACGATATAAAGCCAAAATTATTTATGAATTAAAAATATCTACGTTCCAGACTAAAACAAATTCATAAAAAATTATGTAGGGTATAACGCCAGTCACTCGCTAAGATGGTTGACACTACATCTCTCAGACCAGAGCACGAGGCAGTATAATTAATTTAAATCAGCCTGGATAAGCAACCGTCCTGGGTATTATGATAAACTACATCCGCGTTCTGGGTAAGACGATAAACTACGTCCAACAGCAAGGCCTCTGATCAGGAGGTTTTGATGAGCATGGAACCACCTCTTAATTGCTGGTGTTCCCAGGTCCACCCTGATCCGGGGTGGTAACACCTGTTAGGGTCCCAGCTATGGGCAAATAGTTAACACCCAAACTTGTGTAAAAATAGGTTTTAATACCAGAAATACTTTGTAATAATAATAAAAAAAAATATTACCAGCAATAATTTTTGAAGGAAAAATTATTATCAGCAATACTATACTAAAAAATATTACCAGCTATAGATTTCTTCAAGGAAAAATATTCCCAGAAATAGATTTTTGAAGAAAAACATTACCAACAATAACAATTTTGTCGGCATTAAATAACCCATTCAGGTTGATATGCCGTAAAACCAAACCAAAACTCGATTAGCAATTAGTGCGATAGGAAACTCCAAATGAAAGAAGCGTCTAAAAATAATTAATATCCTTATTAAAAAAAAAAAAAGAAAAGAAAAACTTGGCAATACCTATGAACACGGCGATAATATACTGGCAAGATTCGGGAATTAAAAATGTGTCTACCTTTCAGTAAATAAAAATAACTTATAGATTAGTCGAAAGTGCTTGGAATGAACAATTTTTTACAGTCACTAAGATGCTCAAAGAAATAAGATACAAAAAAGAAATAGCTTTATAGGAGTACCTTGTTAGTTATTTTTAATGAGACTTATAAGAAAGGGATTTCTGCCCAAATAACCAGCTTTATACACACACTTTATATAGTGATTTTCCAAACGTAGCTTAGATGTGGCACAAGGCCAAAAGTATGGGGCACTCAGTGAGGATCGAACTCACTAGTCAGTCGTAATTTTTACAGCGTAACAAGCTTGCTAACCATTACATCGCCTCGAGTTTATATATATTATTCAAATTTATAATCTGTTTCGTATCCTACCGTAAACAGACATTTTTTTTAGGAAATGGATTAAATCCGACATATTTTTAATTTATTTGTTAAAGCGTTATTTTTAATATTTGACTAGATGCTTTGTTTTTATTATTAAACAGTATATTTATTTATATGTTTGTGCAAAAATACAGATATAAATAAAAATATTTCTGTAAAAAGACAATATGAATAAAAGGAAAACTATTCTTCACCATCGCGTTTCGTCCACTGATGACAGAAAATGTATGAATTTTATTTTTCACTAAGTATTTATAAACAGAAGTAAAAGTATTGTTAGGTTTGCAAAATTTTTAAATTTAACAACGCTCATATATATTCTTCCGGCTAACTGAAGGATGCTAAGTGATATAATTTAATGCCTACTAAGCGAAAGTGAGTAAATGTTATTATTGTTGTTGGATTATTTTAATGTAATTATTAAGAGTTCAGTTTAGCAAATTAATTAATTGTATTTATTTTAAATAATAGAAATTTTTGATTTAACCGTTTACTTTTATTTTTTTAAAATATTTTTATGATCATGTATGTTGGCTTGGGAAAAAGTATATCTTTTAGGAAAGGAGATATTTGGAAAAATCCGAAACGCAGATTTATATTTTGGCAAGAATCGATAGTGACAATCTAAAGAACTTTCCATCTCAGTAAGTTATTTCTTCCTTTAATAAGTATGGCATTCTTTAGATCTAAATTGTGGTTGAACTTGTTTCTATGTATGACTAATGAATTTGATAAAATGTTACGTATAAGATCCTTTTTGTATTCATAGATTTTTTAAAAGAACCCCCAAGTTTCACCAATATATTATAAGGAACAATTACGATAGTTTATTTTATATATAGCTACGTCAAAATTACTGTTATGGATATTTTGGGTTCTGATCATATCCATAATAATTGTGGATGTGATTGGATAAATTGTTTTGGACAGTATATATTAAGAGTTATTTTCTAATACTATATGTCTGTTTTTGTCTAGTTTATTGCCGTTGTTATTAATGTCATTATCGTTTTATTGTATATTTTATATACCTTTCTCTTAGCGTTGTAGATGAAATAATGAGGATATTGAATGTTTTTACAAAAGGTGTTTCCTGTGTATATTTCTTCTTCAGGTAAATCTTGAAATTAATATCTTAAATACAATTCTATAATTATTCCAACTTTTATTCTGTTGTGGTGGTGAGAAAAATAGTTTATGAGGTCATTCTTGTTGGTAGATTTTCTGTCAGTATTTAATTGGAGGTCATTATTGGTTCTATGTAACATGATATCTCAGAAGGGTAAATTGTTAATTTCAGATTCAAAAGTGTTATTAAGTTTTTTTTTCAAGGTCGGGTAAAAATGTGTCATGTTGATATATTATTAGAGTATCATCTATGTACCTAAAATAAGACTTTTGTGGTAAAATATTTTTGAAAAGGCCACTTTCTAGAAATTCTAAAACGAGACAATCTAAAATGCTAAGAGGGTAACCCATGGGAAAACCACATTTTTGTTTATAAACAATCGTTATCGAAGGTGAAAAAATATTGATAAGTGATTAATTAGCATATTTTATATGTGTAGAAAGAGATAATTTTATTTTTGTTAGATGTGCTTTTAGTAAATTTAGGCATTTTTACGTGAATATTTGTATATAAAGATTTTATATCGAAACTAGTCATATTTTTGTCCGTTTATTTTTTAAAATTTATTTAAAACAGCAGCGTTTTTTTTTTTTTATGTGAGGAACTAATTTTGTCAAGCAGTGGGGTTAGACGAGCTTGTCTACTTTCAGAATAGAATTCTTACATTTGTCTCGATAAAGTCCATCAGAGGACAAAACGCTTTGGTAAAGAATATTTTTCCTTTTGTCGATATATATTGTAAATTACAAGAAAAACCGCGAAATTTACATGTGTTTTCTTTATTAGTGCTATTGTAGTTTAAAGTAAGTGGACACTATAAGAAGTTGTCGAGGACATTAACGCATCAACTGGGGTTTACAATAACATGCACAGGCTTAATAGAATTTACCAAAATTTTGGCAAAGTCTATTTGAACAACTTCTATCTTCCTCCGTCCGTCACAGCCATCTCAGAGACTTTTCATATTAAAGGATTGTTCGCTTACCTTCGCTAACGACACTTACCAGAACATATATACGCTAAAACAAATTTTGTGAAATAAGACGCTTCAGAATAAAATGCGCGCAAATGCAAACAAAAGTAAAGGAAGAATACACGCATGCGCAGAATTGAAACATGAGTTTGATGTCGGTTCATTTCATCAGTTAGGAAGAGGAGTCTGGCATCAACAAACTAGTTTCCGTCCATTGACTTAATTTTTCCATTTTAGTGAACTCGCCCAGCGTCAAGTGTATGCTACCTGTATTTTATAGAAGAAATGAATATACTGACTGCACTGTATAAACACATATGTTATGGAGTAAATGAAATCAACTTCATCTGAAGAGCTGAACCCGCCATCACACGATAATTTAACTGAATAGCTGAACTCAAGCTGGCTTGCATTGTCTATCAATCTATCACTTGTGGAGTTCTTTCCGATACACTTCTGTGCATGGATAATAAAGTTGTGAGTAAAATTTTATCTGCCAACGGTTTACGAACTTAGAAGCAAGTAAGAGTATAAAAGGATAAAGATGTCAGCTCTTTTCAGCTGCCGGTGATTTCACCATTTCAATCTTATTTAATGTTATCTTTGGAAGAGTGAGGGGACATAACAAAAATAAGTGATGCATACATTCAATTTTTTCAAGTGAATTCTGTCATGTTAAAACTTAAAACAAGACTTGAATAATGAAAGTTAGTTTTAATAACTGTAAACATTGGTAAAAAAAAAGAAAAGTGATTCTTCGAAAGTTTAAAAAAAATATCAGTTTCCCGAATATTCTTTTACGTGCTATGTTTCTTCAGGACCTGGGTGATCATCAGCCTTCACAACTTCCTATTTTAAGCTCTGTCTCCTTATCATTCTCAGCCCTTGTTGTAACATCCATTTCCACAAGATTGTTAGGTAGGTTACTAGCTATTTCACTCTGCCTTTCTATATGTCCTGTGAGTATCAAATTCTCCAAGCTCTTTTTCCTCATTATTTATCTAAGAAATTTCAACTCATTCTTCGTGATTCCAAGTATAAATATACTTTTTTTTATTTCAGTTTTCTTTAAGACTCTTCTGTTGCGCGCATGTTGTTCTCAGCATCCTTCTGTATAACGACATCGCTTTTGCACCATGTCTTCTGTTCATCTGCCAGGAAATTGTCCACTGACATACAGCGTGCGATGGATAAAATATCGCCTAAATTACGCCAAAATAAAAATAATACAGACATTTAAACAGATATATTTACCAAAATTACACAAAAATATCTTGAAATACTAAAGAGTAAATTTATTCAATAAAATCACCATTGGCTCCAACCACGAACTCTAGACAACATCGGAATCTCCTGCAACTCTTCTGTTCCAAATTTCTGGTGGAGTGAATTACGTTATGGTGCTCATTTTCTCACAGACGGTACCTAACTGGTCTTACTATACTGTGCAGTCAACAAATCAAAACATCGCGCATGCGCGAAATTAAAAATATAAAATGGTGACAATTTATCCATCACATCCTATTGGAGAATAGGTACTTTAGGGAGTTGTAAGGGATGAAATGTTTTTTTAAAGCTCGCTCCCTTAAAATGGCTTTAGTTATAATTTTTCAAATGTTAGATTAAACCTTGAAAAGCATAATAGTGGAAAATATTCATTAAACTCTTCTTCATTTTAATTTAAGAAAATTGTTGAGTCAGAGTTTACATAAAAATGTCGAATGCGTCTATTCAAAATAGACAGGGAGATTGTCTTCACTTGAACGATTCCTATCCATATTAGCCATGTACTGTACTAAGTAAATGCTATCATATTATTACTTTACTTTGGTTTCAGACGTAGAGTTAACATCCGGTAATTTGACTTTTCTTATTTCAGTATCTCTGTGGACATTTATATTTTTACCAGAGGAATGTCCTTTAGGAGCTCGACTGTCGATATTTTATACTGACCACGAACGTTGTTGGCTTTATACATCTTTGATATCTTAACATAATGGTGGACTCTCCCGTCTTATTCGACGTACAAGGGTCAAGCAGCTGAGAAGAACTGACAGCCCAGGCACCAGCACATATGATTTGATTATAGTGGTGAAAACTTTGTGCAGAAACAACCACACTTTTTGAAGGCCCGAATACAGAGACCTGGTGCACTACGTGCCACAAACGACCCTCCGCATGTTTTTGAATTTAGAGTTATCCTTCTCCTAGACCAGTTGCCATCCAAGGCTATAGAACCCAGTCTGTCCTGATATTTACCCATAGCTGAAGGGAGAAGGGGATTCATTTTTTCCCAAGGGTATTAGCACGTAAGTGAATGTAATGGAATCGACTAGAATTCGAACTCGGCTCTCCGATTCCTCAATCCGAGCCGCTATCCACTACTCCACCGTGCCTCCTTCTTAACATAATACTAACCGTCATTTCAACTATTATGGCTTCAAGCGAATGAAACCTTGATGTCTTAAGACAATTCTTCGTCAGACCATATTGACTGATGTTACAAAACCATAAAGAGCATTGTCAAATGATTAACATCACTTGAAGAGTTCCAAAAGCAGCAACAACGAAAAAGAATAGAAACTAGAAGGGGAAATAATGATATAGTTAATATGCTAATTTTCTTCTATGTGCCGTTGGCGATCATGGCTCTCCACAATTTCCTGTTCTTTGTTGCTCTTAATGACTTTTTTCTTTTTGCCATCTCTCCCAAACCCTTCTCTGCCATCCATTCACTCAAACTCCAGGTAGGTTGGGCGTTGCTTGCTTTCTTATGACTCTCTTACCTTCAATTTGTGTCAAGTTTTCCAAGCCCTCTTTCTTCATTATGTAACCCAGAAATTTCAACTTTCTCTTCCTGATGTTAAATATAAGCGTCATTTTGTTGCCATTGTCTCTAGAACTTCGTCGTTGCTCACATTTTCGGTCCCTTGTATTGTCAGCATTCTTCTGTAGAATCACATTTCTGTTGCTTCATGTATCCATCTATAAAGGAGATTGTCCAGCATTCATTGCCATTGTGGAAGACTGATATTATGTAACAGTTTAGCACTTTTCAATCGCTGGGTCAGTGGAAACAAGGATATGAATCAGTCAGTTATGTGTCACACGTGATACATGCTTAGGCGATCATGTATCTTTTGATACATGCCTAACGTGGCAGATTTTTCCCGCCATTTCTTACTGCGATAGACGAAGTGTTATCCAAGACTACAGAAACCGGTCTGTCTAGAGGATTCATACGAGGATTAGCACGTAAGTGAATGTAATGGATCTGACTGGAATCCGAGCCGCTATCCATTACTCCATTGTACCACCGAGCCATGAATAACAGAGGTATTAAAACGATCTTAAGGCATGGATAGCGGAACGAGAAGAATCTACCGCCATTGGACGTAGTTTGTTCTCGTTCCAAATTCCCTGGTTTATACGGGTTGACAGACACCTGAAGAAATCTGGATGACACAACCTCTGACACGTTTTAGTGGTCACAACAAAAATGAAGACATTAGTCAGAATGTAATAAATAAGTGTTAAAAGAAATTAACCAAGTTGTGGTTAAAATTATTAATAATCTAAAATATGAAAATAATAAATTTGAAAATCTTTTTAGGAACATATTTACAAGTTAAAGATTTCGTAGAATTGAAACACTTAAAAGAAACAACGACACAAAGGAGAAGTGTAAAAAATACCTGTGTTCTATGTTTATGATTTATGGAGACACACACAAAAAATTTTAAAAAAGTTAAAAAAGAAAAAAAACGCAGGCACATGAATTCCTTAAGAGAAAATACAATACTAGAAATCACTGATTTAAGTAACTATTAAAAAGAAACATATCCTATTCGAAATACGCATGCGGAAGTATGATTTCCAAGGGTTGAGGCTATTTTGTGTAATAGTTCGTAAAATCTGATAATTTGAAATTGTTGGAAATTTACTATTAACTGAAAAAAATTCTATGAATAGAAGTGGATAGGTTCACCTATCGTCCGGTTCACACTCCTCTCCTGTCATTTGAAAAGGAGTAAAGGTTTATCCTTCGTCTTGCTTCATGTTTAGAATTGGGTTTCCGATTCCTTCTAAAGTCTACTTCAACTCTGTACTTCTAACGTCTCCACCTAAACTGCGAAATTTTAATTACTATTTATTTTTCCTCAATCGGAGTAGATAGGTTCGCCTACTGTTAGGTTCACAATCATGACCAGTTTTTTTGAATAGGGGTAGAAGTTTACCTCCTTTTTCCGGTTTAAAAGGAACCGGAAACCCAATCTTAAAGTTTATTTTAATTCTCTTTTCCTCACAGTCCCTTGTGTCTTAGTGGAGTTATTGCCTTGCTTGGAATGAATTAATAAAGAAAAAAATCTGGGTTGTCATTATTGCTATTAATGACCATGTTCCGGGCAAATAAATTTAACTTTTGTTAAATTTGTTTCCGAACAAATTGATATTCTGATTGAATCGGTGGAGTCTTGTGTCGATTTCTTTCAAATTTCCTTCAAGAAGGTCGCCTCCAATAATATCAAGTAATAGAAATTCTGCTTTCATCTCGATTAGAATACAATGATTTAGCCCGATGTATTTATCTCACTCCCAACCCCGGTGTACATATATCATTTGGAAAATAAGCAACATCTTTATGTTGAATCTCTATTTTAAATGTGTGCCAATCGATGTTTTGTAGCTGATGAAACAAATTACATACATCAGTAATCAGCTTGTTTCAGAGCAATCATTTCTCTTTTGTACTAGAAATATACATCGACACAAAATACAGGAAGTCAGTGTGATGTGCAATAATTCAGCCATCTTATAAGTAAAAGTTCTGCCAATAAAGATTAAACGACAGCATCGTGCGGATTGTTTTCTATAATGGTCTCTTTAGAACTAATTTTATATCCTATATCAAAATGATTTCGTTCTCTCTCAGAATATCAACTGCTTTGTCAAAGAAAATGGTCTTAACTCCAGCAGTGAAATAATCGACTCGACTGTTTGTCAATAGATACAAAATACGACACAATGTCTATTTTCACGTGAGTCGGTTTATAAAGAAAATAGGTACATCGTTCGTTGTAGCAAGGTGTATTTCTGACCATATAGATTTAATTGCAAGGAGCAAACAGATACTAGATGGGTAATGAGTCATCGGTTACCAGGCAAGATTTGTTTTTGAAATTCCTCTGTATTCAAAGACGGTGGAGACTCGGATAAAATGGTGGTAATATTTGCGAATGTCCAGTAAAAAAAAAAAGAAAAGAAAAAAAGTTGATGATTTAATATAGTTATACATTAATGTGTGCTACAAACCATGTCCCAAGAGACGGTGAAGTTCTGTCTCGGGTCGGACAGGAAAATCAGTCGACCAGAAATTATTTTGAAATACTTCTGTAGCCGAAGATGTTATTGGCACTTAAATCAAATAAAAGTCTCGTTTTAATAAATAATATATGTAGGCCCTAATAAATCCTAATAATTTTAAAGTAATATATAGGGTGAGTTAAAAGCCGCGAACTATAGGGGGTTAATGAATATGTCGAAGAGGGTTGAGTGGCCACTGAGGTCAACAGACCTCATAACCTTGATTTTCTTTTTTCTGTGGGGGCCATTTGAAATCAGTCGGTGATCAGACGCACACTAAAAATATTGAGAAACTTAACGAAAAAAATAAATGCAGTAAAATGGCAGAGCAAACTATCCGATGCGTTAATGAATCCTGCATGTATAGAAGTTAAAAATGTATTTTGAAAAAGAAGGACATTTTGAACAGCACATATAACAATTAAATCACTAGTAAATAGAATTTTAATTTGTAATTATACTTTTAATAAATTATCTCTAAGGTGCATGACTTTTGCTTTACCCGGTATGTTAAAAAAATATGTGAAATTAAATACTTATTTATTCAAATACTAACGCTGTACCATTGCTACTTCTACACTTTTTTTCAAATAATTCTTTTCAATTTCAACACAAAAGGAATATTTCCCATTAGCTAAAAAGGCTTTATCAGTTTAATTGCAATTTTCTACTTATTTATATGAATTAGGCTTCTCAACCCTAAATAACAAAAAATAAACGAGAAGGATTACGCTTAACTGAAGAAATGAGGGTTTGCTTATTCGACCAAACATTGAAGGAATTGTGTGTGTGTGTGTGTGTGTGTGAGTGTGTGAGAGAGAGAGAGAGAGAGAAAAAAAATCAACAAAAAAAACAAAACAAAAACAAAAACAAAAAAAAACAAACAAAAAAAACCCAGCAGACACAGATTTCACACTAAATAAGCTGCACAAATAGTCGAATAGAAACATTGAAATAAAGTTCATATTTCTGTGTATTTTTTTTTAAATCTATGGTTTTATTTCATAACATTTAAATGTATACACTTTAAAGATTTTGCTAAGTGTGCCGTGATATTTTCATTTGCTCCAAGGTGTGCAGTTGCTTAAAAAGGTTGAGAAACGTTGCACTAATCCATTACCTAGAGAAGTAGCGGGACGGGGGGCCTATGTGGTTGTCAATTCATTTGGTTTTCCTGCTCTTTGCAGCTGACGGTGGTCATTGTACTCAAGTAAAAAAAAAAAAAAAAAAAATCTGCTGACCTTTCCAGTGGTTGGAGTCGTGAACTTTAAGAGTACGAAAATAACGTTCTTGAAAGAAATTGACAGAAACCGCGTCAAAAATGAAACCATGTAAAAATAACGGCACGAATCAGGAGAAGGGTTGATATAAATTTGAAAGACACTGAAATTTACTTGTGCATGCGTCTTACGTCCGCGTTATTCTGGTGAGGAGAGAAGATGTTGGATTATAGATTTTATTTTCTATGTCTTCTGCTATTTATGAAATTATAAAATACATGATGCGAAAATGTTATATCGAGAGGCCAAAGGTCAGTATAGAGTTTATGTATATCAGATTTTAAAACTCGTATATCCATACTGTAAAAAAAGCTGGCCATATTTACATCATATTTGCATTGGTTATATTTTCTACATGAGATATCAAGGATATTGAGAGGCATAATAATGACGTCCGAGTTACAAAACAATGAAAACATCAGTTCGAAGCATCAATCAGTTAACAAGGTAGTTGATGTTGCTCCTTCTTGAAAATTCTAAGAACAGACTAGATTTATATGAATTGAGAAGATTGGAAACATGAACTTTTTATATCAACAATGCACATATAAATATTCGCATATATATGTATTTATTGTGTATTTAGACAGCAATCCTTCATTTATACATGTTCATTAAAGACGGCAGACAAGGTACTGCGATAAAGCTTCATATTTAATTTTTCTTGTGTTCGAATGAGTGTTTTCTTTTCTGTCCACAGAGTGTGTAGAAACTGTCCAAATTTGCTTTTTAACTGGATGTATGGTTTGTGTGTGTTTCTAGAGTTATAGGGATGTTTTATTTCCGAACACAGCACATTGTAGCAGTGTTCGTAGTTAATATTATTAAGTGTTGGATTTTTCTTTTTTATTATTAAGGCTTCCATTATTTTAAGTTTTTTTTTTTTTTTACATGTGAACGAGTTTATGTCTGTATTTTCTACTAGTATCTTTCGGATGGAGAGTATAAAGAATCATCACGTCACGAGGAGAGTAAGCCATTAGGGTCTTTAGAAAATTCCATGTACTGCAGCTATATTATTATTAAGGCTTCCATTATTTTTATTCTTTTTTTGAGGGGGGGGATGAGGTTATTATGTTTGTATTATCTACTAGTATGTTTCGGATGGCGTGTGTGTGTATATATAAGAATCATCATGCCACGAGGACAGTAAGCCATCAGGGTCGTTGGTGAATCTCATGTACTGCAGTTATACCACCGGCTCAGGTTTATTTGACGAAACCCGTCCCTCTTGAGGTTGGTTTTGAATTTAGAGTTTTCCTTCTAAAATGGCTGCTACCCAAGTCTATGAAGCCCAGTTTGCTGGTGGAAAGAGATCACATAGCCACCCTTTTCTTCAGGATTGTCGGCATTGGATTACTATTATAATTCAGACAATTTTCTTTTAAATTAACATTGTAGCATATTTATTAAGATATATTACTTTAGAATTCTTATATTTCCTAAGGGAAAGAGAACACAACAGCCTTGACTCGAATTTGAACTCGGCATGCCAATTTCAATTTTCGCACTGATAACCGCCACGTAAACACTAAGAAAAAGTGACTGCTTTTTAAAATTCTAAAAAGTAAAACATGTCGAAGGACAGCTAAAACAAAATAAAATAGAAGAAACTAAAAAGTAATGAAATATTCCGTTGTTAGGGCAACGCATGTTAGTGTCGAATTATGCCTTCTGTTAACAACGGACTATCTCATTACTAGGAGACCAAGACATGTTATAGTCAAATCTAAAAAGGTACACCGTATTTTATATTATAGAGATGTAACTTTGTAATTTTATTGCTGAAAAGAAATCAAACCATCCAGAGGGACCCATTATGCAAGAAAAGATCCACGGATGTAAGTGTATTGCAGAAGGAGGGCTAAATCAGATACAAAAAGTGGAGTGGGGAGATAAAATCATAATGTTTGAAAGATTCCTGACTCTACAGGGTGATTGAACAGTAACTCTTTATTTTATGTAGGAGTGGCCAGCAAAGAATCCTGACATAACACTGTGACATTTTTCTTTGGGGTTGCTTAAAGAAGCATGCCTACTATACGAAACCAAGGCTTTGGAAGAAATTGAAGAGTGGATACAAGAAGTTATGTCATCCCTATCAGAAGAGTTCCTGGTGAAATCAGTTGATGCGATTCCTGGGCGGTTCGAGAAGCTGGTAGTGAAATCTCGTGACAATATTGAATTTTAAATAAAACATTGTGCTTTCCTCTTATATCCATTTCTTGTAATAATAATAGTTAATAAATAAATAAATAAATATTTTAAAATGGTGAGTTACTTTTCAATCATCTTGTATATTGTTTTACCTGATCCTCTCATCAAATGTAGATTCCTTTCAGATCTATTATCTTACAATAAACACAATTTTGTTTTGATTTTAAATACAGTTTTGTTTTTAAATTTTTTGCTTGTACTTATTTTCTGGAATGACATCTATAGACTTTTCCACTATTTATAATACTCATAAAAATTTGAGAAGCTAATATTTTCTTATTTATTTTCAATGATTTTAGACAAACGATACATCTCAGCTCAATAGTATCTGTCATAGGTCAAGAGAACAAATTTAGTCTTCAACAAAAAGCGAGTCGTGGATATTATGAAGAGATTTTTTTCAGAAATACAAATAGATCTGTAAAATGCGAGGCAATCTTTTTAGAACGAAATGCTTTTTCTCCTCACTTTTCTACAAATCCACCCTTCCGAATTATACTTTAACCAAAGATGCCAAGTCTTCGTAGAGGAGAATAACAGAACACTATCTATATATATATATATATAAGGTATTTTCTTAGTGGTCGGACTGTTGTCCTCGTCTTTATTACCATATTCACAATGTTGTACGCCCCAGCTTTCAGGTAATTGGAATTTCGAACTGAACCCTTTATTTCGTTCAGCGGGGTAGATTTTCATAGTTCCACATGTCATGCCTCTTCCAGATGTCTCAGTTATCTCCCTTTAACTCAACACTCCAAATTTTTGTTCGCCACTGCACTAGCCAGGCATTGAACTCACAATGTCTAGGTCAACTAACCTGATCCAACCAACGCTGGCATCCACTGGGCCGTCGTGAATATAGCAATAAAGAAGACAATAGTCTTCTTTATTGCCATGCAATATAAATAATTACAGTAACTCATCTCAGAAATATAGACACAATATAAAGTTGCCTGCTGATGCAGCAATAAATATGTAAAAAGTTCTCTAAAATAAAATTTCTTCCCTTATTATTTACCGATTCTATAGACTTGAACTAGCGTAAAATATTTCGGAGAAAAGTATTCTTTCTTGGTTAAAGGAATTTAATGATGAGAACGAAGAATTGTTGAAATTAATAGAGGAAATAATTCTGGTTAAAACCACACGAGAAACAGTCGAATGATATTTTGAATTCACAAACATAATCTACTTTCTATTTTTTCTCTTTCCTCCGCGTATGATATCAGTTTTCAGAGGAAACCTGCATGATGCTTTTGGGCCCTTGTGTCTGCAAAGTTGGAGTCTGTTGTTTAGAAGTTGCTCCCCCGGTTGTATCCTGGGTGGCCACAGATATTATGCACACCTGATTACTTATTCATCAGTTTGTGCTTGGCCGGGAATTTCTATCTCGGGAGACTACCCTATGGATTTAGTCTTTTCTTCCATTCTACCAGACATTGTGTAGAGATAGTGACACTTACAGATACACACACACACACACACACAAAGTAAGTTATTATTCTGTAATACTCATCTAGTCACAAACATATACATACATATATATCGTGCGACCCACAAAAAAGTGCACCTATTTTAAAAACTGGATAGATTTCTTAAAAATAGAAATATTTTGAATCATCTTGTTTTATTTAACACAAAAAATTGTTGGATTTTTTCTGTTAATGTAAAGTTGCTTATCGGAAATATTAATTCACTCCAAGAAATTATAAAATTTAAATCTGTTTTTTTATTACAATTTTGGCACGCTTTTGAAATTAAATCAAATTTTGTTTAGCTTGCCTCACAACAACTCTAATCCATAGAATATAATAATTAACAAAAATGAATGCGTTATTCACATGTCGTTAAGTGCGGATGATATTCGAGGGACATAAGGAATTTTTACAAAAAAAATCTTTTTTTAGGGGGGGGCGTTATGAGCGAGAACGTAGACCCCATACTTAGAAATAGCACACCCGAATCGTCCACATTTGGGGCGATCGCAAAGGTCAACCCAATCAGAGTGCAATGGAAGGGCCTCGCTCTGGGAGAATTTGGTGTAAATTTTAATAAATGTAAATTCTTTTTATACTGGGGTAAATTAACAGAAAAAAAAGATCCAAATTGTTTACTATATCCTACTAAAATTAAATTTGTTGAAAGCTAAACCCGATGTAAATTTTTAAGAAGTGATAAATTTGTTGGATTTTTCAAGATGATGAATTATCAATATTATATGCTTTACTATACGGATCAGCAAGCTAAAATTGGTTGTTATATGCACAACGTTTCGGCCTTCTTCAGATATCTGTCTTCGCCCTCATTTTGAGAATTTCGAACGGAACCCCTTTATTCGCCACAATCAGTTAATATTCTTAATAGTCTTATTAACATATTCAACTAAACTAGAATATGCAACCTTTCATCAGTACTAGACCTAGAGACTGACCTCACAACTGACAGGGAACCTGATATGCTTCAATCAATTAGGCCATAATAAACAGCGAGTATGATTAAGATGTGGTAGGTGATGCCATGTACTGGGTAATTGAAAAGTAACTCCCTCTTTTATTTATGTTGGACTCATCTTGTAAAAATTATAGTTAGACAGGAGAGTCCATTATACATAAAGTAGGGAGTTACTTTTCAATCACCCTGTAGTTTGGATATACGATGAATTGGTAAAACTTCTTACGGGAAAGAGTGGTACAGTAGAATAGCTTTGATATAGGGAATAGTGGGAAATAGTGCTGCCATAGTTTCTCATGAGGAACTCTCACTACAAGAGACCATGACCTCATTGCATCAGGCCTAGTCTCTCGCATTGGTCTTGACGAAACAGAGGTCACTCAAACAGCATTTGAACGATCCAGCATCTTGACTGCACGATGACAACGTCTCGTTGTCTAACGTTAACTCATTCAGCTACCTCGGTATTGTCATATCCGATAATGGACGCATCGATGAAGACATCCTCTGGCGGATAAATCTCGTCCGGTCTCCGCCTCCTGGTCTTCTCTAATAGCAACCTCTGACTCACCACCAAAGTTGCTGTCTATCGAGCTGTTGTTGTTTCAACACTTCTCTACGGCTGTGAATACTGGGCCTTGAATCGCCGACAGAGAAAACTGCTTGAGGCATTCCACATCCGTTGCCTTCATCGGTATTTGCACGTTATTTGGAGAGATAAAAATCACCCACACCGAAATTCTTCAACGTGCAGAAATCATCAGCATCGAAGCCATCACCCGACAACGCCGCCTTCTACGTTGGGGGTTGGACATGTGCAGATGTCGGGCCATCGGCTCCCGAAAATTGTATTCTTCGGAGAGCTCGAAACCGGCAGCCGACCACATGGAGGCCTAAAGTTGCAACATTGACCAGACACAGAGAACATCGCAAGGGATCGGACTGGCTGGCGGTCTCTCTGCGTCGCCGGAGTGGCGCACTTCGAGGAGGAGAGACGAGGAGCGATTGAGTGGGAGGCGACGTCAGCGTCATCTGCAACTTGCTAATCCCGCACCGGGCTGCTATCTCATTTGGCAACCCACAGAAGACGGACGGGGAGCGCCGTCGTCAGTAATGATGGACAGCCTTAAGCATATATATAAGTGAACATTGAAGTCAACACTCAGAGGCGACAGTCTGTTTCATGCTAGGCGCAATCATCAATCGTATATTTATATTTACATACGCTCTATCCCTAATATCGAGCACACCTTAAAACTATATATATATATATATATATATATATATATATATATATATATATATATATATATATATATGCCACGATGTCATCGTTCATTATGAATTGTGACTTCGTGCTTTCACAGTTATCGACGTCTATCCAATTTCATTCACAAGGCTTGGTTCAACCCGTGATATGATTTTCAGGCAGTTTCCAAATATGGCGCACGCTGGGATCGACCGCTCCAGTCGAATAACATCAGGAAATCTACTTCCTGGAAAATCAACCATGGTGAGAGTCGAACCCGAGTCTCATGATCAGAATGCAAACTTTTTAACCACACACACACACATATATATATATATATATATATATATGGTTAGAACATTCCCTTTTTCCCCTATGAGGCCCGGGATCAAATTTATCAGGTAGATATGTCAGGAAGGTGACCCCCAGCTTTGTGTACCATTGGAAAGTGAGTGGAAACCAAACCAAAGGCTGACTTAATTTTTTTGCGTAGAAGTGAGTAAACGGAATTGTTTGGAAATCCACAGTGGTTCTGTTAGCACAAAGTCACAAGCAATCATGACTGAGGGTTTTTAGCGTTCTCTCCCCAAAACTAATATCCGCTCAGCATTGTTGCATCATAACCACAGGTGGGCTCTCAACAAAAACGAATGGGCCTGAGCAGGTATCTACGAAAGAGATTGACTTGCCCTTCTAATATGTTCAGAAAACGAGTAGCCTACCATTATTTATATGTATATAAAATAAAACACACACACACACACACATATATATATATATATATATATATATATATATATATATATATAACTTATGAAGAACTTGGTAAACCAAATTGGTAAATCCAAGGAGGATGAAACCCATTTTCCTCTCATTTCATTGTTGGAAGTGTTACCTGATGATCCGAAACCCTTTAAAAAGGATTTTGGTGAAATAAATTATTGTAATGGTACCTTAAAGTGTTCTTTTTTCATTAAATATAATATATATATATATATGAGTGGTAATTTGGCAGAGTGTATTTGAAGTCAATGTTTCTAGTTTTTCAGTAGTTTTCTGATAAAGGCATTTAAGGCAAACAGGTTTTCTGGTAGAGTGCTCAATATCGTATAGAGCTTTAATAGAATTAGTAATACATTTTTTTTTCACTTAACTCATGTTTAAAGTTTAAATTCCTCGTCAGAACAGAGTTAGACTATTAACATTTCTCGGCTTTCTTGTTGTGTGAATGTATTGGTTTCCTTTTCGTCTGTTCATTGATTGTTACTTTCATTTTCTCTTTTTCGTTTTCTCTATTTTTTATTTTTATTTATTTCATTCTTTCGTGGCATCTGGTATATTGTTATTGTGTTACGCAGGTGCGTGTTTATATGTGTGCCTATGTATCTGTATGTTTGAACCAGTACCCTTCACATGTGTGCCTATGTATGTGTATGTTTGAACCAGTACCCTTCACATACATAGACATTCATCTGCACGTGTCTGTGTATAAATGGTTCTGTTTTCGGTAATTGTTTTATTCTGTTATCAATTTGTTTCAATTTGGTGGCTATGGTTTTTACTTCTTCGTTTAAGAGGTTTTCTAATTCAATATTGCTGATTTTGTAGAATTTGTCGTTTTCTTTTGGGATTTGTTTTTTGTACTTGTTTGTTTCTATATTCTAGATGACTAAATTTTTCGGCCGTGTGTGCGTATGTGTGTGCATATGTTTTATTTTTTAATGCTTTTTTTTGTCTTTTTCCAGTTGTTCTTGTAATTTGATTGGTTTTCCAAAACAAACAAATTGTAGAAACATTCATTAAAATAAAATAAAATACAATTTCCTAAATAAATCAATAATAAAAACGAATTTTATCGCCAAAATCTTTGTTATTATTAAGAGTAAAGACCAAAGGATATTGTGATTATTAAATTATATTATCCTTTTTAGAACCTTCGTAATTTTGGTTAAATTTTTTTCGTTTTCTTGCGTTAACGGGGGACCATAAATTATTGCAAAACACATTGATATGGAAAATCTTGCAAAAAATCAGATTGTCGGATTTTAATGAAACTTTCAGGACCTATTAATAAAGGAATTAAATCATTTTTAATTGTTTCTTTTTTAGAAAATCTATGTAAAATATTTTTTTAAAATGTGTTAATCTTCACCTATTTAATTTTATGAACTTTCGAGAAATTCTGTTTTGTTCACTTAATATTATTATAAGGATAAGTCCTCAGATAATTTAAATCATCAATTTTTGTGGGTTAAACAGAAAATCTGGCCCGAATCGTAAAATAAAAATTATTTAATTAGAAAGACTTAATTGCTTTAATGCATAAAACATTATGGACAGCATTTTCAATAATGAATTTTTACAAGACTTGTTTTTGTTTTTAAAGATTTTAATTAGAATTTATAAATTTTTAAATCTTTTAAAATTATATATTAATTTGTTATGGTCAAGTGATATGATTAAATTAAGACTGAATTTACTAACCATAATTGAAAAAGCTAACTATAATTCAACGACCCCCAATATTTTAAAAGGAATTGTGAATTTATTTTGTGTGCATAAACGTCTCAATTGTTTTAAATACGGATGTTCAAATGCAACATTATGAAAAAATAAGAGCGGTAACTATAGTAAAATTAAAATTTATTGGTTATTTCCTCATTTCCTTAATAAGTGTCTTCGTAAGTTTGACTATAAAGCGAAAGTAACTAAAATTCAATAAAATTGCTTACAATATTTTCTTAAATTTTTAAGATTACTGGGTACTTGAAAAAATATAAAAAGGCCTTAATGATATATTCGTCAAGTAATTGTTACAAATTTGTCACCCTTAGAAAAATTCCCAAACATAAGTCTATCGAGATATTTGTCGACACCATATAACTTCCGCGTTAAAAAATTGCTTTTCTGCCAAAAAAACTAAGTAATATTTGTTGCAAGCTTTAAATCAGACAATCTTTCTCAAAGTTTCAGAAAAGTATATTTTATTTTTTTAAACACTTTTTAATAAAGACAATTACGTGGTGTTGACTGATTTATCAATGTGGACGATTTTAGCGTTTTTACTGATAATAAAAAAATATTCCAATCAATTTAAATTCAGTCTAAAATACAACAAAAGTATTTTGCTTATTGGAAATACTCTAGATTTAATCTATTAACTTGGAATTAAAACTAAAATAAGAGCGTCAAGAAAGATTTTTCTTTTTTAAAAATGCATTTTAGGTATCGCTTTTCTTTAGATATATAGATAGACACATAGATAGATAGACACATAGATAGATGTTACTGGGTATTAAAGGAAGTGGGAGGAGGAGAACAGTTTTGACCAGTTCTTTATATACAGAGTCCTCGAAAGTAGCAGTGATACATTGTTTGGAGAAGGCTTGAGGCTAACAGTCCATGCAATATTGGTTCCTATGTTCACATTATCGACATCTATAAACGCACTGTATATAAAGAACTGGTCAAGACTGCTTTCCTCCTCCCACTTCATTTAATACCCAGTAACCTATATATACATATACATACACACACACACACACACGAGGGGTGCGATGGATAAAACATCGCCTAAATTGCGCAAAAATTAAAATAACTGTGACGTCTCATTTTAACAGATATATTTACGAAAATTACACAAAAATATCATAAAATACTAAAAAATTAAATTTACTCAATTAAATCGCCATTGGCTTCAACCACGGCCTGCAGACGACTTCGGAATCTCTACTGGGCAGTTTCCTTGTTTAAGTTGGTGAATACTGCCATAATCCTTGCCTTCAGTTCATCTATGGTGTTAAAATGAGTTTTGTTGTTCTCACTCAAATGCGCCCCACACATAATTATCAAGAGGGTTTCATCCTGGGGAGTTAGGTGGCTAGATGTAAGGGGTGATGTAGTCGCAAAAATTGTCTGACAGTTACGACTGGCTTCTTCTTGTGTGGTATGGTGCCGAGCCCTGTTGCCAGACATAGGTCTTCCAGTTGACCTCTTGACCCAGGGCAGCACTAACTTACCAAGACACTTGATGTAAGCATTTGTGTTGAGTTTGAGGCCCTGTTGGAAGATGAACGGAAACATAAAATCGCCATCATTAGTGATCACGACAAACACCTTCATAATCAACATTAGGCTCATCCAACTCTTTCCGAATCCCCAGCAATGTAAAATGTTCGTATTGGACCATCCGGCGCGAATGCCAAGCAGTACAGCAAACTGTTTCCAAATTTTTGGCGGAGTGAATTGCATCAGTATTCTTTTTCTCACAGACGGTGCCCAGCTGACCCAATGGTAACAATTTATCTATCGCACCATTTATATATATATATATATATATATATATATATATATATATATATATATGTGTGTGTGTATTGGCAACTTTTTAAAGTGTTATTTAACACAGTAACACATAATAAAATCAATATACATCAATATCCTTTAACAGGCAATTTTTCTTTCTGGTAATATTTTATTTTTTCAGGATTTCTGACGCTTAATTAGTTCCTCGGATAGACATTCGATAATTTAAACATTCGTCATATCCTAAGTTCTGATAAGTAAAAAAAAAAAGAAGAAAGATATTAAACCAATCCATTTTGTGCACCTTCGGTAGATAATACGCAGGTGACTGAATGAGTGTCTCTTCATCTGACAGAGAAACTACAATGACAACAAAATACCAAAGACGAAACCTGATGGAAAAAAAAAAAAGGAAAATACGTGAGAAAACTAATTACCTATTCTGATGTTGCTGTTTACTATGCACATCTTTGCAACACACAATTCCAAATACTGTGGTAGAAATAAGAGATTGTTTATGGATGACGCGAATTGTTTAGTTAAGGAACCGAAATGAGCGGCAATAAGCAGTCATCATCAAACATCATCAAGCATCTACTTATCTCGTGAAACTATCGTAACATCCTGGTCGATCAGACGGCTAGAGAAGCCGGAGTGGGTTCTCCGGGACGTAGACATGGGCGATAGAGTGACGAGGCTTTACGATATCCACATAACAGGGGCCCGGTCTTGACCAAGCCGACGAGATCCAAAGGAATGCTGGACATTATATTTTAGTGCTGGCTTGGCTGCAGCATAAGAGCCAATCGCATTAGGGAAACCACTCTGGATTTTTTGTATGAATTTACGTCCCCAGCTTTTTCAATGTTTGAATATGACTGCAAAATGACTCTTTGGAAATGATTATTACATACGATACAAATAATCAGTATAAAGTATTCAGGAAACCTTTCATATACAAGGTGACTGAAAAGTAATTCCTTATTTTATTTATGACTGGAAATGTACAAAGTCTTCCCTGTGGTAGCAAATTTCCTTAAACACAGCATGGGAATGTGGAACACCACAATATACCTAAATCACATCAGAGGTACTGCCATCTCTAACCGTCTGAATATCCGACGTGAAATCTTTCAAGGAGACTTCCTGTCACCTCTTTTGTTTATCCTTAAACCCCCTTACAGATGAACTAAACAATAGTAGCTATGGTTACAAACTAGACAAAAAATATTCAATTACCTACTCTACATAGATGATAAACTCTTTGCCAAAGATTACAATGAGCTGAAGGGCCTCCTCCATATTGTATAATGTTCAAGTGACGACATATGTATGGATAATGTGCAAAAGTAACATTCAAGAAAGGAAGAATTACAGAAACATCCTCAATAAATTTTGACTTTGTCACAAATATTAGGGAACTGGAACAAGATGAAGCCTATATTTACCTAGTAATTAGCGAAGAAGATGGTATACAGCATACCCAAATGAAGGTGATGGTAAGAAAAGAGTACTACAGGCGTGTACGTCTGGTACTAAATACCGAGCTGAATTCAAAAAGCAGAATATCAGCCATAAACACCTTGGCTGTGTTGTGGTGCAATACAACTTTAATATCCTTAACTGGAACATAGCTGGTATTAAGCGAATGGACGCCAAAACGAGGAAGCTTCTCACTTGCTACCGTATGCATCATCTCCAAGCTGATGTTGATCGTCCGTATGTGTTCAGATCCGAAGGAGGCAGAGGATTAGTTCAACTAGAACTGTCCTATAAAACTAGGACAATTGGCCTTCAAACGATACCTGAAAACTACAGAAGACTAGATGATGTCATTTGTCAAAGAACATGAAAGTAATAAGCGTCTTTATTCCATGATAAAGGAAGCCATCAAGTTCAAAATAAAGGTTCAAATGGGTGCAGAAATACACCGACTGAAGCTGCAAAATAATTAAAAAAGAAAGCAAATGCAACCGACCAGATACAGAAACAATGACAAGATAAACCGCTTCATGGCCGATACCTTGCCCGTACCAAACAAGATGATGTAGAAAAACCCCGTACTCATCAGTGGCTACGTAGTACAGGGTTAAAAGCTGAAACCGAACATTTTATCCTTGCTGCATAGAACCAATGCTTGTTAACTAGAAACTATCAAGCACACATACTAAAATATTGTGTTAACCCAAAATGCAAATTCTGTGATAAATATCCAGAAACAATTGATCATTTTGTATCAGGTTGCACGGTATTGGCACCCACTGAATATAAAACCCGGCATGACAGAGTGAGCCAATATCTGCATTGGAAAATCTGCAACACTTACGGGAAGGAAACTGAAAGAAATTGGTATGAACACTACCCAATCCTGGTTACGGAGATAGGACCTGTTACAATTTTATGGGATTACACAATACACACTGACAGAACAATCAAAGCTAACCGCCCAGACATTGTTATTAGAGACCGCAAACAAAAGAAAAGTGTCTCCTTATTGATATAGAATTCCCTGCAGACGACAATGTATCATTGAAGATCTTCAAAAAGCTATCAAAATACAAGGATCTTGAAATCGAAATCTCAAAATTGTGGCACATGGAAATATCAAAAATCCCTGTTGTAGTTGGAGCTCTCGGATTGGTTGGAAAAGATTCAAGTAGACTCACCGAAGGGATTCCTGGAAGCCCATGTCTTAAAGAAATACAAAAAACAAAAAAGTTCTCACGAGTACAGCCCAGACCTTATGAAGGGCTTTATCCATGTAAAATGTGTGTGTGCTTTTTTTTTTTTTATTGGTCAATGGAAAATGTCATGATGCCATTTCTAACCTTAGGTCTCTGGGCGGGACCCGGAAAGAAATGTGTACAGACAAGAAATCAAATGTGTGTGTGTGTGTGTGTGTGTGTATAGATAGGTAGTGTAAGCTTTCTTAGCGCGATAAATGCAAACGGTAAGCGGAATTCTAAGCGATTATTGTGTTCATTTTATTTGTACATAAGGCTTTCGGAAACTCATGAATCCATCTCCGGCTGGGCAATTTAGCCTTGATATTGCAACCAGACAAAAGGGAGTGAAACATCACTCTCGGGTGAGTTATGATTCCTTCTCTTCTCCCTTCAGCTATGGATTAAACAGTAGATTGGGCTCTGTAGCCGTGATTGTCTAGGATTAGAACAACATCCACTGAATGCTGAGTAACCATGATTAGGCATGGGGTTCAGATTAATTCTGTAAAAAAGAAAAAAAACAAAAGATTTCAACAACTATGGATAATACCACTAGAAAATGATGCAGAATTTGGTTGACACCAACAGGCATTAGATCCCAAAAAGCTATCATCTCTCTCTCTCATATATATATATACATGTATGTATGTATGTATGTATGTGTGTAAGTGCGTTGGTCTGCGTGCGTTTACATATGTCTATCTATCCTTTGTGTGCTCGTCTATGTGTACATATATGGATATGAAGCATGGATGCTTGTTAGAAGACAATTCTTTTTTTTTTTAATGTTTAACAAATGATGATGTGATTTTTAAACAGCGAGTGATAATGCATGGTTTTAAGGAGCTCGTCTCAGAGACGCCTTCCCTCCACCTACCGACCGTTATCAATGTAACTCTCCAATCATAACAGATTTCCGAATCGTCTCATCGGTAACAGTGAATTCGCACCTGCCAGGTGTCGGCCGCCAAAGCGTTGGCAAATGAAAATAAATGATTTTTTTTTTCTTCGAATATAAACGCAATATTGAGGTCATCTCATGACTTCTGCGTCGTCTTATTCAGTTAATCTTTTCCTTTGTCTGCATTAATAACAGACGGAATGTCCTCAGCTCAATCCCCAAACCGTTTTTCCCCGGCGTCGCTTCTGATCGAAATTCTCAAGTGACTAAAGATGGACTCAGGCCAGCAAGATATGAACTGGCACGAAATAGCAGAGTAATCTATATTTTTACATAATATTATTTGGTCCCTTATCACATAAGTTTTTTGACACATCGGTGCCTATATATATATATATATATATATATATATATATATATACACAAAAAAAAAATACGATACTTTATAAAACTACAGTCACTCCACTAAATTCTGTGTACATTTTAAGTGCTAAGCTTTCTGCGTAAAAGTTACCGAAATTAATAACACTAAAAATGGTTATTTAAAAAAAATTCCTGACGGTTCAGCTGAAGATTCTTATAGGGAAGTGGTTTACCCAAGTTCTCACTAAATTCTTCTTCGTCAACCTCATAGCATGTTTCTGGTAAAACATATATTGGAAAGTTCATTATGTATTCAATAATATTAAAAGCAATGTTTTTTATACAGTTATCGGTCACGTAGCCTGATCTCCCCTTAATAGTCAGATATTTCATTGTTATCGTTGTACATTACGAATAAAAAAAAGTCTTAATATCTCATGCAGGACATCACATTTTACTCAACACTGGACTTCGTCAATTAGTGTGTGTGTGTGTGTTCCTCGAGGCCTTTTCCAAACGTCCGCACTCCATTCTCGTGTGAATGTAGGAGACCCTCTCCACTTAGAGGTGGTTGCTCATTTATCTAGTGTCCTATGGTTTTCCCCACACGTGCATATCCTAGGCGCAGATGGGTGAAGCATGTGTTTACATGTGGAGAGCAGACACTGATGTCGGGTGAAGCGCAGATTTCTATCGTCGGCTAAGAGAGTCACCCCTCAGGACAACACGTTGGTGCATCTGGATACATTGATAATCTTGTATCATCTGGGGTGACTCATATACAACAATCTTAACAAGCGGTATTAAATCGACGACAATAAGCGAATACTGGTCCTATTACTAGAACAACGAAATATTTAATCAGGAAGTTAGTAAGGGCAGACTACTAATACACTGATTTTTTATTTATTTTTCTTGTTATTTTCTTTGAATTTATATATATATATATATATATATATATATATATATATATATATATATAAATATATTTTTAATGCCTTTAAAAGCAAGTTCCTCCTTTTATTCGATGAAGGTGATATAGTAAAAAGATAAAATTACTAAATGTTTTCTGTAGAAAATAAAACCAATGCAACGATATGAGTATACTAGTATTATAAAAATGTTTATATTAGCAATTTCCTTATAAGGAAACATTTGGCACTTATTGACCGAGCAACCAGTGCTATTGACGATATAAATTTATAAAAATCTTCTAAAACAGTTGTTCAGGAAAATAGGTTTCTCAAGTCCAGTAACCTTTATTGCTCTTTCTTGTACTGATGGGAACTTTTGTTCTAACCTTTTCGTCGAAGTAGGGTGAAATGTCATGATAATTAGGTCATTATTTTCTCTTTAAGTTACAAGTGATATCCATTTCAATTATTGCCGCTTTTGGAAGTCTGCAAGTGACGTGGTTTGACTTATTTCATACAGTGAGTATGTAGCGCCAGTTTACAAGATTCGAAGAAAGTCCTCGCCAAGACCTACAGGCTTCATTTGTTCGAACCTATTTTTAACCGTTGATCTGAGAAAGCGGTTCTATTCAGCTGACAGTTTAGATATTTCTGAACGAATTTGGCAGCATACGTGGCATCCACATGAAAGAGGCTATTTGAAAACATGCTGAAAATATCCTCTTTCCTCGGCAATATATAGCTGACAGAGTCGAGAGACCGAGTTGTAAACTTTAATTAATGTCTCTCTTGTCATTGTGCAATAATTCTGTTCGATTATCGTCCGTAAATTATACAAGAGACATTGGGTTCTGTGACATATGTTTTGTCTTGAAAATAATTCCGTTAGGAGAAATGGAATGACGTTGGCGTATGCGGTTGATATGCAATACTTGTCTTGCCAAAGAGTAAATTGAAATGTTTCATTACATTAAAATCTGATATCACAATAAAAACTGCACTGCGTTTTAGGTTGCTAAAAATAAAACATCTCAATTACATGAAAGGACAAAAGAATCACTGATACAATTTATCTTTGAACCATGCGTGCGCGCACACACATTTGTGCGTATATATATATATATATATATATATATATATATTTATTTATATTGTGTGTGTGTGATTTGATTATAGTGGTGAAGTCTTTGTGCAAAACCAATCACACTTTTTGAAGGCCCGAATACAGAGACCTAGTGCACTACCCTCCGCAGGTTTGGAATTCAGAGTTTTCCTTCACCTAGACCAGTTGCCATCAAAGGCTATAGAACCCAGTTTGCTACTATCGATAGCTGGAGGGAGAAGAGAATTAATAGCATATTAGCATGTAAGTTAATGTAATGGATTCAACTGGAATTTGACCCCGGCTCTCCGATTCCTCAATCCAAGATGTTATCCAGGAGGCACGATGGAGTAATGGATATATATATATGATAAAAGGTTTTAATAGTGTGCTATAAAAGTGCTCAGTATCACTGATAGAGCGTATGTAAATATAAACGTGGACACTGAGGTCAAGATCGAGCGGCGAGAGTGGCTCATGCTCTTTTCAGGCCATCCACGTTAACATATTTATTTTAAACAATTCTACCTCGAGCAAGGCGATAATGACACTAAGACGCAAAGATGTTACTGGGAGCGAAAACGCATGAACAGACTTTAGAATGACAAAGAATACACCTCTACTCCTGTTCAGAAGACCGAGGAAGAGTGTCAACCGGAAGATAGAAGACTATTTGAATAAAGACCAAAATAAAACTTATCTTTGTGAACGTATTTCATCCTCCTATGGATTTATCAAAACAAAAGCAAGAAAAATTTATTTAAAAGTATTTGTAAATAGAAGTAAAAAGTCGTTAGTTTTTCGGAATTTTTAAGGTAAGAACGTTCATAAATATACAGTAGGCTAACTGAAAGTCAAGGTAAATTATGTAGGATGCTAAGTGATGTAATTTGATGTCTAATAAAAGAAAGTGGATAAATGTTATTGCCGTTGCTTTTTTTATAAAGTAATTATATTAATTTATGTATTATATATATTAAATAATAGGTTTTGAATTTAAACGTTTTCTTTCAATTTTTTTTTATAGTCTTGTATGTTGACTTGTGAAAAGAGTATTTCTTTTAGGAAGGGAGATATTTGAAAAAATCCGAGGCACAGATTTATGTTTTGGTAAGATTCGATAGCGACACTTAAGAATTTTTCGTCTATGTCCTTCAGAGGACGCAAACGCATTGGCTGAGATAAATTTTCCTTTTTTCCCTTTACAGATATATTTTAGTTATATTTGAATTTTTTTTCTTACAGACACACACACACACACACATATAAGAATTAATAGATTTATTTTTTTAGACTTTTTATTACTTCAGACGTTATTTCTGAAATATACGCTCCATTTTTATTTTTAAACAGTCTATATTACGACTGTCGGCCAGCACAGCCGATAATTGCCCTCCCCACCTCCTCGCAAAAAAAAATGTGCTCTCCGGTAGGGGTCAAATCTGCCGCCTTACCTTTGTCGGGAGAAACCAACGAATCAGACAGAATAAATGTTTTCACAAAGCAATGCTTATAGTGGTCAATTATGTAAAACATCGGTCAGAGACTACGACAGATCCGAACGTTTTAATATTTAAAAAAAAAAAAAATAAAAAAATATCAAAAAAAAATATCAAAAAAAGAAAAAAAAATCATCGACCTAAACAGACTTTTGTTTAAATAAAGGTCAGCGGAAAGAAAATCCAGGTTGCACTAATTCAGGATTTAAACACTTCCGTTGAGGTTCTTTCTCCCTCGCTGGTTTTACGAAAGAGGCTTTGTTAATAATCCTGATTGAACTAAAAATCATTGTCATTGAATTTACAAGCGTTAGAATAATTCAGTAAGGGGAGGAGAAGACGAAGATGCAAGAGAGGAAGATATCAAACAAGACAATAACGAAAATGGAGGTTGAGGTGAAGAGGATAACAACAATGGCGAAGAATAACGAGAGAACAAAAAAAAAAAAAAGACCGAATCAACAATGACAAAGACGATGATGATAAATGAAGAGGAGACGACGACAACGAACAAGGAAGATGAGATGTTGCATTGTTTACAGAAAAAGATTGCGTATAGTTCTTTCCTCTCTCATTAAATCGACATTAAATTAGCCGGCGACTTAAAAGATTGATCAGGATATACGCATGCGTACGTATACACTGAGATGAGATAGCCCAGAGATTAGACGTCATTATTTTGTAACTAGTAGTTAGATTTCAAATCTTACCCTCCGTTGTTAGTTTCATTTAACACCAACGTTCTCAAGAAAGGTTCACACTTCAAAATTGCATCCCCTTTTCAATCAATTCACCCAAAACAAAACGATAGCACAACTAAAGGGACTTCTGGGAGTGAAAGAGAAGGTAAGTTTGAGCTTCAAAAATTTAAATGCGATGTCAATAATTATCTTTCGTCATTTTAAATTCTGTTCTTTTAGTGTTCTCGCTTCTTAATGTTTTTCTTATGTTGTTTTTTTCACACTCAGTAACCCTGTGTGTTAGGTATTCTGTTGCCCTGCTTGGGGTGAAATGATATCAGAAGGGCCCGGAAACACAATTATGGTATAAATTTTACAGTTTAGGGCGAGACAGAAGAACATAGTTGAAATACAATTGAGAAGCAACCGAAAACTCAATCTTAAACGGGAAACAAGGGATAAACCGCTACTCCTGTTCACACTCCTCCCTGGAAAAGAGCGTTTCATACTTGTCAAAATTAAGCTTAGAGTGGAGTAATGGCTAACGAGCTAGCTTGCTTTGGGACTATAACTATAGGGCAACAATTTTGATTTTCTTGCGCCTGTGTGTCAGATGAGGCTTAATAAATATCTGCTACACACGTAGTAGTTACCATTTGCATAAAGGGTCTTAGTTCTTTTCTAGGCAAAAGCTCGGAATTCGAATGCTGACTTTCAAAAAACGTTTGACTGAAGAGAGAGGCACAACGTAACACTCTTCGCCTTTGGCCTGGTGCCAGACTAAGCTAAATTTTCAGTGGGTTCTCCATACTTCTTAAAACTGTGCCAAACTTAGAAGATAGAATTCAATCTTAAAACCAAGATAAGTTTAATAAACAAACAAGATACCTCGAGCGACAATTGTATTTCATTTGATAAGAGTTCGATCCTCACTGGATAACTATACTTATGTCCCTGTGCCAACATTAAGTTTAGCTTATTAAATAATGACGCTTTCCGTAAAGAGATATTTATTCGCCTTTCCACGAGGACAAGACGACACAAATTATAATCAGACGCGTGTTTAAAGATAAATACTGTCCGGTCTCTGTGGCCGATGTTAAGGCGTAGGGCGATACACTGCCTTTCTCGTTAGAATAGAATCTCCAGAACCAAGATTGCTTCCTCCCATTCTGTTGCGTCTCATCCGAATACGAAACTCAATTGACCGGTGATCAAGGAAATACAGTGGCTGGTGAACAATAGCAAGAAAATTCAACTTTGATTTGTTTTAAGGTCATAAGTTCGATTTTCTTGTGTCCTTGTGCCAGACGAGGCGTAATAAATATCTACTACGTACAAAGTTATGCTCAACGGTTGAGATAGTTGTGCGTTTCCCACCGGCACAAATGATCTTAGTTCGGGTGTACGTAAAAGCTCGGATCTCGAAAATTAATTTTCAAAAGAAAGACTCAACTCAATCTACTTCTAGTTTGGCCTTGTGCCAGACTAAGCTGAATTCTTAAAATATACATTAGGACGAAATGTCTCAGTGTAAAAGAGATATGTAGAGAGAGAGAGAGAGGGGTGGGGTAGGTGATGAGAAATATAAAGAGAGTGAGAGAAGGAAAGTGGAAATGAAATACTGAAAAGAATATTTATTTGCCATCACTCTTTCTATATAACGTACAACTTTTCACGCACGTGAACACACACACACACACATATATATCTCAAATCCATATCTACGCAGCGAAACCTCTCCAGACATGCACGTATCTATGGATTCGAACTCGGTGAGTGCGTGGTGGTTGTCACGTGGCTAAATGCATTATCGAAATGTCGTGCTCAACAAATCTAAACCAAATGATAAAAGCTTCGAATTAAGACGAAATTGAAACAATAACAACAATAAAAAATAATAAAAAAAAATAGAACAAATAAATAAATAAATAAATCATCTCCAAAAATAAGAACACAAACGAACAAGAAAATATCGGTAATAATATATAGACGCACGCCAGTGTCGAAAAACAAAACTATTTTCATAACATAATTTAGTCTTCGGCTCCTGTTTCTGGTGACTGCGGACTTATTTCTCTTCATGCAAGCCCAGATAGCGTGGCACGTACGTGTATGCGTGAAGATCGAAGCCTCACCGAAAGCGCTTTTTCCGGCACATCCGTGCAATTGCATAGGCTTTCAGCTGAACATCTTCGAGGTCGTATACTTATAAGGCCAGAGCGAGGAGATGGCCGTAGACAAAATAAGATGACCATTACTAGAGAGGTATATCAAGCATCTTGAGTAGAAAGTAAATCAGACTTAACCAGATCAGTAGGTATATGGTATTCGGGATAAAGAAGTAACGAAGAGGATTAAAATGGCGAATATAAACCACGTCTGCATGCAACAAATGCAGGCGGTCGCCCTCTAAGTGCTAAAGATAATCTGGGTCATCTATTCCGCTAAAAAGTAGTTATAATAAAAAAAAATAGCTTATACAATTTTTAAGCCGCGGTATCTTACAAAAAGATTTGAGACTTAAATTATTTGCAAAGTATATCTTGACGGCGTTTTTCAACCGGTGGGCTCGGGCGAACTAATGCAGCCAGAGAAGTAGCCAAGTGCACCCTAAGTTAACAGAAGAATAATTTATGAATTATTCTTATATTTAAAATAAAAATTGTTTTGAAAAATCTATAACCACCAAGCACTTCCATATCGAGTCAAGTTTTTGTTATTTCAAAGTGGATGCTAAATTACTTTATCTTTAAGGAGCTGATAATCCTTTCAAGGAATTTTAATCAGTTTTTATCGGTCTCTCTTTCGAAAAAAAAAAAAAAAAAATTCTTCATAAATTCATTTGAATAAAAAGTGTACTGCTAACCTTCTTTGGAATGCTAAACCAAAATTTCATATTTTCAAGTTTCATGATTAAGCTTTCCTTATTAAAATTTAAAGTACAGTTCCGAGTTTTACTTATTCTATAAATGTGCCCTAAAGAAAAAAAAAAGGGTTAAAAAAAAAAACCAAAAAACAAACAAACTCTGGTTTAATGTGGAAAACTATGGGTTTTTTTTTCTTTCTCAAAACGAGTAATTCTGGTATTATTTATATTCGTACTAATGTATTCATCTTTATTGTTATTGTAACGTTTCGACATTTGTGTTTCCGATCGTCTTCAGGCATCTGTCGATCCGGGTAACCATAATGGAATTCCAAATTTCATTTATTTAATCCACGAGGTTAGATTGTTCTCGTTTTTCTGTCTGTGTCTAAAAACACAACGTCTTGTCTGGTATTTCTACTCTTAGTATAACGGTGGAAAGTTTAGTCAAGGGACATGGCATTTATGGGAAAAAAAAGAGCAAAAAGAAAAGAAAAAGCAAAAAGAGCAAAAAGAAAAGAAAAAGCAAAAAGAGCAAAAAGAAAAGAAAAAGCAAAAAGAGCAAAAAGAAAAGAAAAAGCAAAAAGAGCAAAAAGAAAAGAAAAAGCAAAAAGAGCAAAAAGAAAAGAAAAAGCAAAAAGAGCAAAAAGAAAAGAAAAAGCAAAAAGAGCAAAAAGAAAAGAAAAAGCAAAAAGAGCAAAAAGAAAAGAAAAAGCAAAGAGAAAAAAGAGAGAGAGAAAGCAAAGAGAAAAAAGAGAGAGAGAAAGAAAAGAAAAAAGAAAGAGAGAAAGAAAAGAAAAAAGAAAGAAAAGAGAAAAAGAAAAAAGAAAGAAAAGAGAAAAAGGAAAAAGAGAAAAGAGAAAAAAAGAAAGAAAGAAGAAGGAAAGTACTGTGAAGTTTCAAACGTCCCTTTGTGATTTAGTACTTCGTAATGTCAATTGTATTTCATAACAATATCTATCATTGCGTCACATGGCTAAAGAGCGAAATTAGCAGAGCATCAATTCTTCGGTAATGATTTAGTCCTGATCTAATTTTCAATCAACGACATTTGATAGAGAAAGAGTTATTAACCAAGCTTAAGCTGTCGAAGAGACTAATAGCAAGAATCAAATTCACTAGCAATGGCTTGAGAGATTAGTTTGTTAATCATCACATTACAGATTAAAGTTGAACAATAATATTCAGATGATGTCTCACCGTAGAGAAATGGCTTGCAAACAGCTTTAGCAAACAATTATTACTTTAGTAAATTCAAGTCTCACCGAGTGCCCCTAACGTGTAGCCTCGTCTCGAACGAAGCGAAACTTAGTCAGTATTTAGAGACAAAACAACAGAAACTGAAGAGTAAATAAAAAAAAAAAAAAATAAGATAACAACTAAAAAAATAAAAATTGAATCCAGATAAAAAAAAAGTTACAAGAAAAAAAAGAAACAGTACAATGTTAGCACTCTTTCTGTGTCGTCTTTTTGTTGCTGGATTGCTAGTGTGTTTGGGTAAATATTAGACACCATTATGTTGTGGGAATCAACACTTTGCATAGTAAATATTTATGGGTCCCTGGAAAATTTATCCCACAAACAATATTAGCGGACCAAGTAAAAAAGGTGAGTAACACCAAACAAATATATAAAAAGAAATTAAATGTGATGAAAGGGGAAAACTTGAAACTTTCTAAAGTAAGAATACGATTGTCCGTGTGCGTAACAAGCGTGAGTGAGAGAGTATAAAAGTCAAGAGAGAAAACCATGAAAATGAACGTACCTCAGTGGGGGTCATTTTACCTACGTACGACTACATCTGAAAGCCAGAGCTAAAAAAACTGTAAAAGAGGCTAGGTAGAGAAATGCACGCATTTTTATAGGCTTAAGTATTTCCCTTCTCCAGCGACGATGTTTGTAGCAAAGTCAAATACAGTGTAACCCGGATATAAGAGAAACCCGGATATAAGAGACTTCTTATATCCGGGTTTCTCTTATATCCGGGTTTGGTCTATTTTGTTTAGGTAACACAGGCTCTAATTTGGGACCAGAGAAAATTTCTCTTATGTCCGGGTTTCTCTTATATCCGGGTTACACTGTAAGATAAACCAGACTTTTTCTAACCCCAACGATCTAGCGAATAGTGGAAATCTCGGATCTGTGCTGTTGTGGTTAAAAAAGAAAAAAAAAAAAGAATTTAATGAAAAATATTTTTACGCCTTATACCATGGAAATTATTGACAGTAATAAACGTGGTTCAAAAATCTGCTACAATGGAGTCATGCATATCAAGCATTTAAGCATGTCACTCGCAAAACCAAACGGTGAAAAATAAGTATCCGCTTCCATATTACAATATTCAAGCAAATGCCTGAAACTGTAGGTTGTACTGAACCATATATTCTTTTTTTATTATTATACAGACATACCTATCTCAATTTTGGATCTTTTCTGTTAATTCACTGAAAATTATATTTACTAAAATTCACACCAAATTATTCCAGAGCGATCGCCCCAAATGTGGGCAACTGGGGGTGTGCTATTTCAAATTTGAGTGGTTTGCCTCCGTGCTCAACTAGATAAACAAGCAAAAAACAGATTTTTTTTTTTAATTGTAAAAAATACCTCGAATACCATCCGCACTTACGAAATGTGAATAACTCCCTGATTTTTTTAGTAATTTTCAATTCTGAGGGCTGGAATTGTTGCAAAGCAAGCTAAACAAATTTTGATTTAAAATTTATAATATCAAAAGAGTGACAAATTGTAATAAAAAAAACCCCCAAAAAACTTTGATTTAAAATTTGTAATTTCTTGGCGTGAATTGATATTTATTATAAATAACTTTACATAATTTGAGGTAAATTAACAGAAGAATCCTCAATTTCTAAATTCAATAATTACAATAAAAGGTAAAAAGAACGGCTAATAATGAATTTAAAAGCAATATACTGAAATAAAAAGTCACGTGATGGACAGAAAATTTAATCTTACCGCAGTTCTAAGCAACAGCAGCATACATTTTTTTTCTTTCCTTATTAAATGAAGAACTTACATCTGTGATTTTTAACCGAAAAACTTTACGACTTGCTTTTATCACATTTAAATTGCCATCGTCAATTTGAAACCATTATTTAGTGAAACTTAAGAATTATCTATTTCTGGGAGAAGGAGTTTCATTGCAGGTGGAGATTACAAAATGGCCAATTGTAATAATTAGCATATAGGTGCACTTGAAACGTAAAATTGAATCACTCTCAGCAGTTGACTAAAATAAGTCTATAAGATCAAATGAGGTCGAAACGATAACAGGGGAAAGTAATTGGCCAGGAACCAAGCAAACAGTAATTAAAGCAAACAAAATGAATATTTCGAGAATTAGGAAAAGTAATATATTTAAAGTCTGACTGGACTGATCCACTTGGTAGGTTTTCTTGTCGCCATTTTCTGAAAAGAAAATAGGATTTCCATGTTGAAAAATACATATTACTTCTGTGAAATAAATGCTATTTCAGAATTATATTGCGGAAATATTGATGGACTTAACACACACGCATATATATATATATATATATATATATATATATATAGTGATTTACTAAATATAGCTTAGTTTTGGTACAAGGCCTAGATTAAAGAGCACCCACTATGAATCGAACTCACTACTCAGTCGCAATTAAGCTAGCGAGACAAGCTTGCTAACCCTTATACCACGTTTAACCCTACCGGAGAGCGTCTATTTCAAACACGGATATCTACTGAAATAACGATGGAAATTACAAACACATATATACATATATATATATATATATATATATATATATATATATATATATAATTTCAAATTACAATTATATATATATATAATTGTAATTTCAAATTAGAAGTCTACCCAACAACTAGAAGAGTCTACCCCAGTGAGCGAAATAAAGGGTTCAGTTCGACATTCCAATCACCTGAAGAATGCCGGAGCGTACAACAGCCGAAAGGTTGTAATAAATATGGAGACAAATATGAGGACAATAGTTCGAATAATGTAAATAGTGTAAAAAATATTTAATGAAAATTAACAGAAAAGAAATAAAAACAATGTATTCGCAGCGTTATTTTCCCTACCCTAACCTAATAACAGAATAAATATTCTTTTATTAAAACGAAGTATTTTCGTTTATTAGGGTCAAATAATGCCTCTTATTACCATAATAACGTATTATTTCATTGCCTTAAATAAAGAAAATAAGGATACGTGACCGATAAAATCACAATGTGGTATATATATATATATATATATATATATATATATATATATATATATATATATATGTGTGTGTGTATTAATATAATAGGGAAAAACAATTAGATTAATGATCCAAACTTCATTGGTATTTGTTTTATTTTTGAAAAACAATACAACAGTACTCAATACAGAAGCAGAACATAAAATTATAATTATGTTTTTAAAAAAAATGATTCCATCGCGACACACAAATTACTATGTTTTGAAACTGACATTGTAAACATCGCTTGAGAATGAAACTGTACTCTAAATTTTAAGTTGAATATTGAAATTAAACTTTAGGACTTTAGTCAGTTTCGAAACAGTAATTTCTGTGTCGCGATGAAATCATATATATATATATATATATATATATATTTGGTTGGATAGATGTGAGTTTGTGACCCTGGGTTTCACGCTTTAATCTCTGATATTGAGCGCTTTCTAATAAGTACCGCGCATATAATATATAAATAATTATACATATATATATTTATTTATATTTATATACAATTTTCACACATATATATGTATATATATATGTATGTATAATCACTTTTAACGTTATTTTAGTGGATGAGTAGGCGCGCCGTTTATTTATTAAGCAGTATATTTATTTATTTTCGTCTAACGGCCTGAATACTCAAGAAATCTTATTAAAGTAAAACTAAACTATATATATATATATATATATATATATATATATATATATATATATATATATATATATATAATGCCAATCTACTCTACTAATGCTTTTAGAAAACATCCTGTTCGGTTATGGAATGCCGAAATTTTCTGCATAGAAACGGCTAATTTCACCATTATCATAATAATATAATATTAAATGTAACTATGTAGGATGGGTTTCTATATTTCATTAAATACTCTGTGGTATTGGAAAGCTTCCGGACTCTCAGCCACTGATATTGGTACCAAATATACTGAGACAATTGGGTACCTCAAGGCGGTGTAATGGTTAGCAAGCTTGGCTTGCTAAAACAATTACGTAGTAGTGAGTTCGATCCTCACTGGGTGCCCCCTAATTTCGGCCTTGTGCCACATCTAAGCTACGCTTGGAAAATCACAATATACTGAGACAATTTGTCAATAGGCTACGTGCCATCTACTTGTATTAAATTATTATGCGAGATTTGTTTGAATGGCTCTACGATCTTTCCGATAGCTAACAAATTTGAGAAAAGTGTCGGGAAAATTTTGCGTTAAGTTTGGCAGATATGTTACCGAGACTCTCGTAAGGCTTTGTCAGGCTTTTGGAAAATATTTTTTTATGCTGAACACAGGTCTTTGAGTAGTATGCAAGTTTCCGAGTCGGTCGAGTGTCAACTTCAGATGATGAGAAACAGAAAAGAAAAGGGGAACATAATCCATATCACATGACTGGAATCAATTATGGAATCGGTCAAGAAATCGTCGCCGAAATCCTGAACCTGCATCCCGTTATTGCGAAGTTTGTACACTTGACTCTGAAAATGAATTCATGGTAGCGGCAAATTGATGCCTTGAGCTCCGAGAAAACGACAACCAAATTTTTATCTCTAGAATAATCACAGGCAACGAAAGTTAGTTTTGCGATTACAATCAAAAGGCAACAATAGTTATAAGAGTGGAAAAGCTCACGGCCATCAATAGTGGAAAAGAAAAGCACGACAGGTGAAAATATTGAAGGGTGCTGGGACTATTTCGAAGATCATGGTGAATGCATTTAAATAATATATGAAATATTTTTCTGGAATAACGGTGTGCGTTTTTATGGTGGAGGCCGGGAAATTTCCGATACCGTTTCATACTGTAAATATGTTGATAGCTTGCAAATTATTATTTGATATGTACGGATATTGTAACAGTTATCGAAACGGAAAGTGAAGTTGCCGTACCGAGTTCAAATGCCAGTCGATTCTGTTTTGAAAACACATGGATACATCCTTTTTTTCTCCAGAACTAATGACATAGGTGAAAATATGGAAGGGTGCTGGGACTATTTCAAAGATCATGGTCGATGCATTTAAATAATATATGAAATATTTTTCTGGAATAACAGTTGCATCTTTTCTAATTGATCTTTTTAGCTCTAAGTTGAAATGGAGATCTGGCTTCCTGTTGTGACCTCCTGATCCAGTTTTCCTTTCTACTATTCCCTCTTTTTTTAAACTTATTTACCATTCTCTTGATGGTTTTTGTATGGACTTTGAAGATGGAAACCAGAGTATGAATGTTGGTACCATTGCTGAAGGCCTGAATGATCTTTTCCTCTCACCATTGCATATTTGGGAAGAGAGTGGGATTGAAACAACACGGTTTTAACATGTTCTCTTTCTAGCTGAATAATTCAAAGGGTTTTTCAGTGATTCTTACGAAAAATTGTGTCAAGATGGCTAAACGTCTCACCTGAAAACGTGGAAAATGGAAACTCAATTAATTTAGTGTTTTTTAGATATTAAACATGTGGTATGGACAATTGCCCCATGCTGTTACACGATGTATATATATTATATATATATATATATATATATATATATATATATATATAGACTACCAGTCAAAATATTTGGTAACCCTCAAAAATTTTTAAGTCTCGTCCTAAAAGTGTTATTTTTAATTATACAAGTTAAGCATCACAATTGTTTTATTTATTATACTAAATACAAGTCTTCCACAGTAACTTTCTCCTTAGTATATTCAGATGTCTTTTGTAAAATTGATTTGAAGGCGGTTTTCTTCATTAGTACTGAGATGACTAAAACGTTTTCCGAAAGTTACATGTACCACTACTTGAACTCACATTAGACTATATTGTGTTGAATTACTGCTTACTAGACACTGCCTGTTTTACCTATGCTACCTTGCCTAGTAGTGAAATCTGTTATTCTTATTTTGTTTAAATTAAAACCTAAATTTTGCAACTTTCTTCTTGATTAAAACTTTTTTCTCTACACATGAAACACGTGAACATGCACTAGAATAAAGAAAAAAGATCATTACTTAAAAAAAAAAACCAAGGATATTCAAGCAGAGAAATTAAAAAAAATTCCCAGAACTGCAGTGGATTATACTGTTAGGAGACATCAGGAAACGGGACAAAACAAGACCAAAAGTAGGTTTGGTAAACCAAAAGCAACACCAAGAGCGGAGGATAATTTCATCAATCACCAACAGAAAGCTGACTACTCCAAACATCCCTACACAACTGAACCAATGTGAAAAAATGTGCCAGCATCCACTGTGAGTAGAAGACTCTTTGAAGCTGGCCGATATGGCAGAATTGCTGTCAAGAAACAACTATTGAGGAATCAAAACGTGAAAAGGCTCCAGTGGGCCAAGGCACCCAAAGACTGGACAATAGAGCATTGGAATAAAGTCCTTTGAACTAACCAATCAAAGTTGGAAATCTTTGAGTCAAATAGGAGGGTCTATGTGCGGCGAAGAGTTGGTGAAAGAGTTGCACCCCCCTGTATCACACCAACCGTAAAGCATGGATGAGGCTCTGTTATGGTGTGTATGTGTATGTGTGTGTGTGTGTGTGTGTCGGGGGGGGGGGGCTTTTGCTAATTGCAAAGTCAGGGATTTGCATCAAGTGAAGGGCAAAGTGAATCAGACCGGATGCTACAGCATAATGCAGCGTCGCGCGATCCCCATCTGCTTTTTTGGTCAAGGATTTGTACTTATGCAAGATAATGACCCAAGCATACTAGCAAAAAGGAACAGCACTTCCTTCAACTAATGTCTTGCCCGGTACAATCAGCTTAAATCCTATTGAACTAGTGTGGGATGAACTTGACAGAAAAGACAACCCATAAGTGTGGCACACTTCCGGAAACTCATCAGTCTACCTCCAGTCTTTAGTGGAAAGAATACTCAAAATCTGTGAAGCAATGATCGCAGCCAAAGGGGGTCATTTTGATGAATCAAAAGTTTAAGAAGATTTTTGTGATTTTTTAAAATTTAATTTGTGTTTAATGTGGTTCAGAGAGACTTGTATTTAGTATAATAACTAAAACCATTGGGGTGCTTAACTTGTTTCATTAAGAATAACACTTTTAGAATGATAAATAAAAAATTTGAGGGTTATATATATATATATATATATATATATATATATATATATATATATATATATATATATATATATAGTAATAATAATCTTATAAGAAATTATAGTCGTACGGAAAACCTTTCAGTGTCTTGATTTGCAAATAATCAAACCAACACCAAAGGAAAAAGAGGTATACAAAAAAGAAAGAGCCAAGAACATGTACGTTAGCCAGCCTTCCCTGACGATTCGCTTAGGTGAAACCTTGGTAGGTTTGTCTGGCTCTCTAGGTTTAACCACACACACACACACACACACACACACACACACACATATATATATATATATATATATGTCATTTGCAGACAGTAGTTTCGCTGTATCGCAGCTCTTCAGTGCGACTAGACGCCCGAATGCCTGAAGCCAGGACCGAAACCCGACCGATTTGGTGTCAGAGTTTCTACCACTAAGCTATCTTCACTCGGCAGTGAGAAACATGGTAAATATATAAGACACTTTTGAAAAAATTGACACGTTTCCCAGCTAGACTGGTTTCGTCAGAAAATAATATTATTTTACAAGTACAGACTCTCTCTCTCTCTCTCTCTCTCTCTCTCTCTCTCTATATATATATATATATATATATATATATATATATATATATTTATATATATATATATAATGTAATTCTGTTTAAACTCAGTGGATGAAAAAACCTAGATAGCGCAATCTTCAAACAAATTGGCATCCGAGGAAAAATGGAAAAAAAAAAAGAAAAACACCAGAAACCTCAGAACAGGGCGAAAGAAATTGTCCAGTATCTTAAATCATTGGCACAAAGAAGAAAAACAAGAAATATTAAGTTAAAACAAATAATGATCAATACACTAAGTAGAGCAAAAGTAAAATAAATAAATCCTAATGAATCAGCAACTACCTAACTAGGTTTCACCATATTGGATCATCAATTCTCCTTGATGATTCCATCTGGTGAAACCTAGGTTCTGGTTCATTAGGATTTATTACACCAATTCTGTCGGGTTTCGATCCTAGTTAGAGGCAACCGTCTAACCACACTGATACAGCGAAACAGTCTGTGGATAATATATATATATATATATATATATATATATATATATATATATATATATATATATATTTGTGTGTGTGGAATGTCTGATGCAGGAAAATTGCTGGGAAGAATATATATATTATATAAGGCGAAAGTGACACCTATGAAGAACCTAGATGAGGAGAAGATTTACATCGGAGCAACTGGGAGAGAAGGTAGGCGAACCATCTGCTATCCTTTATGTATGAAAATAACGTGGCGTTTTAAAAACATATATGGGAACAAAAATGAAAAGGAAAAAAAAACATCATTAGTAGAATGGTGTATATAAAAAAGATGAAGAAAACCAGAGGAAAGAACTGCAATCTGTGTATGGAGGAAAAACTGAAGATCATAGAATTCAAAGAGGGAAACTTTAAATTCAAAATCAACCTGAATAGGTATGGGATTTGTCAAGTTATTTTGCCCTGGACACGCCACTACTGTTATAGCTGCAGTACATGTGGTGCTCATACAGTTCTAACGATTTACGTGGGTAACGTGACTTGTCACATCACGTTACATAAGTAGATGTATGAAAATATCAGTTATAAAATAACATTTGTAGATAAAAATGCTAATAAAATATTATTTAGTGCTATAGCATTGGAATAGAGTTTAAGTTGCCCAGACTTCAATGATGCGATTCAATAAAAGCAATTGGCCAGTCGGAAAAAAAAATCTTGTATTTATGTTACGGAGATATTATTTTTCGTAAAGGGTCAGTTTTATCTTTCAAATCACAATTTAATGAAGGGCTGGAAGAAGCAATAGGAAAGCAAAAATCAGATTAGAACTGATAAAAAAACAACTCATCTTCATTAGCAAAGGAGGAAGTAATGCAATTAAGAAGGAAAAAAGATGAGGTAATAAGCGATCTTAATTACCAGAGGAAATATTGATTCTTCTAGGCGGAAAAAAGATTCAAAATAAATAAAGAAATGATAACAGGAAAAAAAATCAACAATAAATAAAAAATAAGTAAGAGAAATAAGTTTTAAAAAAAGTAGAAAACAAAATCTATCAAAAAGAAACAATAAATCAGGAAAAAAAAAATAAAAAAAATTTTTTGCCTGATTTCCGATGTGCTGATTGATTTAAATATCAAATTTCACTTGCGGGTTCAAGATTTATGAGTTCGTTTTGAACTGTTTTACTCCTTGTTAACACTGAATGAACAACCCCGATTGGGCAATTATATCAATTTGGTCATAACATGAACGGATTCAGACGTAAAAAAAAATTGAATAAAAATATCAGAAACAAGCGATAAAAATACAGAAAAAAAAACTAGAAAAAAAAAAGAAAAGAAAAATATACATAAAAATGCAAAAGCCTAAAAAGAAAGAAAGTAAAAAGCAAAAGTCACGCCACCAATACAACAACGCTGACAAGATACAACGGAAATAACGACAAGAGACATTGATTTAAAGCCAGACATAAGGAAAACCGATAGGAAACAAATCCAAAGGGAAAAAAAATAACGCGCGAACAGTAAAAAAAACAAAACAAAACAAAAAAAACAAACAAAAAAGCGAACGTATACAATACAAAAACTGAATGAAAAATAGGAACGAAAAGAAAATAAGAAAACGAGGAAGCTATAAATCAAGATTCAATTTATTATCTTACTGTTGGCACCAGAGAAGTGAAGAGAAAGGAAGTTGGAAGAAAAGGTATTAAAGAAGAAATATAGTGTTAAAAGTGAACGCGTCAAGACCGTTCCCTATAGAAGTGTCATAATTAGAAACCACAAATCGATAAGAGACAAAAAGAATATATATATAAAAAAAAAAGCGAGTCGTGCAGTTGGGTTGATGTTATTATCAGGAGAATTAAAATGACAGTGTACGGAGTTGGGTAATAAGTGTGGAGTACAAAGAGCGGGAAAGGTAACATATCCGATGGAATTATAATTTGACGTTTGAGAGGACCCCAGTCTCAACTCTTTAGCGGAAATGTTTCACGGAAGTGTCACCATCGTTAGAAATAAATATAAAAGAGATTTTTTTTTGCTTTTTATTTATTGTAAACCATTTATTTCTTTTTATTCTTTATACTTTCTGACATTTTAAGGCTTTTATTTGTGTATATTTCGTTTTTGTTTGTCAATTTTTGTTTCGTCATTTTTCCTTTATTTTTCTGCATTTCATTTACAGTTTTCTTTTTGCGTCCTTTCTTTCAAACATTTTTCATTCAGTTTCTTTTTCTTCCTGATTTTGCATTGACTTATACAGTTCTTTTTTTCCTTAGTTTATTATTTTTATCCAGTTTCTTTTAATCAACGTCTTTCCTCTTCTCCCTTCTTTTTTTCTTTTTAATTTTTTCGATCAGATTC